>OZ023211.1:22799377-23156877 GCA_963995525.1 Escarpia spicata
ATTGACACAGCTGGACAGTGACACAGATCCACGGAAATTACTTGAAGATATACTCGGCGCCCGTAAATTTATAAACATGTAAAGTTCTGACCGTTATGCTGCTTAATAAGGCATCTTGTTTTTGCGAGAATTTGAAAAATTAATCATGTTGATCGAGGCTTTCTTTTTTATTTCGCAAAAGCGTTAGCCTACGCAAAATTGCACATTTCTGATCGAAACATCTTCGAAAATAATCTAACAAGTGTGAATGAAATTTCACTAATTTCATACATAATATATCATCAGTGTAGTTTTAGACAATATCTCTATAGTACAGACTGGGTATGACTTAAATCAGCACATCATGATTTCTATTAGCCCTAACGTCCACGGTTTTGAACAACAACAACATAAACCACACACACACGCACGCTATATGTGGAGTGATGGAATGTACGCGTTGAGGTATCACATTGACTCAAACATGTAGTTTGACCTATAACATCGAAATGGGCCCGGATTTTACACAAAACTTAGCACTGTCGGATCATACGACATTTCTACATTTTATTTACAAAAAAAAATATTTCTGTTTTGTGATAATGTCGACATTCTCTTGCTGGTACCCACTAGACTCAAACAACGACGATCTCCTACCTGCAGAACCATCGCCCGGAAAGGCTTCCATGCCACGCCGTAGACGATCGGGTGTACGCAGGAGCCAATGGTGACAACGGAGAAGAGCGGGCCAATGAGAGACACGTTAGCGGCAGACCCGGCCGCGATGTACAATTGGTTGATCTCGAACGGCGTCGTGAGGACGGTGAAGAGGAACAGGACGGCGAGGCCGATCTTCGTTATCTTCAGCGACGCTTCGTTTCCGTGGTTGATCGCCGCGTCCTCTGGCGCCACCTGAATGTGTTTAAAACACTTTTTTTTAAACTGACCTCTTTAAACAAGCTTTTTAATTATTCGTCCATCGGGACTTTTTACGTGCATTCGTTAGATATTATAGATTTTATATTAGTTTTTTTAACTATATATATGGTCATTCTTTTAGTGTCAAATTACTATATTTAAAGTTGTTTTTAGAATATCTTAGTATTTTTATTTTGCTAAGTTTTATAATCATTTGTTTAATACTTTGTCTTGTATTACTAATTATAGTTAATGTAGCGTTACATAATGATTATCATTAACATGTTTATTTTGTTAGCATTTCTTTTATGTAAAATGCTACTGTGAATGTATGTAAAGCGCCCAAAAGCAATTTTGATTGATCGGGCGCTATATAAGTAGAGTAGACTGGGACAGCACGGCCCCTGGGGGTAATACGCAAAATTAAAATTCTGAATGTCCCAAAATCTTGTACAACATGATGCTGACATATATATCAGGTAGCTATCCAGAAAATTCAGCAACATGACACAGATATAATTAAATCGGTGTGCTTTTGAAATATGTTGTGCAGTTTGATCTTATATTTTGCCAATGGTTAAACTGGTGCAGCTCATTATTTAAAGGTGAAATCACGAACGCAACTGGTGATATTATAATATCATAATTCAACTTGCATGTCAGACAATAAAACATAGGGAAAATAGGTAGCGTTTTGTTTAAATCGTGTTAAGACAGACAATTTGCATTTGGGGTAAGACGGCCACTACCGGCTTCCTATATATATATATATATATATATATATATATATATATATATATAATGGTCAATTTATTAAAGTTTATGACACGTGCTGTACGACGTGTAAAACATAACGTTTTCGTGCTAACGGTGCTTTATAAAAATTGCTAGCCTGTATGCCATAATTATGACAGAATAATAAGAAATCCAAAACTTGTTGTGTTGAAATATTAAGAAACCTAATAGGTCTCATACATAAGTTGCAAAATATATGTAGTAGATATGTTAATTCTAATTATAATTTAACAGCTAGGATATCTTAATACACTGTATATTACTTTTGCATGCATGCGTTATATTTTCAAAGAATGTTTCGTTCTTAGAGGTGAAAACCACAAACGGAATGCCACGGACCGTCTTGCCCCAGGTGGTGGGCCGTCTTGCCTCGTGGTATGGGGCAAGACGGTTTTTTGGGTACTCGTACTACACTGCATATAAAACTTATCTGATTGTTATATTTATTGAAAACAGTTTCCCCATGGATAACACATATATTTGTTTTTAATATGAACACATCAAAGACGTGTTAGCATAATTTCATAGTGTGTAATCGGAATCTTTTCCTTAGAGGGGACGCGCTGCCCCAGGCTGCCCTACTTTTATTAATATAAAGTAGAGCCACATTTATACGCGTATCTCGTCCCCGCGTCAAACAGTATAATGTACCTACACAAGCGCGTAGCGTAATCTATTGGGGAGCGTATTAAACACATTTGTATTTATGTATGTAGAATAATTAATTATCAGTTACCGTCCAAAGTGATCGTAGCACAACATATTAAAAACTACATTCTGAAGAATTCATCCACGGCGTAGTGTTTGAACTTTGATGAGAGAAAAGAGTGCTAGTTCGTATTTCACTGTCACTAACTTCATCTTGTCATGTTGTCAGTCGTCTTCAAACCTCGGTCTCGGCCTCGTCATGACACCACGGCTGATTAAGACGAGTTTCCTGATGACGCGCGCATAAATTAAATCCACCTGCGCGCGCATACTGGCGGCAGAAACAAGGCAGTTGTGTGTGCGTTTGAGTCGTCATTCCTTCTGAACCGATTTTACCAGCAAACTCATCAGCAATGGGGGGTGCCAATGCAAGGTTGTGCACTGCACATTTTGTGTCAGGTAAGGAAATGTCGTTATTTATTGGGGGAAGGGGGTGTGAGGTGGGCGGGACTAATTATAGGGGATACTCTAATTTAAAATCCACCCCCGCCTCAGGCTCAGAACTACTGTTCACTGGAATATGTGACCACAGTTTGTCCATTAACATTGGTAACACGTTACTACGAATACGTTACTGTAATATTATTGATAATTTGTTTTTGAAAATTGCATGGTGTGACGATATCACAATTAAAGTAATAAACTGAAACGCAACCTGGCGAATAAGGTGTATATCAGCGTGCCAGTGGCTACACAAAAGCCAACGTGGTTTTGTGTGTGTTGTCGCCATGATGTGTGTTGTCGCAAGGTGTAAACGAAACAAATTCGGCAATAAAGTATGGTTATATACATCGACTTATTTATATACATATATATAAACAGTTATCGTTATATGGTGTCAGTACTGGGATAGTATAAGCCACAGAAGAAACCGAAGAAGACGCGTGCAAGATGAGTGCAAGGTTGACGGCAAAAGTGCCGAATCAGCTCTCCTTGGAAAACAGAGGAGAATCATGGCGGATCTTCAAGAGGGAATGGAGATACTATGAGACAGCGACGAAAATAGCGAAAGAAGACGACGATGTCAGAGTTGCTGCGTTTCTGAACGTATTAGGTGCGGAAGGAGTAGATCTATATGAAACATTCCAGTGGCAAGAGGACGAAGACAGGAATAAGATCGATGTCGTCATACAGAAATTTGATGACAACTGCATTGCCAAGACCAGCGTGTGAGGAGTTCAAGTTGTTCTCAGAGCGTTGGAAATTTGAACATATCACATCGTCACCTCGTTACCCCCAGTCAAATGGAAAGGTGGAAAACGCAGTCAAGACGGCAAAGCAAATCATGCGGAAAGCAATTGATGACAAGGCGGATGTGTTTTTGGCGTTTCTGGACTATCGAAACACACCTACAGAAGCTATGCACACATCGCCAGCTCAACGGATGTTCGCACGTCGAACCAGAACATTGCTACCAACGCTGCCAGTACTGCTGCAGACTGATCCTGCAGCACAACGTGATGCTCCTGAACAACTCAAACGTAGAAACATGCCAGGTTATACAATCGTACGAGTAAGAACCTCAGCATACTACACCCAGGAGATGTTGTGCGGTTCAAGAAGCCAAATGCCTCAAATGACTCACGAACATGGACACTAGCACGCATTCAGAAACCATCGGGCGTCAGATCTTACATCATTGAGAGTGAAGGCTCGACATACCGAAGGAATAGACGACAGCTACGTGCCACACGAGAGCAGTATAAGGATGATACTCGGTACTCTCAACAAGATGAACCTGACAATACGATGAAAAGACCAATGTGTTCAGACAACACGTGCGTAGACAACCAGAACGCACAACAGAGAGGTCAAGACAACGTCACGTCTCCTCCAAGCAGTGAACCTTCAGTCGAAACGTCTCCACAACGTAATGTACCATCCACGGTGGTACATTCACCACACAATATGACGCCGAGGGTTATAAGTTCACCATGCAGTGTGCCGGCGACTGTTGCACGACCAAGGCAAAGACTTTGAAATGAAGTGAAAAGTTAAACATTTGACTGTAAAAAGAGGTGGATGTGACGATATCACAATTAAAGTGATAAACTGAAACGCCACCTGGCGAATAAGGTGTATATCAGCGTGCCATGGCTACACTAAAGCCAACGTGGTTTTGTGTATGTTGTCGCCATGATGTGTGTTGTCGCAAGGTGTAAACGAAGCAAAGTCGGCAATAAAGTATGGTTATATACATCGAATTATTTATATACATATATATAAACAGTTATCGTTATACATGGCACCGCCAAAACATTGAAAACTGACTCCATCCTTTATTCCTCCTTCCCACCTCCATCCTTAATCAATTACAGGTCGGACAGTTTGGCCTACATGTTCACTGACCACTGTCACGGCAAACCTTTGCTTGTGTATAACTTGATTATTTCATATTTAAAATAATATTATTTAATGTCAGACATAGGTGTATAGTTAAATATATGTACAAACAATCTTAATAATTTCACTTGTTTTCTTAAATATCATAATATTGTGCGTTAGTTTTTTGCATTGTTTCGGATTAATTTAACTATTTTTCAGGGAAATGCTCAATGGATTCAAACAACCCCGACTTTGTGCCATCAGTATTTGTATATAAAGAGTAAAGCTGATGATGTCCATAAGATTGAAAGACATGAACGTGCACAAAAACGTTTAAAACTGACAGAAATGGGCATCCCCACTGACCAGCCTGTAGGACCATCAGAACTGAAGAAAGAACCAGCCGAGGCCCTGATAGACTTAAAACCAGATGCAGGTCCACTTGACAGCCCAAGTATTAACATCTTCTACATACATATACATTGGTGTTGTGCTTATGTGGTGTGACAGTGCGTTGAATGTTGATGGTGTAATTGTGTGATACCGGGTATACAATTTGTTTTATTAATCACAGGAAAGTAACACACCCAAGAATATATGTTAAAATTAGAATACATGCATCATTCAAATATGTTCATGTCTCTCAGGAAGATGGCGCTTCAATGAGTTGTATCTTGTTTTCTGGAGGCTGTTCTTACGCTTACGGAGGTCGATATTGGACAGTGGTGCTGGGTTAACATTTCTCCTCGACAAGTACTTCCAGGCCGATGCCTTTGATATACAGGTCTCCGGCTGGTGAGACCATTTCGAACTGCCATTTCAACCTTGAACATCGCAGCTGCTGCGTGGCTACACACTGATCCTTGTCTAAAACAGACACAGTGAACGTGTACAGTTTAATAAATATGTAGTTGAATTGCCCACAGTTATAACTGATGATGTAAAGCATTATAAAAAAAATTTAATATTGCAATACAAAATTGCCACGGAATTGTGCGATGCACAAAGTTAAGTCTTAAACACAGTTTTATGAATATTTTTTCTATGTATTAATAAATACTGTAGTAAATACAATTTGTTTAATTTGATTTATTCAGGCAAAGACATAGTCACAATAATTTCGTTTAAGTATGACGAATGTATGAGTAATAAAAGTGTAATATTAATTATGACTAATAGACATAGCCTCCCCCTCAGATAACCCCAAAGAGGTCCATGGCCAAGTATGGGATGACTAGAGGGAAAATACATGACATTGTCATGTATACATACTTACTAAGATACACTTTAGTTTGGCTTTAACAATATAGAACAACAGGTCATTATAACATTCGGATAACATGACTAAGTCTAAGATTGTAATACTGCAAGAATTTGCTATTTTCCAATGCTATGGCTCCATTCAACAGGAATTTGTTGACCTTTTCGCTTAACACTATATTGAATCCGGTGGAGGTAGGCCGTAGGGGGTTCCATAATTGGTATTGCTAGATGAATAAATAAATTTATTATAAGCTGCTCCCGTGGCCGTGCTTTGGCATATGATATATTTGAAAGTTGTCGCTATACCTAATACTGTGCTTGATTAGGATGTAATATGTTTAGTTAATTAATACAAGAAAGAATACAACGTCTTACTTAGCTTACCCCGCTATACATGTCCAGTGAGTGTGCTGTGAGTATGTTCGCCAGATGCTTAGCCCTATGGGTATGCCATGGACGCACTCCCAGGCCTTGTAGTACATCGTTGTCTTTTCTCCCTGTCGCTCACTTGGGAGGACTTCAGCCATCAAGAAGCAGTAGTTGCAGTTCTTATTTATAAAATGATATTTCACTCGCTGTACATGACCACATACAACATGATTGTACGCGTCCAAACTCTTGTACGCTCCCTTGTTCTCGTAAGTGTATAATAATTATTATATGCTCGGTGACGGTGTGTTAACTTAATGAGGTGAAGATGAATCTGGGGAACATTAATGCGGGTCACTGCTCCAAATCCAGCGACCACTCATTGTCTGGTAACGTATATAGATCTGGTAGCTGCTCACCGGTATTGAGACGACTTTTCACCAGATAATTATCATTTTATGTGGCGAATTTGCTTTTACTCGCCAAGGCCCAAGCCATCCATTTTTAACAAGCCGCCCGCCATACACAAACGCTACTTCTGCCGCCAGTATGCGCGCGCATCCAAATATGTCACGTTTGTTTACAAACATTGAAACTCGTCTAATCTTACACGTATCCACGACTAACCGGAAGCGTACTACGGCGAAAAGACATGCGTAGTATAATATGTAGCGTCGAAGTAGGGGAGCGGCTAATTCAGGGTATTTTATTATGGTATGGACGTGGACAGGCCCGTCGCCGCAGCTTAGAAAAGGGATCGACGTTTATGGAAAGTTGCATATTCTCCTATTATTTTGAAAACCTGGAACTATATACCCATCGAGGCTCACAAAACCTCTTACTGCACCCCCTCGACACCTTCAAATGCATCCTTCTTACGTTCGCGTCACCAAATATCTGCAGCTGCACCCTTCCTCCAAGGGGTGCGTGTCACCTTTGCATACCCTCACCAGCCTACGAACTTGGGTACATATATGTTTATATTCTCTTAATGAGGTTGTCTTATTCGTAAAATTGTATTTCGGACATCGCCCTGGAACAAATCATACCGTTCACCTGGAGGGCACCATTTCGTGCACTTGGACAACCTGCAACTCGTAAGGAACGCATTCCAAATACCGTTGGCGTTCTGATGAAGTGAAACACAGATTTTGCAGACCAAAAAGTTGTTTCTTTTTCGTATTTTTAGGTTTTATTGGTATCTTTGCAGTTCGTTGTGTGAAACTTATTTATTCTTGGAATATTACTTACATGACAATATGAGAACAAGCGAATTATTGTCCTCGACATTAAAAAAAAAAAAAAGTAGGTTTGCTCAAAAAGTCACTTAATTTTATAATGCTTTATCAGAACTCCATCGATAAAGATAGCAAGATTGCCACCCAGAGCAAAAAACAGGGTGTTAGGTGGACTAGGAAGCATTTGGCTTATTTACAGCCCAACTTATTAACTATGTGTGTAACACATCTTACAATAGTTTTAAAGTTTGCTTTTAAACATAATACAGTGTACTTGCATTATTCACGTCGCCCGCCTTTACAGAGTCAACAGATAATGTGTTCCATTACGATGCCCAGTCGTCTATAACAATGAATTCATCGTACTTTCTGATATCAAATCTACACTGTTCCTTATCCTTCCGTTACTTCGGGTCCTCTAGTTTTAAAGGGCCTGTCTTTCGAAGGTGAGAAAAAACTTCTATCGATATTTTCATAACCATGCGCCATATTGGATAAGTATCACATTTCCGCTTCCTGTATGATTGCGTCTGTACGTCCTCTTGCCTCGACTTCCGCTTTGAGATAAGTCTGTTCAATAAATGTTCTCGTCGTTATCGAGTCTTTCCCTTCTATATTGGCGTGGTGGCAGCGTTTTCACTACTGAAGTGGATAGATACTCGTATAGCCAAACAAACGGCACGACGAATGCGTACTTTCCGTACGCAGTAATTAACATTGAACATTGAACATTGCCGGCATTTGCATAGACGATTGAGCTACGCGTCAACGCGACAATGGCTCAGTCACAGAGAGCTCCAAAACAGTGGTCTCTTTCAAAACACGAAACACTGACGTCATATGAGAGCTGGCGCCAAAACCTCCAATATACTCTATCATTGGACGCGAATTTCGCACCATTCTTACTCGACCAGGCAACATGGGGAAAGAAAACTAACACTTCTCCACTCAGAGGCTTACTTGACGATACCGAAGACACACCAGGCTTGGTTAGGCGAACGGCACAACAAAAAGTCGCGCACTTAGAATGAATGCTTGGGCAGATTGCCAACTTCTGCCCGATCATATCGCGAAATACCATCGTCAAAAACTCGACATCCGTCAACTCCATATGGCAGGCAATCAGACTTCACTTCGGGTTTCAGACAAGCGGCGCTCACTTCATAGATTTCGCCGACATAAAACTTGAATCAGACGAAAACCACGAGGACCTATTCCAACGCCTCGTGGCGTTCGTTGATGATAGTCTGCTGACAGTGGGTGGCGGTATATCACACCACGACGAATTCCCGACCGTAGATGAGGACTTATCACCGTCGCTAGAGAACATGGTTGTATTGAACTGGCTTAGACTTATCCACCAGGAGCTACCTAGACTCGTAAAACAGCGCTACGGAACCGAACTGCGGAGCCGCACACTAGCCAGTCTTAAACCAGAGATCTCTCAGGCCCTGGGGTCCCTACTGGACGAGATCCATTCTATGTCAGAGACAAAAATCCTGAGACAGTCAACCTACTACCAACCACGCACACGCTCTGGGCCCGCTCGCCCACAAAGCTACCAACGAACCCAACGAGCAAAACAATGCCCACTCTGTAAGCAGGCTGGTAGACCGATAGTAGACCACTATCTAAGCGCTTGCAAGTACTTGCCCGAGCAAGACAGACTGTTCATGACTAAGGCACGCAACGTGACAGGACTAAACTGCGAAGATAGCGGAGACGATGAACCACCAGTGAATGACGACTACGTCAATGACGTACAAAACGTGTCGGCGACTTGTCGCGTAAATACGAAACAGTCGCCATTCTTCAAGGCATTCCATCGTCATCACCCAATACGTCTTACCCTCGACACTGGTGCCGAAACCAACATGATTAGAGAGACGGTGGCCAGGTCAATTGGTGCAAAAATCACCAAAAGCTCCCAGCTCGCAAGACAAGCTGATGGTGTAACCCCACTCAATGTAGTCGGAGAAACAAGGCTCGTGTTATCGCGGGATAATCTTGACCTACACCTCGATGCCCTTGTCGTTAAAGACTTGGATGTCGATGTACTTGCGGGAACACCATTCATGACAACCAATGACATATCCGTTCGTCCCGCCAAAAATCAGATCAGCATTGACGAAACTGTGATACACTACGGGATGGAGAACGTCAACCGTTCCCAATATCACACGATTCGCAGAGCGCAGGCCTACGTGTTGCGTGCGCCACCCGCGTCCACTACTGTTTGGCCAGGCGACTACATAGAACTGTCTATTCCATCAGCACTCGACGATCTTGTAGTGGCGATCGAACCTCGTAACGATCATAAGTCAACATTGCACTACCAAGATTGGCCCCAACCTACCATTGTCGAGGCAGTCGGGGACAAAATCCGTTTACTAAACACGTGTACACATCCTTTGAAAATAGGACGCAACGAGCACTTTTGCCAAGTGCGTGGTACCACAGCATGTGACACCAACTACGTGGAAGACATCGTAGTCAAAAACACAAGCACACACGCAGCAGACGTGCAATTTTCAGACACTATCGAACTAGACAGTGGCAACCTATTGTCTGACGACTTGCGCAACCAGTTCCGCAATCTGCATCAACAATTTGACACCGTGTTCAACTCGAAAATCGTAGGATACAACGGGCATGCGGGCCCATTCACAGCAACTGTAAACATGGGACCAGTCCAACCCCTGCAGCGAAAGGGGAGGTGTCCGCAATACGCTCGCGACAAACTCGTCGAACTTCAGGAAAAGTTTGATGATTTGGAGGCGGCCGGTGTATTCCGTCGTCCAGAAGATATCGGGGTGGTGGTCGAATACCTTAACCCGTCATTTCTCGTAAGCAAAGCTAATGGAGGATCACGACTCGTCACTGCCTTCACGGAAGTAGGACGTTACAGCAAGCCGCAGCCTTCTCTCATGCCAGACGTGGATTCGACACTAAGATCCATAGCTTGCTGGAAATACATCGTTGTATCAGACTTGACGAATGCATTCTATCAGATCCCTCTATCGAAGGACTCAATCAAATACTGCGGAGTTGCGACACCCTTTCGTGGAGTTCTCGTGTACACACGATGTGCCATGGGCATGCCCGGCTCTGAGACGGCATTGGAAGAACTCATGTGCCGAGTCTTTGGTGATCTGTTACAAGAGGGCGTCGTCGCCAAGTTGGCTGACGATTTGTACTGCGGGGGCAACTCGCCACAAGAGCTACTAGACAACTGGAGTCGTGTCATTGATGCCCTTGCTCGATGCGACTTACGACTTTCAGCAAAGAAGACCAGGGTTTGCCCCAAATCAACGACCATCCTAGGCTGGGTGTGGTCAGAAGGTACACTACATGCCAGTCCTCACCGCATCGCTACTCTGGCATCGTGCACACCGCCACAAACCGTTCTGGGACTTCGTTCCTTCGTTGGAGCATATAAAGTGTTGGGACGCGTCATCTCTCAGTGTTCCAAAGTACTTGCACCCCTCGAGTCGTACATTGCGGGCATGAAATCACAGGAGACATTGACATGGACTGATGACATCCGCGAGGCGTTCCGTGTCGCCCAAAACACACTCTCCACCAACAGATCGATCACATTACCGCGGCCCAGTGACCAACTATGGATCGTTACCGACGGTTCGGTTACCAAACGTGGCATCGGATCCACACTATACGTTTCGCGAAATGGACAGACCCGTCTTGCCGGGTTTTTCAGCGCCAAACTAAAGAAACATGGCTACCCTGCGAAATCGAAGCGTTAGGTATTGCTGCAGCAGTCAAACACTTCAGCCCGTACATCATACAATCAAAGTCGAAGCCGTGTCTACTCACCGACAGCAAACCGTGTGTGCAGGCCATTGACAAACTATGCCGTGGCGAATTTTCATCTAGCCCTCGCGTGACATCGTTTCTGTCAGTTGTCGCCCGATACCAAGTCACAGTGCGCCACCTGGCGGGTTCATCAAACATACCATCCGACTTCGCAAGCAGAAACACACCGGAATGCCATGAACCACATTGCCAGATATGCTCTTTCATATCGCAAATCGAACAATCTGTCGTTATGAGTGTTACTGTGGAAGATTTCATATCCGGCTCCACTCGCCTTCCGTTCACGAGCAGGTCCGCATGGCTCTCTACACAATCAGAGTGCCCTGACCTACGGCGCGTCAGAGCTCACCTAAAACAAGGCACACGTCCATCCAAAAAAGTAACCAATGCCAAGGACGTAAAACGTTACTTATCTACTACAACGTTGGCTCGCGACGGCGTCATCGTTGTCAAGTGCGACATACCATTCGCGCCAACCAAAGAACTTATCGTAGTTCCACGACAAGTGTTAGATGGCTTACTAACAGCGATCCACCTAAAGCTGAGCCACCCATCAAAACACCAACTCAAACTCGTAGTTCGTCGTAACTTCTTCGCATTGGACATCGACAACGCGATTGAGCGAGTGACCGACGCATGCCATACATGCATGTCACTAAAAAATATCCCGACTACACTCATCGAACAAACAACGACCGACGCTTCCGAAGCGATTGGTGTTTCGTTCGCAGCAGATGTTATCAAGCGTAACCGACAACTCATATTTGTCGTCCGCGAAACCGTTAGCTCATACACTTCTACGTGCATCATCGAGAGCGAACGCCATGACGCGTTACGTGACTGCCTCGCTCGACTCTGCATAGAGTTTAGACCCCTCGACGGGCCTCCTGCGATCATCCGTGTGGATCCAGCCCCAGGGTTCATCGCTCTCGTGAACGACCCAACTCTGCTACGTTTGGGTATTCGTTTGGAGATAGGGAGAATCAAAAACTCTAACAAAAACCCAGTAGCCGAGAAAGCTGTGTCAGAGGTTGAAGATGAGCTGCTACGACAGGAGCCTGGCGGGGAACCGGTGTCACCTCTTATACTGGCAATTGCTACCTCTCAACTCAACTCCAGAATCCGCGGTCGCGGCCTATCGGCACGCGAAATATGGTTCCAACGAGACCAGTTTTCCAACGCGCAGTTGCCTATTTTAGATCGTGCCATCATTGCTGAACAACATCAGTCTCGCCTACAAAATCACGCACACAGCCAGACGTCGAAGGCTCCTCGCGGCAAAGAGGCGCCTGTACCGATAATTCATGTCGGTGACTTGGTTTACGTACTATCCTACCGCAATAAGTCGCAAGCTCGAGACCGCTATCTAGTCACCTCTATCGAAGATAGCTGGTGCTACATTCGCAAATTTTGCGGATCTCAACTACGCACTTCATCATACAAAGTGCGACTATCCGAGTGCTATTTAGTACCCGGTCATGTGTCGACCACACTACCCACGCGCCATCGTGAGGATGGAGATGACACGGAAGACATCCCGCCATACGAAGATGACACCCCGCCTGATGTCCAAGCGAATGCAACTCCACCCGAAATCCCATTAATGATCGCAGCACCGCCCGAGGCTCCACTGACGATCACAGCGCCACCTGAGGCCCCTACAACCGCGCAACCGAAGCCGCCAACCACACCCAGTGACAACGTGAGGCCCACTCGACCCATCCGCAGACGTAATAAACCTGCATATCTACAAGACTATGAGTTATAATACATGTGCCATGGACCTATTGACTCTACTGCATATTTTGTGTGGCATATGCCCATATTGACTCTACTGCATATTTTGTATGTCATATGGACTATCACGTTATAACCTTACAAGCTTATGTGCTATTATTAGATCAGTGAAGGAGAAAAGAAAGTGGTCACGCCATATTGGATAAGTATCACATTTCCGCTTCCTGTATGATTGCGTCTGTACGTCCTCTTGCCTCGACTTCCGCTTTGAGATAAGTCTGTTCAATAAATGTTCTCGTCGTTATCGAGTCTTTCCCTTCTATATTGGCGATGCATGCAGCTTAAACATTTGATGTATTTGACATGCTCTTAATGTGTAAGCAATCCTTTTACATTCTAATATCAAGCCGATTACCAGCTACCACCGTACCGTGTCCCGGGAAGCCAACAGTGCGAAGCCAATACCGGCGTATGACGCCCAGGCGATAGCGAGCGGCAGGAAGCAGCAGATAAGACGACAGACCAAGCCGTGAACGGCGGCAACAAACGGCTCAACGAGGTCGACGCCGACGTCGACGCAGACAACGATGTGGTTGGCCCCGTACATTTCAGTGTAAGCCCACGCCACCCTCGGAATGATCAGGACGACGTTCACCAGCAATATAGCAATCACCATCTCCCACGTCTCACGGACGGAGATCACCGGCTGGTACGGTCTCTTCATGACGACGTACCTGTTTTAAAAGGAGGCAGTATGTCCCTAGTGTTTCATTTATTACTTAACATAATGTTCTTAAGACTATTTTGAAGGAACAGTGCCCGCTAAATTATGTTTAGTAAGCCCGTAACAACGTTCGCAATTTGGAAGGTACGACCCCGAAGCATGCATGTTCAAATAGTAAACAAAGCATCCTATGATGGCCGAGAAGGGCCATCGCGTTTTTGTGTGGCAACCTGCAGCGCCATGGGGCGATGACGCGTTGCGCGATGCGATGGGCGATGAGCGATGCGATGTGCGATGCGATGGACGATACGCGATGCGATGGACGATGCGCGATGCGATGCGATACGCGATCTGATGCGCGATGCGATGGTATAAATTATAAAGATGCCGTAATGATCATGCGTACGTCGAAAACGAGACTTAGGCAGCCATTTGTATTTTATTAAACGCATTCCTTTTTGTGTTCAGAGCATGTGATGATGGCTGATGATGCTGACTGTACGTATACGGTTACATATATATTTGGTTTGCGCACAGAATGTGTTGTGTTTGCTACTTCTAAATGTTGTGACGAAAGTCTGGGGCAAACATATTTCATAACATGACATATATGTACTTCTTCTACCGCTCAAATGCAGTTTTTAAATTGTTTCCGTCTGGATATCCTTGGTAGAAAATATAAAACTTATTTTGTATACATGGGAAGAGACGACACCTTTTTTTAACTTTCGCTTATTGCAAATGCCGTTCGTTTGTGTCCAAGTTTATGTTTCAATTATTATAAATAGCTACAATATTCGAAGTCGGTTTAACAAGAAGCACATCTGTGCCAGTGAATCAACTAAAAGGAAAGCTAAAGCCTAATCTATAGCTAGAGGCAGTTGCTAAGCATGGATATGTATGTGGATGAATGTTTAAGTCTACGGCGAAATAAACAAAAGTGATGCACGTGTTTTTTGTATTTTGTTGCCGTCGTCGTGTCTGTCAAGGTTGATGATGACATGATGATGATGGTTTATTACAGAAACTATGACACAATACATTCGATATTTGACGCACATTTGATACATACATTGTTATAGTTTCTATAATGAGAGTTTAAAGCCACGAGTGGCTGATGTTCCCTCTCCATGCATGTAATACATATGTAATTCCATGGTGCACGAAAAATAATTTAATAAAAAGAAGAAGAAGAAGAAACAGATTGTGCAATTGAAGAAAAGAAATCAGCAACACAAATCACAGCAATACGATTGTCATGCATACACGCATTAGAACGCAACAATGAATGTTAGTTATATAAGTCACTAACATTATTTACTCACAAAAATCTCTTGACATTTAGACGTTGCCAGTGCATATATACAATCCGCTGTTGTTGTTTATAGTTCCATAGCTTAACACCTCGGCGTCTAATGGTTTTATATAATACGTTGGTTTTAGAAATCGGTACAAGCAGTAGATCCACATGGCTTGTCCTATAATTATTGGTTAACGATTTGCCGTTAAATACAGGAACGACAATTGGTTTCTCATTCTACCATGAGCAACGGCCAACACATTTTCTTTAGACGACCAATTTGTAATTAAACAGACTGAAACGATCACAAACAATTGCTAAGAAAGCTCATGCTAAATGTATGATTATTGAAAAAATATTTTAAAAATCGTATTGTCAACGCGGATTTGAAATACCGCATGAAAATGTCTGTATTGTTATCTGTGTCATGTTTACGAGTTAAAGTTCGCCACTTATGTCATGTATTGCGTTTCAGCAGTGACGCGTGGTGCAAGTCCCTGGAAGACTAGCTCAGTGGTTACGCCGCTACAGCCTCAATCACGGGGTTTCCTGCACATCCTCTTCATGTGTCTGATGTCTTCCTTGTCGACTTCGACTTTGTAGTCTACAGTAGATATAGCGTCTTACACAAGCTAGTAAATTGTTATAACATACATTGTATAACAGTACAAATGTTTCAATCAAACTTAGGGAAGACAACAACTATAGTATCAATACCAATGTTTGTGTTTAAAAACATTGCTTAAATCGATGCTGTTTGTAGTACAATAACCTTGTCTAAAACTAAACAGAGGTTGTTTGCAAACAAATTATTATAGTATCCTATGTTTAATAAGGTGAAGCTAAGTTTCTACTTTACTGTTCATTTGTAAATATAATTTTCTCACCGTATACTAATTGTTCATAATGTACTCTCACTCCTATTTTGCATGTTTTAATTGTATCTCTTGTCTGGCAAGTGGATTACATGATGTGTCAAAGTCGGTGCGTCTGTGGAGACGAGAATCCCTGGGTCAGGAGCTATAATTAGAACAGCACCATCTCCCAAAATTGCAGCAGTGGACTAGAATGATGGTACTTATTTACATCGTCTGGTTGTAATTGCGCCTGTGGTTAATTGTGTCTTTGATATGAATAGTCGAAACAATTGTTTCTGAACAAGCATAAGCATGAGTCAACTAAGATGGGCAGGACTTGTAGAGAAAATGGGAGAAGAACGGATGGCAAAGAGAGCAGAGGCACAGAGACTGGAAGGAAAAGGAGGCGAAGAAGATTGGGATTGGGAGAAAGGTGGAAAACGAGAGCGAACGATCTGGTGGAGAGAGCTGTGCAGGACCAGCGAGAGAAATTTAAAAAAAACCAGACATCGAGCATCGGAATCGAGACCAGTTTCACCCCTGGTAGACAGGGATATATGAGGAGTTCAAATTCATGTTTGTGGAGAGCCTCAATGTAGATATTTGGGGGGTGCAAATCGAGGTTTTTGAAGAGCCTGAAGATGGAGTTATTTATAGAACGTCGATGTCCGATATCAAGCGAAATTATTTTTGTTTGGGGGACGGGGGTCTGAGGCAGTTTCATCTGGCGTCGGACATCGACTCTTAATTATACTGGTGTCATCATATTAATGTTTAAAAAATTCGTCTGAGGTGGGTGGGGGGGGGCTGAGGCAAGATGAAAGTAATTTCGTCTGATATCGGACATCGACGTTCTGAGATGACCCCTAAGTGAATCGAATTGTAGACGCACCGCGCGCACCGTGCACCTCCTAGTAGACCTAGTAACTTAACTTCCTGTCAATTTCGGCTGTTTATTACGTGGTCCAATAGAGCTGGTAGCCTGATTTGAGCGGGGCTATTTATTGACACCGCGTTATTCGTACTTGTGTTTCGGCGCAACGCTGCTTTTATGTGCTACTACGGAACCCAGATTAAACCTGCAATATCATTTCGATTGTTATCCTCCTGGCTTTTCTGACTAATTTCCCGAAAAAGCAAAGCTATCAAGTATCCCCTATGATATCCTAGTTCGTTGGTGCACTTGTGCTACTTCGTTTTGTTGAAATTAATAAACAAACTGCGAACTATTTAGAATTTGGTTTCGAGTCGAACGAGTCGAAACTAGCAACACTTACTTGAACATGGACATGCACCTGGAAGTGGAAACTTCATATAATAGTATCGTGTTCGCGAATTTGGGCGAGACTGACCTCTGACCATCAAGATTGATGCCTCGACCAAGCCGTTTTTTTTTATAGTAGTGTTCGCAAGTGTTTATACAACACGTTCTTATTTTATGGCATTTACACAGGCGATGGGACATCCCCGGACATATGCCACCGACGCAGCGAAAAAGGGCCAAATTACGCGGACAATGACAATATTCGCGCCAGTCGGTTTATTTGGGAAAAACCAGTATGGATTTGTGGAACGACACAAGACAACTGACAAGTCACAAAAGAAACAGCTGGAGTAAGACTGGTCTAAGAACAGACGCTGCGTTCGCAAAACTTCTTCTAGACAGGTTAGTAATTTCAGAATAGTGAGCCTCAGCCACGCATATATATTCGTATGAATATAATATTATGTTGCTTATTATGTTAAGAAAACTACCACCCCTTAATACTGTGAAAATGTCCATCACAATAACATGTATCGATAGCTTGCGACTGATTTATGTGAGAGAGCAGAGCATTACCGTTACTATACAAAGAATTGCAGCCCATGTTTTGTTAAGATACAAATCCTTTTGTACATGTAAATTATAGAAGTTCTGTTTTTAGTTTGGTCTTTCACGAAAAAAAAGCACATCTAAAACACTACAATTTATCAATAACATGCATTTTGTAATTTATACTTCTACATTCATACATATAATTTTTATAACACCTACACATAAAATGCAAAGCAACAATAGAAACAAAAATTAGGAAGAGGTTGAAAAAAAATGTCAGGTCGCATCGCGCATCGCGTATCGCATCGCCCATCGCATCGCGCATCGCATCGCGTATCGTCCATCGCATCGCGCATCGTCCATCGCATCGCGCATCGCCCATCGCATCGCGTCATCGCCCCATGGCGCTGCAGGTTGCCACACAAAAACGCGATGCCCCTTCTCGGCCATCATAGCATCCAGTTTCAAAACAAGCTATACTGGCAATCCGACCGAGTTGGGCTGAGTTAACTACAATACCCTTCGATGTTCAGCGATGTCCCATTTTCCCACGTTCAACGCAGCAGACTTCCTGTAATTATTAAATATTAAAATTACTACGCCCGCTAATTCCGAGTGGACGAAATGACTGGATGCCTTTAACATTGTGCGAGCTTACACTCGCACATGGAACAATACACCACGAGCATCAGTTATAACCGTTACAGTAGGCCTATTTTGATCTTAAACTCGCTTACATTGCATGGCATCAACTAGACAGTTGATCACCACTCAGTTCTCTCAGGTGCGAGTAAGACTGTCTAGAAAAGCACAGCACTTCGCAAACACATAACTAAGTAACTCTAAATAATGTTTGTTGTGTATTTTAGTGCATCACCAGTAGGTAGAACAGAGGTCAGCAATCCAAGGAAGCAAAGGAACGTAGAGAAGCGAGTGGACCTCGGTGCCTGGAGGTAATACCAATACGATGCTCCAGAGTTCGCGTATTAATTTAATTTTATAAATGCATTCATTAAAAGTCACAAAAACAAAATGTCTATTTAATTACACTGTGCATGGCATTTGAAAATACCGTCAAAACCGAATCGTTACTTTTATTCAATCGTTTAGTTGTTGATTGATAACTTCTGGAGCATACAGACAGACAGTATTTATTTTTACCATTATAAGTACATAAACTACAATATAAAATTCATTCTAAGGTCAGGGAGGCTCCCATTAAGACAATTATATGCCGCTATCGTGGGAGCCACCCCACTGATGTACATAATTATATGATTATTACGTGATCAACTATATATGCATACATATATATATAAACATAGTATGTTTAGTATAATATATTATAGTATAGTATAATACATAAATTAGTTTAAACAAATGCAAAGTCATGTATTGTTTAAGAATGACAGACGTAACAGTTAGAAATATGACAACATGATTCATAATTCTTGATAAAGTAATTTTTTTTATAAGTGAAAAAACATATAAACAATGTGTAGAAATTGTATCAAGGATGATGCTTGGAGTATTGTTAACAGTTTGTATAATGTTGTGTCTGATGTACTTTTTTGCATATTGATGATTAACTCTGGGAATAAATAAGTTGTTTTTACCACGTGTGTTGTATTGGTGAATTGCAAAGTTATATGTGTATGGAATCCGACTGGAGTATTCTGGTATAGCCTTGTTGAGCAATTTGTAATAACATTTCAGCTGTTGGAGTCTATCATCCAGCTTAAGAAATTTACATTCTTTGAAGATGGGATCTGTGTGAGAATTGTATTTACTTGAAGTAACTATTCGCACTGCATTCTTTTGAAGTTTAAAAATGCGATGGGCTTGATAACCGCACACCAATATGCCATAATTAATCTTATAATAATAATAGTAATAATAAGATAACTTCTATTGCGCCTAAATCCTTGGAAACCAAGCTCAGAGGCGCATCAAAACAAAAGGGTTGGTCAATCTCAAAATCCATAAGTAGTTATCCAGTTGTCAACAGATGGGTCAAGGCGCTAGGGAGCTACGGTGGATAAGCAAGGTTGTAAAGGTACGTTTTTAAATGATTACGGAATTTTGTAATATTTTCAACTGATCTAACACTAAGAGGGAGCATATTCCAAAGAGTTGGTGCAACAACAGAAAAAGCCCTAGTTCCAATGTTAGTATTGACTCTAGGAACAAAAAGTAGGTCAGAACTAGATGATCGAAGCTGGATAGGTTTTCTTACAGGAGTAAGCAATAAATGGGAAGAATGAGCGAATTATACATTATAGATAATATATTCTTAGGTAACACATGTTTAAGTTTCTTTAAAATTCCAATTATTTTATTGAGTTTATTCGCTGTTTTGTTTATATGGCTGTCCCAATTTAGGTGTTGGTTTATGGTGATACCTAAACAATTAAAATCATGTGCACATTCAATATTTGTTCCATCTATTTCTATTTTAGGAATTCGATTTCCTTTTGGGGCACATGAAATACCATTAATTTTGTTTTTTAATGTTCAGAGAAAGTTTGTTTGCCTTTAGCCACCTGCATATATTTTATAATTCTTTATTTAGATTTTGGACTTGGCCATCCGGAGATTGGAATTTATTCAACGTACTAAAAAAGAGTGGTGTCATCTGCATATATTATGAATTTAAAATGATCACTTGAAAATATTATGTCATTAATATATATAATAAATAGAAGGGGTCCTAAAATAGACCCTTGTGTGACACCAGTGTTTATGGCAGCTTCTTCCGACTTGTAAGCCCCAATTTCAACATATTGCTTACGATTGTGTAAGTAGTTTTTACATAGATCTAGTGCTGCACCATTTACCATAATAATTTAGTTTTTGTAATAATATGTTATGATCAATTGTGTCAAAAGCTTTAGAGAGGTCTAGGTATATGTTTATTGGGGTTGCTGATTGGTCAAGTTGTTGGACAACTCCGTCTATTATTTCTAGAGTGTCAAGTTCCGTAGAATGGTTTTCCCTAAACCCGTATTGATTCTCACAGTATAAGTTATTGGAATTGAAATGTTCGTGTATTTGATTAAACATAAATCTTTCAAATATCTTGGAAATAGCTGGTAAGATAGAAATTGGACGATAATTATTAATGATTGTCTCATCACCATTTTTTAAAAGTGGAATAACTTTAGCAATTTTTATTTATCTGGAAATATGCCAGTTGTTATTGATTGGTTAATGATTAGAATGACTTTCACTTATTTTATTTTTAATTAGCTTTAGTAGTTTGGTTGATAGACAATTTTTACCACAGCTAGATTTTGGATGTAAGCTATCAATTATGCTAATTGCTGTACTATTGTCTATTGGCTTAAAGTTGAAAGTCTGTATACGTCTCCCTTTTAAATAGTCTTTGTAAGAGTTATCTCCAGTATTGGTTATTTGTGATGCAAGTGTAGAGCCACTATTGTTGAAAAATGAATTACATTTATTTGCAATAATAGTCTTGTCCGTTACTTTTTACCATCAATTTGAAAGAAATCAGGAAATATTTCTTTCCCTGTCTTTGTTTGAATAATTTCTTTAATCATAGACCACGTTTTTTAATATTGTGCTTATTTCCTTCAAAACTGGATTGATAATATGCTTGTTTGGCTAATCTAATATTTCTTTTAAGAAGATCAGTAGATCAATATTATAATCCGGCTAGTATTACTTCACCAGTTAGGTTTTGCAGATTATCTAATTTAGGGCATATCATCTTCTATGAATGTTTGGTAATTCTCAATGACATCTCTAGGAGGTCGGTATATATTTCCAAGGATGATTTTTTGTTACGGTGTTTTATGTTATTTCAATAAATTGTTCTTCCCATATGTTTGACTTTGTATAAATATCTAACAATTTATAGTTGTAATTTTTATCAAGATATATTGCTAGGCCAGCGTGACCACTGCATACAGTGCCAATGACAAGACGTAGTCCAGTTGCCAATCATTAATACATCGAATTTGTTGGGCGGATATGCCGAAAACAAGTCTTAGAGAAAATCCATAATATATTATGTCAGTAACTTACCTATCGACACTGACGGCTGCCAGAAAACATAGATATACGTATATGTTGCGTACGAATGCAATCACCTTACACCCCATGATGCCAAACTTCCAGGCGGGAGTCACCATGGTGACAGCAAGCGCCCAAGTGGAGACGAACGTCGGCAGGAGTGCAGTCATCGACAGGGCGCCAACGAACGGCATCGTGCATTGGTCCCGTGTTGAGTCGTCTTTGGCCAATGCAGTGAGGACGGTAGTGTTACCAAAGGTGGCCAGAATGAACGTACACCACAGTAGGAAGGCGAGGAATGTGTACACCGGCGTCACATCGTCTGGTCCAGCCGTGTAGCCCCCGTTTAACCACGTCCCATTGGGGGTTAAAAGACCACGGATCGTTCATCCACATGGCATACATTGGTTGGGCTCTCTTATGTTGGTGTCTGCAGTATAGCCTACCAGGTTTATAGTGTGCTGTATTTTGAAAATATCGACTACAAGTGCCAACAGAAAAAATAGTGTCAATGCTCAGACCGCCAACATAGATCGGTCTACACCAGACTCCTAGATGCTCTTCAATGGCACTAAACAACACGTCTTCCTATATATATATAACTTCTTCCTTGAGCACAATACTCTGGTTACGGAACGCTGACGTTACTTCTTAATGGTCGATTCACGAGTGGCTCAGTTACACTTTCCGCATCCAATTGCTGGTTAAGCCAACGTTCAAGAAACTCGAGCTAGTTTCAAGCATATTGAAATCAGCGACACGTCGCGGTAAAGATCCTGCTGAATTGAGCTGGTATTCTCTTTATATGCACCCAAGGCAATTCCCTTCGTTTATATTGTATAGGTAGCACTGCCAATTCCGCGTTTATAACGTCATTTAGTCTCGAGAAATCGGCATCAAAACGAAATTATGATATCAATTAAAACTTGAGCTGTATTCAATTAGTAAACATCCGTTGCGACACTGTCGTTGTAGATCAGGGATGAGACTCATCAAAGAGAACGGACGACTTCGTCTTAGTAAGACGATACCGTTTTGAACGGCACCAGCCTTTTGGAACAGTAATGGTATTCTGAACAGCGTCAGAATAATATTTAGTGTTTTTAACGGATGTATGTGATCATTTGCAAAGTTAGCTCTCATCTACAAGGATTCGTCGTTCTCGTGGACAAAATGAATGTAGCAAAGGAATATTAGGCAGACGACATCAAGGAATTGTCATATTCCCAGGCTGCGAAGATATAGATTGTGTGTGTGTGTGTGTGTGTGTGTGTGTGTGTGTGTGTGTGTGTGTGTGTGTGTGTGTGTGTGTGTGTGTGTGTGTGTGTGTGTGCGTGTGCGCGTGCGCGCGTGCTCGCTCGCAAATATAATATTCACTAGAGGAGGTAATGTCTCGCGTCTTATGCTAATTCATGGCTGGATGGTAGACTAGTTTAGTAAGCGAGGACACCACACCTTCATGTGTCATGAACCGTTAGTCCAGTCAATCTATGCCCAAAAGAGGGTCAACCTCAAACAAATTGCAATAGTAATTATGACAGTGTTTTTAGTTAGAACTTGTCACAGATCGGCGAGGTCTCCGTAATTAGATGGCTCAGGTCTAGTAGAGTTCAATGTGAATGCATGCGGCAACCGTGATCAACGCAACGAGGAACATTGGAAGTTTAAAGAATGTATTACATATATAAATACCAAAACAAAACTCTTTTTATAGTAACAATAAACACAACAACATTTACCCTCTAGTCTACCCTACCTCGGCTCTCGGATAAACTTTGAAACTCCCAAAAAAATACTAGGACGGCCCGTTCAAAAAACAAATATTATTCACACTCAAGAGAATTTCACTTGTCAACCCATTACAAGATCTGGTCCACTGAGACTCAGATAAATAGCATGGAAGAATCTACACCATCCACAGCATAGGGAAAACGAATATCTTAATTACATACATAGATCGGGAATCTATACTATTCCCAGAATACAGTGAGACAATCTCTTAATCACATAATATTATATATTTTGTTTGTATATTTCATGTACATTTTGCATACCATTGGCAAGACAATGGATTAGTCTACCTAGCGATATATAATAAGTATAAATTCATTAAATATTAATGTGAACAATCGTTTTTAAACACAGTGAACCCCGATTTTAGCCGCTATGGGGGAATAGCGTTGCGATCTAACGTTGACTTAATCCATTTGCAATTGAATAAATTATCTCCTTTTCTAAATCCCAGCTGATTCTCTCCGATGTTGCTCTCCCCTTGTTATATATGTGATATCACGTGTTCCTGTTCCTGGTTAGAGAGTTGTTCCGGACTTCCGGCAATAAAATGTTTGTTCTATTTGACTACGTCAATAGTTCTCTGTAAATGTCGTACCCAATACACGACATATTGGCGACGAACGATGGGATAAGTAACCACAACAAGACGAGCTCTAGCACCTAGACCGTCGCACGCAAGTAGAACTTTCGCTGACTACGTCATTGTGAAAAATGGAAAACACGGGTTTCGAGCCGTTCGCCATAACGCCCGCTGACAGCGCAAGTGCGCGATGGGAGCGGTGGATTCGCCGTTTCGACAATTTCGTCGTCGCGCGAGATATAGAAGACGACAGGCGGAAGAAGGCGATGTTGTTACACTACGCTGGGGAAGCTGTATTCGAGCTGAGTGAGTCTGTTGGTGTCGTTGACAGTGACAATTACGCTGAAACGAAAGACAAGCTTACGGCCTACTTCTCACCTAAACGAAACGAAGAATATGAAGTGTTCGTCTTTCGCCAGTCACAACAGCACACTGGTGAGACACTGGACCAATTTCACGCTCGACTTCAACTGCTGTCTAAAAATTGCAATTTTCAAGACAAATCGCGTGAAATAAAATCGCAAATCATTCAGAAGTACACGATGCCTAAGATTCGCGAAAAGGGACTGAGTGAGGCAACGATCAGTCTCGATCGTTTGCTGACGTACGGTCGTACGCTTGAGTCCACAATGCATCAATCATCGGTCATGGGGACCAACGCCGCGTCAACGACGAACGTCAACGCAGTTTCCAATGATCGTCATCACCACCTGCGTTCGAGGAAGCAAAACCGCGACTGGAATAGTCGTTCTGTTGGTCGCCAGGGTGCGCCACCGAAAACTGCCAATCAACGAAAACCCCGTCGTGTGGCGCCACCGCGCTGCAGCGATAACGTTTCAAAATACGGCAATGCACAATCTTGTCCAGGCTGTGGAAAATCTCCGCACAATAGAACGGAATGTCCAGCCTGGGGCAAAACATGTTACAAATGCGAAAAACCTAATCACTTCGCTAGAGTGTGTAGAGCTGTCTTGGCAAACACTAATTTGGTAAAGGACGTTCCACAACAATCAGACAATGCAGGTTTATGCAACGACACATACGCATTAAATCTGTACAACTGCAACGCCACGCGCACGAACGCTGTCGCACCATACATGTGTACAATTGACATTCAGAGTACACGAGTCAAGATGGAAATTGATACTGGGGCTTCAGTTTCGTTGATAGCAGACAGAGACTGGGTTAGAATCAAAGAGGCTAATCCACAGCTGACACTCAGCTCACGTGACGTGCCAAGTCCGCGCACGTATTCAGGCGACACAATTCAACCACTGGGGCAGGTGCTATTGAATGTACATCACAATCGCCAACATCATACGCTGAGTGCGCTGATCGTCCCAGGGGCTGGTCCGAATCTGCTCGGACGTGATTGGCTGTCGGTGCTACGTCTTAATTGGGCTGAACTGCATAAAATGGACCAAGATTCGTTTCTTGAGCATTACCAAGCTGTCTTCACGGCAGGACTAGGCAAGCTCAAAGGAGTTACTGCCAAGTTGTACATTGATGAGTCTGTACAGCCACGGTACTGCAAACCACGTCCAGTGCCGCTCGCTCTTCGTGCAAAGGTAGAAGATGAACTAGAACGCCTACAGGCTGAGGGCGTCATTCATCCCTTTGAGTTCTCAGAATGGGCTGCTCCTATTGTACCAGTACTCAAGTCTTCAGGAGACATCCGGATTTGCGGAGACTACAGGGTCACGATAAACAAGGCTCTGAAGGTCGACAAATATTCCATTCCCAACATCGATGATCTGTTCGACAAAGTAGCTGGTGGACAACTGTACACAACGCTCGATCTAAGCAACGCTTATCAACAAGTTGTCCTCGATCAGGAGTCGCGCAAGCTAACCACAAGCAACACCTCCAAAGGTCTGTTCGAGTACGAACGCCTTCCGTTTGGCGTATCTTCTGCTCCTGGAATTTTCCAACGCATCATGGAGCAACTGCTGCAGAACATTCCTATGACCGTGGTATATCTGGACGACATCCTTGTTTCTGGAAGGACACCAGAGGAGCACGACAGCAACCTGCAAATGGTGCTTACGCGACTGCTCGATACTGGAATACGGTTGCAGAAGGAGAAGTGCACGTTTCGACAGACGTCTTGCAAGTACTTGGGCCATATCATCGACAGGGAGGGCATCCATCCGATGAACGACAAGGTGCTCGCCATACAGAGTGCGCGTGCCCCGCAAAATGTGCAGGAGTTGCGCAGCTACCTTGGTCTGATTCACTATTATCACAACTTTCTGTCGAACATCAGCAACCTCTTGGCACCGCTGCATGAGTTGACTCGATTGGACGCGAAGTGGAAATGGAGTGCGATTCACCAAGATGTATTTGAACGATCAAATGCATTAGTGTCTTCTTCTACGGTGCTTGTGCACTACAACCCCCGTTTACCCATCGTTGTGAGCAGTGACGCTTCTCCCTACGGCATCGGGAGCGTGTTGTCTCATCGCCTACCCGACGGCAGCGAAAAGCCAGTAGCGTTCGCGTCACGCACTTTATCTTCTGCTGAGAAGAAATATGCGCAACTAGAAAAGGAGGCGTTATCTCTTGTGTTCGGAATTACGAAGTTCCACAAGTACCTCTATGGTCGCGAGTTCGTACTGCAATCGGGTCATAAGCCATTGTTGGGACTCTTGAAACAAGATCGACTCATATCGCCAATGTCCAGCGCACGAATACAACGTTGGGCGCTGACAATGAGCAACTACCAGTACAAATTTGAGTACAGGCCGGGGACCAGCATCAGCCACGCTGACTGCCTTAGTCGATTACCTCTGCCTGACACACCAGAGAAAGTACCGGTTCCACAAGAAGTAGTCCTGGCATTGTCAACCATGGACGAGAGCCCGGTCACATCGGACCAGATCGAAAAATGGACGGCTCTTGACCCCGTTCTTTCACAAGTACGTCACTCTGTGGAACACGGTTGGTCTAACCAAGCACCACGAGAGCTCGATGCATACTGTCAACGAAAAGACGAATTGAGCGTACAACAAGGAGTGTTGTTCTGGGGAGCCAGAGTGATCGTGCCGCCCAAGGGACGCGATGAGCTGCTGGATGAGTTGCATAACACACACCCTGGCATCGTCAAGATGAAAGCGCTCGCCCGAAGTTACATGTGGTGGCCTGGATTGGACATGGAGATCGAAAGATACGTGAAAGACTGCAATGTGTGTCAGCTGCACGGCAAGCAACCGCCTGTAGCACCACTCCACTCGTGGGAGTGGCCAGGTCGCGCTTGGCACCGAATCCATATTGACTATGCTGGACCGTTTGAAGGTCGCATGCTGTTGATCATTGTGGACGCACACAGCAAATTCATCGATGCTCATGTGGTATCTATAGCAACCACGAGCATAACTCTCACCAAACTTAGGCAAACATTCGCATATATTGGACTGCCTAACACGATCGTCTCGGACAATGGAAGTTGCTTCACAAGCGAGGAGGTTGGACAATTCTGCAGAGCAAATGACATCAGACACATCAGATGTTCACCGTACCACCCATCAAGCAATGGTTTAGCTGAGAGAGCAGTGCAGACAATCAAGGCTGGTCTGAAGAAAACCAAAGGTAATCTGGAAGACAGATTATACACTCTGCTAGCGAGGTACCGGATCACGCCACAGGGTACCACAGGTCGAACACCTGCAGAATTCGTACTCAAGACTTCACCTCGAACACGCCTGGATCTCATACGACCATCAGTTCAAGATCGCGTTCTGCAAAAACAGGCATACGACAAGCAACGTCATGACGCTCATGCGGCTGCACGTACGTTCCGAGCCGGAGACTGCGTCTGGGCCATGAATTTCCAAGGAAAACCTAAGTGGGTTTCGACAGTCATCGAGAACCAGCTGGGCCCACTCACGTTCACCGTACGTTTGAGTGACGGCCGCCTTTGGATACGCCACCAAGACCATCTCAGAGAGAGACGACCCGATGAAACGGAGACGGTTGATGCAGAACAACAACAACAACAACAACAGCAGCAACAATCGGTTGTGCAACTGCCAGAAGTACTACCTCCGTCGCCAGCTATCGACGCGGAGGCGATCGCGAGTACTCGACATTCAGTGTCTACAGAAGGTTCGGAATCGAACTTTCCCAACGTCACTGTGACGGAATCTGCGACACCAAGATTGGTGGCAAGTCCCGTGAGAAGATCTACCAGAGTAGTGAAAGCACCTATAAAGTTAAACTTGTGAACTATAACTACAAAGTTAGTGTAGTTATCAGTGTACGTTTTTATTTGCACATTTTCTACGAGCTGTAGAACACTCTGGACTGTTTTCTAATTTAGTTTATTTCATTCATAGAACAGTGAAGTCTAATACAAGTTTGTATCCTAAAGAGGGAGGAATGTTATATATGTGATATCACGTGTTCCTGTTCCTAGTTAGAGAGTTGTTCCGGACTTCCGGCAATAAAATGTTTGTTCTATTTGACTACGTCAATAGTTCTCTGTAAATGTCGTACCCAATACACGACACCCCTGTAAGCCTCACCCTAGCATCCAGTATCCTTTCCAACAATTGCAGGGCTTGGCTCAGTAATGTGATGCCTCTGTATCTCTCTGGGTCATGGATGTCCCCTTTCCCCTTCCATATCGGCACATTCACTCCTCTTCGCCACTCTGCTGGTATCTCTCCTGCTGTGAAGCAGACAGCCTTGTCAGCCAGTTGATTCCAACTAATCTGTTTACTTTCATCATTTCCACTGAGAGTTCATCCACTCCTACAGCCTTTCCGGTTTTCATCTTCTTTACTGCTTTCTCCACCTCTTCTTCTGTTATTGTCCTTACCCCCGTCTCTCTCCTTGCAGTATGAGGTATCTTTATATCATGTTCTCCCTCCGGATTTAGTAGTTTCTTGAAGTACTCCTCCCAAACACCAACACTTGTTTTGCTCCAGTGACCAGTGTCCCATCGCTGATGTTCGAACAGTACCTTTGCTGTCTCTGTCTCTATCCCTGGCAAGTTTGAAGATCAATTTTTCCCTCCAACTTCTTCCATCCTATCACATAATTCCTGCTGTTTTTCATCTCTTGCTTTAGCAACTGACTTATTTGCTGCCTTCTTCTTCTTCCGGTATTTCTGCTTCAGCCTTGTCTTGTCTTCATCACTCGCTTCTTCCACACCCTTCAGCGCCTCCTTTTTTCTCGTATTGCTTGTTCAACTTCCTGATTCCACCACCACTGTTCCTTCTTCTTTCGGCTTTGTGTGGGCTTTCCTGATGTTCGGCCACATATCTCCTCGGCTGTTCTAACATAGCATTCCTTAAGACAGACAGTCAGACATATTTAATTTGTTTGACCATAAATGTACATAAATATAAATGTACAAACATAAATGTAAGGTAAAGGCGATTACAGTTAAGACAACATGTCGCTAACATGGGAGCCCCCTTTTAATAATAGCAAATCAAATTAGTGAATAGCATCAGTGAATAGAAATAATAATTACAATTCAATGTTAATAAAAACAGGTATGTAATTATATAGCATATTGTATACTGGTATTATGTATTACATATATAACAATTGTGGATATCACAATGACATTTATTGTTCATAATTAAGTAGTTTTTAATGTAAGTTGTGAAACCATGTAGGCTATGTGTATAAATTATCCTTGGAGTATTGTTAACTGTTTCTTTTATATTGTGTCGTATGTGTTTTTTGGCATATTCATGATTGTGCTTAAGTGCTTTCCACTCTGATTCCACATCCTTCCTTTGTTCTTGAAGTAGCCTGAACTTTCTCTCTACTTCGGTTTTGTATTGGTCCATCACCGCTCCTTCACATTTCCACCATTTGATTATCTGTCTTTGTTTCCTCCTTCTCTGTTTGCCTCTTTCTATCCACATTTCATAAACCAATGGTTTATGTTGGCTCGGTATGTGCTCTCCTGCCAGAACTTTGCAGTCGCTAACCTTGTTCAACTGGCTGCTTCTAACAATCAGCAGATCTATCTCTGTTCTGTAGCTTCCACTCTTGTGTGTGATCTTGTGTGATTCCTTTTTCTGAAAGAAGGAGTTTACCACCACTATCTGATTTCTGCCTAGCATCTCGACCAGATCTGGTCCCTCTCTGTTTCTCGTTCCATATCCATACTTTCCTAAGGTCTCCTCGCTGTTCTGTCTCTTTCCTACATGTGCATTTAGATCACATGCCACAACCAACATTGTCTCCGGCTCCACATTGCCAATAATTTCTTCCAGGTTGTTTCGAAATTTCTCCTTGAGTTCTCCCAGTCTGTGGTGCGTAGCCTGATAGTATGCACATCATCTCTCCTCCAACTAACATCTACACTGCGATTATCCTGCCTTCCCATCGTTCCACCCTGATGACTTCCTTGCTGTATTCCTCCTTCATAATCACTCCCACTCCATTCGTCCTTCCATCTCCCCGTGCATGCAGCATCTTAAACCCTTTTCACAGATCCACTGCCCGGTCCCCTTTCCACTTGTTTTTTTTACCCCAGACACCGACAGTTGCCGCCTCTTCATTAGCTCCACCACCTCCACTCATTTCCCCGTCATTATTCCCACATTGAGGGTGGCAAACCGGACTTCACATGAGAGTAGATGCCTGCTGTTCGACCCTCAAGGTCTTCGCTGATTTATCTCTAGTGCCTGGGTCCCAGCGCGTTGGTTTCCCCGCAAGCGGTAGCCAATCTCGTAATTACTAAGTGACATAGCATAATTTAGGTCATTTATTCGAACCACATGGCGCTGTCCATGCTGACCCATGTGGTGGGTTTGTCTTCCGGGTTTTCCTTCCCGTAGGTTAATGTCTTCATCTGCCCATGGTTTGAAGTCAGAGTTTTCCTTCTTCTAGACTCACCGCCTGTCAAGGCTAATGGGTTCGGTCTACACAGGTTTGAAATCACAGTTGTCCTCCAAAATCCCTAGCATGTCAGCCCAATTACCGCTGTGTACCACGAGGAGATTATGCTAGAGTCTTTTCTATGGAATGGCTATGTACCAGCAGGGGAGGCTTGCGCACTCATGTCCCTTTTCGCCCCTGTGAGGGGGCTAGCTGGCGGTCGCAGCTGAAAGCGAGAGCAAGAAGCGCATGCACTACAAGCTACTCACTACAGTGTGACACTAGACACATCACACAGACCTGTGCTCACGCCACACTGCCAATAGATGGTACATGACATAATTGTATTATTGGCATGGCAACTGCAACCGTTAGTACTACATGCCTTGCTCTCTGCTTTGCAATCACAGCTTATAACATCAGTCAGACCTGGAGGATCCGATGGTTCAATGTCATAGCTGGGTGACGGAATACCGCCCTCCACCTCCCACACAAACTGCGTGATGTCCAAATGAGGAAGACCTTGCTGATTAGCCGCCTTCCACGGCATCATCTGAAGATGAGTGTGCGAGAAAGAATGAGAAGCCAGTGCGCATCATGGCGTTGCCTCCCACAGATTACGTGCAGAGGGCACATCTTCAGATGATGCTGTGGAAGGCGGCTGATCAGCAAGGCCATCCTCCTACAGGAGGAGTTTTGGGACAACAGAGAAAACAAGCACACATTCATCAACTTACTGAGCAATGAGCTTGAGAAAGCTGGGTGCTATTGTTTGCATGCATAGGACGCTAAGCTAATGATGGTTAGACAGCACTGAACTCATCAGACAAAATCGACACTATTCTCATTGGTGAAGACACTAATTTTCCTAGAATATGTGGGCCCAGCTGTGGGTTTAAGATATCATACCATAGCAACAGTTGGAGAATTTGTTACTGCAGGAAAACAGGCTATTGTGTGCATCCAATGTGGTAACATTGGCAAAAACCTTTATGGTTTGCTATACAGGCACTTCATTGAAAATGTAGCATCAAGCGCAGCTTACGCACAGGGATAAATCCGACTCGTACTTCAACTGCTGCCCACTACCACAGCCTCAGGATCAACTCTCGGAACCAACAGTGGAAAGGATCCAAGAAAACTCTGAAAGTCACGGACTAGAACTGGATTCTTAAAGACAAGTACCATGTTCCAAAGACGATTGACCTCCCAGCAGCAGGTTGGGCAAAGGCTTACTTGGCCTGAAGGTGCCTGAGACGCAGATTCTTTCCCCCGCCTACGCTTCTCCCCGTCTGCTTCTCTTCTGGAATGCTCAAAGTCCTAGGCAGATGTCATGGTAGTCGCTCTGCAGTTGTTTATGTATGCTGCTAGCTGTTCCCAACCTTTGTAGTCTTGCCAGCGTGAGTTGCCGCTTCAGCTGGTCCTTCTAGCGCCTGTGGGTTGCATTCTGCCAGTGCAGTCCCGTGACGGAGAGCCGACATCGCTGGTGGAACCGTTCAAGCAGTTGTACTTGCTTTCTGTACAGGAACCACGCATCTGCTCCATACAAAAGGGTAGTAACGACGACAGCCTTGTATACTTGTATATATGTTGACAAATGCAGTGAGTGATTCTGCCATACGTTTCAGCAGGCGACCGAGTGAGCTGTTGGCTTTGGCAAGGCAAACTACAATCCGTTGCGATTTCGTTGCGGAAAGACCGAAATTGAGTATACTTCTGTGTGTGCGTGATGTGTCAAATGGCAACTAACATCTCCGTGGAAGCTCTCAGCGACAGCAGTGTTTGAACGTGTCATGTAAATAACACTAGATGTTATGCAATAATAACGATGTACGTACACACCTCACTGCAATGTCTGTATAGCGTACGGTTTGGGTGAAGATAACTGATATTGGAATAAGTACCTGAGTTAAAATATCAACCAAATAAAAAACACACTAACATATTCATGAAACCGCTGTTACTATTTAGAAACAGTAGCTAAGGACATAAACTGTGTTGAAATATACAAGTTCATGACTATATAAATAAGCAAAATTCGGTTGATCGCAAAGCTGCTCTCCATTGCGGCTAAAATTCGGGTTTCACTCTGTTTAGAAAATGATTTTCATCTTATTACTAAATGGAATTAAACATGATATATATCGTTGTATAAATATATACATATCCCTTCCAACGGTGTACATCATGTGTATAAATTGCGCAAAGAACATAAAATACTCAGCTTAAATTAGTCCTTTCCCTAGATTTTACTATGGCAAAAGTGACCGGCAGGGAGTTTCCACCACTTTTTAGAAATTAAAATGTTCCACCACGTGAATTTCTGTGGACTTTTTATATAATAATGCAAACATATAGTGCTAACTAAAATACCGTAATGATTGCTATTACAATTTGTTTGAAGCTAAACCATAGATTGACTGGACTACGCCGAAAATCGGGGTACATGCAAATTGCGATAATTTGTAAATGACACTTATTAGGTACAATTATACAGCTAAATGCATTGCCTTTCCAGTGATGCATATCATCTTTATAGTATTCGCACAGAAAATAAGTCATACAACATCAATTACGCGTACCCCCCTAAATTTCAGTGAGACCTACGACCACTTGGCAAAAAGCGAAAATGACAATGTTCCCCAAATGGATTTTGATGAACTTTTTTCTGGTAACATAAACATACAGTAGAATCTAAAAATGTCACAAAACTTACTTTTGCAATTTGTTTGAGATTGAAGCTTAGATTGACTAGACTACGTCTTTTTTGTGTGTATTATACCAATTTGTTGATGGTCTGACAATTCTATAATCTATACCTACACTGTAGAACATTTTCGGTGGAATTTTACCACGATATTATGGAGTGAGTGTGTTCGCTTCTTTAAACTTAAATCACATGTAATCTCCAATTAACAGCCACTGTCTAGACTCAAGAAGGTTTTCATATCCGTGTTGCAGTTTTCGTGAAATTACGAAGAGAAATTGAGGAGTGACATTGCAATTGCAACGTCACTTCTCTGGTCGCCTATAAGCCACTGGTTGACATTAGTTGTCCCCGGAACCGTTGATTCGTCGTTTGAATTTGGCGCGTTCGTGCGAGACTTGTGTCCAATGCTATCTATGACTACGTGATCTATGTACATGCACAGTACGTAATAAACATCATTTGGCTGTCAGGTTAGTGTCAACGCTAACTCGAATAGGCGTTACCCTTACACATTTGCTTCTACTTAGATATATGTAATGTTTGATGTTTTCTTTAGATGTGCGCGTGTGCGTGTGTATTTTCTTTAGATGTGTGTGTATGTGAGCGTGTGTGCGTGATTGCGCAGGGGTGTGTGTGTGTGGTTGTGCGTGCGTGTGTGTATGGGGTGTATGTGTGTGTGTGTGTGTGTGTGTGTGTGTGTGTGTGTGTGTGTGTGTGTGTGTGTGTGTGTGTGTGTGTGTGTGTGTGTGTGTGTGTGTGTGTGTGTGTGTGTGTGTGTGTGTGTGTGTGTGTGTGTGTGTGTGTGTGTGTGTGTGTGTGTGTGTGTGTGTGTGTGTGTGTGTGTGTGTGTGTGTGTGTGTGTGTGTGTGTGTGTGTGTGTGTGTGTGTGTGTGTGTGTGTGTGTGTGTGTGTGTGTGTGTGTGCGTGCGCGTGTTTGCGTGTGAACGTGTAAGCGCGTGTGAAAGATTGATGCAGAGGGAGGGAGTGGGAGAGAGGGGGAGAGGAAGAGAGGAAGAGAGGGAGAGAGGAAGAGAGGGAGAGAGGGAGAGAGGGAGAGAAGGAGAGAGGGAGAGAGGGAGAGAGGGAGAGAGGGGGAATGAAAGGTTTAAAGGCTAAAGGGCCTACTGATGTGAAAGTGAGTCTACGTTAATCCCGTATGTGTGTGGCATCAAACACAGCCGGGGTTTTCACAACATTATAGCCTGGCCGTCGCGTACGTCGATTTTATGATGGCACCTATCTATCTATTTATCTAGATAGATAGATATATATATATATATAGATAGATAGATAGATAGATAGATATATAGATAGATAGATAGATAGATAGATAGATAGATAAGTAGATTTTTTGACATGTCCATCTACCTTATATAACCTATACAACATTATATATATATATATATATATAATGTTGTATAAGTTATAGAAGGTAGATGGACATGTCAAAAAATCTTTTTTTCCGACGAAAATTCAGTTACCCCTTTTGTTACTCAACTGGGGTAATTAGGATTGGAAAAAATGGGGGCTCCACATTTCGTCAAACTGAACATGTTTCAGGGTGATTGCGGACGGGTTAACAGGTGGAAATGAAAAGTATAAATATTTTCCTAAATGTTGACTCCAAAAAGTGCGCTAAACGGGAGGGGCAACGAAATCGACATTTTGGGGCCTCACGTAATGTGTTCTCCTTAGCTTGGAGAAGTGCCACCAAACGAAACTTATAACTGCTTATATTTCTTCAAGCGATGACCTTAATAAATCAGTTATTTCTAGAGATCAGCGATATTATTAGACCCCTATCTGTCATCCCTATGAAAATATTTGGATCAATCAGACACCGACTAACGTAGTGTGGCGACGCCTGGTGGTGGTGCAAGTGTCCGCAAACGCAAAAGGCCTATTGAGCATGCGTTAAATGAATTTCCTGTATTGATGTCCGAGCGCGGTTTGTTTAGATTTTGTAAATGTACACAAACAAGAACCAAACTTTAAATACGGTGACAGGATTTATTCTTCGAATAAACACAGCCCGAATTGGTGAGACCTCTGCATCGTTGGTTGTTTTTAAAGAACTTTACATAGATCCGGAGGAGTTGAGTTGACAGTTCCAACTTTCAATGAATAGCGAATCCGTGGAAGCGGAACGTGTTTGAACGCGGTTCCCTCACTTCGTGACAAAGTTTGGGGGAAATTTGTCTGGACTGTGCCTCGATTATTGAAAAGGGGTAGAAAACGACGTAGTTCGCCACGATGGAGGGCGATACAGCCGTGGTAGCGAACTATATATTTCGAGGCATCGAATATGGTGTTACAATGAATATGCTAAATGACAACGAACTGCAGGTCGAAGTCGAAGACCGGCAAACGACGGACCAGTGGAGGGGCAAATTCGACACCGCTTGTGAGTTGATATTGTGCTAGGGCCCCAGAAAGATGTAATTTCAAAATTCAGACTAATATTTTCACGATGAAATTTTTTTATTATCTGCAACATTAATTTGAGGTGTTTGATCATTAGAATCAAGTAGTTTACCATGTTTTGGAGCAGTCATCAACAGAAAACTAACTTTTAATTTCCACATTACCACTATGCCAACAACAGCCAGTGATCGCCAAACTGTCCCCATGCCATTTTAGCATTATATTTTTTCTTCCATATGGTCATTCTGTGTCAAATCAATCACTTTTAGGCCATTTTTGCACTACCCGACTCCAATTTTGATTAAATTTAGCACAGTTGTTGACTCACACGAGAATACAAAAACTACAAATTATAAAGAATCTAGGTCAAGTGACAAGTATTACTGAAGATATAGGTCACTGAACTTTGATCCGATTCACATATTGGCTGTTACATTAACGTCCATAACTCTGCTTGTAATAAAGGTAGAAAAGAAAGTAAGAGATCATTGAAAAGCCAATAAATAGGTGCACATCTACATTGTAAAATTAAAGTTTTTCATATTAATATAAAAGTATCATTTATTATGATATGACCTTTGACTTACAATACCAAAAAAAGTATCCTTCATTTTTTTTTTTTTTTCTACAGCATCCTATATCATTGTTCAAGAGTCCCTGAAAATATTAGAGATACAGTAAATTTTGTACAACTGAGCGACCTATTTTTCGTCAGCAGATCAGCTAATTCCACACTGAATTTCCAACACACTGCGCTGTGACTACCGGTAGCTCACAATATCTGTGCTTTTCATTGAAGTTATAGAATATGGTGCTACTTCCAAATGATTCAATGGTTGTGCCTTAATTTAAAGAATAGTACCTTCTGTGTTCTTGCTATTGTTTTAGGTGTTTACAAACAGCTTGCAAGAAGAGTTGCTTATTCACAACTCTTCTGTGGTTGAAAATACCTTCCAAAGTGCAGAATTTGATAGCAAGAATATATGGACTGATGTGAACTATCAGGACTACATTGGTGTGGTGGTGTATTGATCATATAATTATGGTATTTGTAGACTGGCTTTCACAGCAAGTCTGTTGATCATTCCAGCCACATCATCACATGCACCCTTCCCATGTGATATTTCCCCAAAATCCTGCTAGTGGCGGTAGAGGTTCAGAAAGTGTTCGCAATTCTTATGCTAATTAGCACAGCCATCAGGAAAGTTGATGATTCTTTACACAGCTGTACATTTTGCAATGAAAGAAATTATGTCTACAACAATGGTGTCGTGTATGTTGCAGTTAGAAATTACAACCTAACTGTAGTAACTGTAACACGCATTCATTTCCTACTTCACGATTGAAGCAATATAATTGGTGTGCACAGTGTTGCCTGTACACAGTGTTGCCTGTGCACAGTGTTGCCTGTGCACAGTGTTGCCTGTGCACAGTGTTGCCTGTGCACAGTGTTGCCTGAACACAGTGTTGCCTGAACACAGTGTTGCCTGTACACAGTGTTGCCTGTACACAGTGTTGCCTGTACACAGTGTTGCCTGTACACAGTGTTGCCTGTCCACAGTGTTGCCTGTACACAGTGTTGCCTGTGCACAGTGTTGCCTGTGCACAGTGTTGCCTGAACACAGTGTTGCCTGTCCACAGTGTTGCCTGTCCACAATGTTGCCTGTACACAGTGTTGCCTGTACACAGTGTTGCCTGTACACAGTGTTGCCTGTACACAGTGTTGCCTGTACACAGTGTTGCCTGTACACAGTGTTGCCTGTACACAGTGTTGCCTGTACACAGTGTTGCCTGTACACAGTGTTGCCTGTGCACAGTGTTGCCTGTGAACAGTGTTGCCTGTACACAGTGTTGCCTGTACACAGTGTTGCCTGTACACAGTGTTGCCTGTACACAGTGTTGCCTGTGCACAGTGTTGCCTGTGCACAGTGTTGCCTGAGCACAGTGTTGCCTGTCCACAGTGTTGCCTGTCCACAATGTTGCCTGTACACAGTGTTGCCTGTACACAGTGTTGCCTGTACACAGTGTTGCCTGTCCACAGTGTTGCCTGTACACAGTGTTGCCTGTGCACAGTGTTGCCTGAACACAGTGTTGCCTGTCCACAGTGTTGCCTGTCCACAATGTTGCCTGTACAGTGTTGCCTGTACACAGTGTTGCCTGTACACAGTGTTGCCTGTGCACAGTGTTGCCTGTGCACAGTGTTGCCTGAACACAGTGTTGCCTGTCCACAGTGTTGCCTGTCCACAATGTTGCCTGTACACAGTGTTGCCTGTACACAGTGTTGCCTGTGCACAGTGTTGCCTGTGCACAGTGTTGCCTGTGCACAGTGTTGCCTGAACACAGTGTTGCCTGTCCACAATGTTGCCTGTACACAGTGTTGCCTGTCCACAGTGTTGCCTGTACACAGTGTTGCCTGTGCACAGTGTTGCCTGTACACAATGTTGCCTGTGCACAATGTTGCCTGTACACAGTGTTGCCTGTACACAATGTTGCCTGTACACAGTGTTGCCTGTACACAGTGTTGCCTGTCCACAATGTTGCCTGTACACAGTGTTGCCTGTGCACAGTGTTGCCTGTACACAGTGTTGCCTGTACACAGTGTTGCCTGTACACAGTGTTGCCTGTACACAGTGTTGCCTGTACACAGTGCTGCCTGTACACAGTGTTGCCTGTACACAGTGCTGCCTGTCCAGTGTTGCCTGTCCACAGTGCTGTCTGTCCACAGTGCTGCCTGTACACAGTGTTGCCTGTCCACATTGTTGCCTGTACACAGTGCTGCCTGTCCACAGTGTTGCCTGTCCACAGTGCTGTCTGTCCACAGTGCTGCCTGTCCACAGTGTTGCCTGTCCACAATGTTGCCTGTACACAGTGTTGCCTGTGCACAGTGTTGCCTGTACACAGTGTTGCCTGTACACAGTGCTGCCTGTCCACAGTGCTGTCTGTCCACAGTGCTGCCTGTACACAGTGTTGCCTGTCCACATAGTTGCCTGTCCACAGTGTTGCCTGTCCACAGTGCTGTCTGTCCACAGTGCTGTCTGTCCACAGTGCTGCCTGTACACAGTGTTGCCTGTCCACATTGTTGCCTGTCCACATTGTTGCCTGTCCACAGTGCTGTCTGTCCACAGTGCTGCCTGTACACAGTGCTGCCTGTCCACAGTGTTGCCTGTCCACAGTGCTGTCTGTCCACAGTGCTGCCTGTACACAGTGTTGCCTGTCCACATTGTTGCCTGTACACAGTGCTGCCTGTACACAGTGTTGCCTTTCCACAGTGCTGTCTGTCCACAGTGCTGCCTGTCCACAGTGTTGCCTGTACACAGTGTTGCCTGTCCACATTGTTGCCTGTACACAGTGCTGCCTGTCCACAGTGTTGCCTTTCCACAGTGCTGTCTGTCCACAGTGCTGTCTGTCCACAGTGCTGCCTGTCCACAGTGTTGCCTGTCCACATTGTTGCCTGTCCACAGTGCTGCCTGTCCACAGTGCTGTCTGTCCACAGTGCTGCCTGTACACAGTGTTGCCTGTCCACATTGTTGCCTGTCCACATTGTTGCCTGTCCACAGTGCTGCCTGTACACAGTGTTGCCTGTACACAGTGCTGCCTGTCCACAGTGCTGCCTGTCCACATTGTTGCCTGTCAACAGTGCTGCCTGTCCACATTGTTGCCTGTCAACAGTGCTGCCTGTCCACAGTGCGGCCTGTGCATCTACTTATCTGATGGCTGTGCTGGTTAGCATAAAAACTGCAAAATCTTTCTGAACCTCTGCCACCATGAACAGAATTTTTGGATAAGTGCAGACTCCAGTGTAGCACATTTTTTCAAAACCGACATGTGATGGTGTGGATGGAATGGTCAAGAGACCAGACCAAAAGCCAGTCTACAAAAAACAATGTTTTATGCAGTTCTTTGAATCAGTCCGTATACTGAGTTCTGCCTATTGAGTTTTGCTTTTCAACGACAGAAGAGGATTCCCGGAAGAGTACTACAAAGCAGCTATCTTCTTACAAGCTATATGGAAACTGCTAAAACATCAGCAGGAACACATAATCTATACATAATCAAGTAATTATCATTGAATCAATTGGAAGTAGCACTATCATCTACATCATCCTTGAAAAGAGAAGAGGTGACAACCCAGTGTGTTGGCCTCAGTCTGGCAGATACCAAACGGTATGTGACGGCCATCTACAATGGACACTGGAGGCTGGCGCATGTAACAAATAGTCTGGCTGATATTCCTTCACCCATATGGTCCAACACCATCAAAGTTTTACCCGTAACTAAGTGACACTCTTCGAGTTAGTATTCTCCTCACCAATGTTGACCCAACGACTGACACTGGTCGCACCAAAGAGGAAACAGAAGAGAGGCTTTGTAAAGAATGTAAACATACTAAATGAGACATTACAGCATGCATGCACAGTGTACACTCATTTAATTATAAGAGACCCTTTAGCATGCTTTTTATGTGATCTGAAAACTTTATGCAGAAATTCAGGGTGGTATTGACTGATCTGCAGACCAAAAATAGGTCGCCCTATTGTACTAAATTTACTGTATCTCTGAATATTATTATTTGCCAATCCTAATATCTTCAGAGACTCTTGAACAATGATATAGGATGCTGTATAATTAAAATAAAAAAATCGAAAGATAATTTTTTTGGTATCAGAAGTCAAAGGTCTTATGATAAATTATACTTTTATATTTATATGAAAAATGTGATTTTACAATGTTGATGTGCACATATTTACTGGCTTTCCAATGATCTCTTAATTTCTTTTCTAGCTTTATTAGAAGCAGATTTATGGATGTTACTGTAATGGTCAGTATTCAAATCGGGTCAAAAGTTCAGTGACTCAATAATACATCACCTAGTTTTTTATAATTTGCAAGTTAGATGTTCTCATAGGAGCCAACACTTGTGCTAAATTTCATCAAAATTAGAGACGGGTGATGTTTCGAGTGATTGATTTGACATGGAATGACCCTTTGACATGGAATGACCCTCCTGTTAGAGTGTGCCTTTTTGTCAGTCGTGTTTACTGGAGGGAACCTAGTGGAGTGTGAATGCATCACCTGAATGGAACTCATCCAGTAAAACATAAAATTTCAGTGATGACCAAGCCACTGTGTGAACTGCAATCATTAACGATGCAGCTCTGTGGGGTACACTGGTACTTAACTTTATTTGAATCATTTTGAATGCCTCCAATGGAAGAATCTGAAGACAACATTTTAAACTTGTTTTAACATTCTAACTTGTTTTTTAACTATATTTTAAACAATAAAAAAAAAATTAACCCATTCGCACCCCTACAACAACTGTGGAGTTATTCCTCGACTGCCGGGGTTTTTACAATAACCTGAAAAGGAAGAAGACAAACTGGTGACACAATCAGATCAAAAACAACCTGGCTATCACTGCTCCCACAAAAACAGTCGTTCTTCCCAAACCAATGTTGATCGGAATGTGGAACAGATGCACACAATGCACCCACTGTAATATGCTTAATCTATAATATACTGAACTCCAATAGAAATACTTTTTCACAAAACAATAAACTTGCCAGACTTTTGTCAGTGCAAGCAGGTACATACAGTGTATGGTGCTTCAATTAAGTAGAAGGTCTCATGCGATGCACAGTCCACTACGTGCCTGTTTTACAGATTTTTATCACCAACTCAACGGTTCACTATTTTACTGTTTAATATGCCTCCGTTGGTTCCTGATGATGTCCAAAGTCGTTTCATTGGCATTATTGAACCGCTCCATCAGAAAAGTGCAATGAATCTTGTGATCTTGTTTTGCAGTGATCACACAAGAACGTCCAGTTCATGGCTGGTCATTTATGACTCATTGGCTGCTCTGTTAAGGACAGCATTGGTAGCACATGTTTTGGGGTGTTTTGTTAATCCAGGTGACCGAATGAACAATGCATACCCCTCAAATTTCATCTGTGGTGCATGGACGTGCACCCCATATGCACACACAGGCCCTTCTGGAACTAGATGGGCTTGACTGTGCTATACACGTGTATCTGGCAAAATATTTTAAACTTAATTGAGACATCCAGTAGCATGCTACATTGACAGAAGTTGGCTAGTTTGTTGTATTGTATTGTGACAAAAACATGTTGATATTATATTTGTTTCTTTTGTGGCTCATTGTATAAACTTAGTTAAGTTAAACCACCAGTGATTCAAATACATTGTGCACAAATGAAATACTCATATTGCACTCTGCATAGCATATGAATTAGCGTAAGGCCAGATACTTGTTATCAAAAGTTACAGTGATTGTTTAATTTTTTTCAGACATTGAAGAAGTGACTCATAAGACTGGGAATTTCAAACAGTTTTCTGTGTTTACCAGCATGTTGGAATCTGCAATCCTTCAGGTTTGTCAGCATATGAACATATTATTAACTGTAAACTATATCTGTTATGATTTCTTTGTACTCAGCGCAGTTGCGTGTTATCAAGTTAATGAAATCTACCCACCTTTCAAAACATTGACATAAATCATGTTTGCATTATACACACAAAATGCTCAATTCCTGTTTCTTTCCCTTCACCAAGCTGCATCAGAACATTGCTGTATACACAGTAAGTTTCCAGACAATTATTTTAGAAAACTATTTTTGTTCAAGATTACAAATTAGTAGTTTGTTGGATGAATGTGATATATACTTTCTGGATGTTGATTCTTTCCCTCTGTATCCTATTTTAACAACAATTTTAGATCCTTTTTTGAGCCTACAGAAATACAAATTCATGTTATTGTATGTACAGTTTACATTATGAACTGGTAACCCTGTTCTCTCTCTGTAATAGACAAGTGATTCAGTTGGTCTCGACCTGTTGACATATGCCGACCTTGAGTCATTACGCAACAGGAAGGCAGGAAATGGCTCCAAGTCAATACCTGCAGTGAAGTCAACAGCTCTCAACACAAAGCGCTACCTAATACTCACATACACTGTTGAGTTTGACAGGTTTGTATGGGATTTCATTGTTAATGCACACAAATCTATTATTTAAATCGTAAACACTTCAACACAAACTGTTTAATATTTTTAATATGTTTCTGGATAATTAATATTGCCAGATCAGCAATATGAAGTATATCCCAGTAGTTTCTTTTGGAATAATTTCTTGTGAATATATGAATGTTTGTTCATTTTGACATACACTCAAGCAGTTTAGATACTTTTACTCATTTTAACCATTATAATTGATTGGCATGCTGGTATTTAATTAACTATGACACATTATAATTGATTGGCATGCTGGTATTTAATTAACTATGACACATTATAATTGATTGGCATGCTGGTATTTAATTAACTATGACACATTATTTCGTACTGATGTCAGAATACCACAGAATGTGTTACTTAAAGCAGGGGTTTCCATTCTTTCACTTTCTAGACTTAGTGCTCTTGCCAGGTATCCAGTGTAGAGGTCACATCACATCCTTTATCACCGCCCTCCAGGTGGGGCGGTCAACGGCCATCCACTCGGCATCTTGAAGCATGAAGCCCAGGCCGTCCAGATCGTGCTTGACGCAGTCGATCCATCGTCGGCAAGCGTGCCCATGGGGGCCATTTCCAGCCACCATTATGTGGGTGGGATAGGTACACCAGTGATGCAGGGTAGTTTGATGCCATACGTTGCAGGAGACCGAACCATCAAAGAAGTCGCTTTCCACTCTTTGTTGTTATAGAATCCTGTTATACCGTGTAAACTCTGTGTATTCTACCGTCCTGACCACCCAAATATGTTCTTAATGAGGCAGAAACATTCTGAATTCAACAGTTCAGTTACAAAAAATCACTTTGCTTTCACTCAAATCCTAGAATAGCGAGCTCGGGTAATTCTGAAGAAAGTCATGACCAAATGGGGCAGAACTTTTCATGTCAATAAGCCATTATCATGGCTTTTGACCTGAGGCTATGTCTTCGAAAACGACATGCTGCTGTCTAAACAAATTGTTTCCTCCCCAGACAATATATTTTTGACAACAAATTTGTTTTCATAAAAGCATATTTGGGTGGTCGATATTATACAACTTTACAATAAAAATTAACAGAAAAACTCCTTTTATGCCCAGTTTTATGTTTGTAGGATTCATTACCCCCTGCCACTGCCATATATGGGCAAGCCTGACCCCAGGTCATTGCAACAGACCATACGACAGCTGCAGCAGCAGATTAAGACCCTCAAACAACAGGTAACAATAACACTATAACCTGTGGCGCCTTTGGTGCATTGTGTAATCTTGCCACCTCAAGGTCATGTTGAATGATGTACAATGTTCACTTAATGCTTTATTTTGTCAACAATCCATACCCAACCCTAATCCCCAAATATTTAGCAAATGATCATGTCGGCAAAGGATATGTTATACCAATAATAAAAATAGGACATTATACAAAAATAATATCAAAAAAATTGACCAATTTTATGAACATCCCATGGACATTTTGCCATCTGACTAATCCATATTATATATTCCAGAATGCCTACAGTTCCATACCCTGTTTGAAGCTAATGATTAACAACCAAATGAAATCATTCAAGCTGTTTACCAATTTGTGCTTAGTTGCCAGTTGTGAAAATTTAAATATCACATTGCATTAATGTTTTCTTTGGTACCATTTTCAGATCAGTAAAGATTTCAAGCAAAAAGAGATGGAGAAACTGAAGAGAGAGTAAGAAACCAAGTTGTTTTACTACGCCAATAAGGGATGATCTCATAAATTCACAAAATCAAGTGTCGCATTTAGTGTTGGTTCAAACCACCGTCCCACCAATGTGTGGTTTTTACAATTCAAAATGGCTATCAGTATACATTACCATGTGTTTCACCCGCTATGGGGTGCCACCTGTGACAATTTATTTCCCACAATTCATGGTGATGACTACACTAATCCCCTTGCTTAACATATTTTGAGACTGCAAATTTATGCAGCCACCCTTTATTTCCCCTCGACTTACTCTGTATGCTTTAGGACGTTTTTACAGTGGTGATTTTATCTCTGGGAAAATACAAAACACAATTAGAAGTATTAAATGTACATCTACCTGGTGTGGTACCGTGGGATGTATCAACTGATCAGTAGAAATATCACATTTGAAATGTCGTTTCTAAAGCAGTTTTTTTTGTGAAAATTTTATCGTCGTTTTCTCAACTTCAAAAACTGCATGCACATTTGTTTGGCTTCCAGTCTAAATGTAGGCAAGTGTTGTGTCTACCATGTCCTCTGGTTTCTTCCACCATAATAAATTTGTGTTTAAACTTAGAATGCTGAAAGTCTTTGGAAATGTAACTAGTTAAATAAATAAAAAGTCTGAATGTTCTGTTGGTCATTGCCATAGGAATAGCGGCCATATTGGATTATTAGAGTTATGTTATAGGGTTGTTATGTTTTCTCTTAAATGGGTTGCTCAAATTAATTGAAAATTGGCTTGCTACTGCATACATACTCTTGCACTTGACTTAACTACATATTTTTATTAAAGTTTTTCTATCTTTTCTAATTTGACAACTCAACATTTTTGAGTTGACAACCCATTATCAGAAGATGACTGATATCATCAGAGAAGTCAACTGTTGTTACAGCTATGGACGTGTGCAGGAGGAATACGGTGATCTTGAGGCGGAATTTGTTGAGTATCGCCGTCAAATTGGTGCCACAAGCAAGGGCAATGCAGCGAAGGAGGTACGAGCTCTCAAGGCCATCATCAAGAACCTGGAGCAAGACCTTGCTCAAGAACGCATCAAACACCAGAAACTCACGTCAAAACGCAGTCAGCAGTACCGCAGACTGGCTGATGAGGTTTGTTCATTACAGTTGTACTTGTAGAGAGAAGGAACATTGAGTAAAACAACAGATTTCTTTGATAGTTAAAGGTGCTTCCTCAGTTCAGAATTTTTGTTTGTCTTATTTTGAATTCTTTTTGTGAAAAATCGAAAGTAATGTGTATCCACTGTGGTATTCTAGATTGATTGTGCAACTTTTCTTGTTATTTTGGTAAAATCATCACGCAAACTTATTTAATTCTTGCCCAGGTTTTAATTTCTGTGAATAGCCGCTTTATAGACGTTGATAGTGTGACTGTTGTCCTCCAGGTGGAGGAGTTGAGAGCGAGTGAGCGGACTCTGCGAGTGCGCGTTAAGAGTCTCACAAACGAACTAGCGCTTTACAAAAGGTGAGTTGTACAGTGGTGACAAGAAACTACAGTTACAGTCTGAAAGCCACATTTGTTTAACCTTATACTCGCTTTAGATGGTTGGATTAATATTTGTATCGTGTAATTATCGCGGTAGAATTGGCCTGAGCATAAATTATTTTTCATAAAAATCAGAAACAACAGCTTATCGACTCTGTATTGTACATCAACCATGGAGAGTATAAGACATGAGATGACATCCTGTTTTTGTTTAAGCATGTCTTTATATGTTCCGTACTTTTTTGCTTCATCGTTCTGTGTATTCAATGTTTTATTAAAAAATATATAGGAAGGAAATTCATTATATTTTGCCTCATAAATTGTACTGGCGAAAGTATCACAGAGATCACTAAAAGATCACTAAAATTGATTTTAAAGGGCAAAATCTGGCTTATGAGCTCATAAAATGTTAGTGAAATGGTCCCTGGTTCTTGACGATTTAGGCACAATACAATATATTTTATTACCACAATAACATTATAATACATACATGATTTTTTTTTATTGTATTCATAATTGTAGAAACGAAGAAATTGAATTATAATAATGTGAAAATAATAAACAAGTGTTTTTTTGTTTCTTGCACATTTTCAATATTTGACTATTATTATTGATTCCAGGAGACAGGTTCGGTCATCAGGCAACGTGTCATTGTCGTCTCGGAGGGACACGTCACTGCAGAACTCCCGGCTGAGGGATCGCTCCTCCTCCCGAGAGAGTTCTTACTCCCATGCCAGCCACAAGTCTCACACCCGGGAACGTTCCCTGTCAAACGACAGATCCCTGTCACGTGACCACTGCCGATACAGCATGTTGTCGAGAGATAAATCTGGGGTGCGGAGTCGCTCCGCTTCCCGTGAGAGTCTTCCTCCACCCAACAAGTGGAGCAGAAACCGATCAGAAGAACGGAATGGGTTTCGAAGTCGGACACCGTCGCCGTCGGCATCTGGTGGGTGGCGTTGGAACTATACTTAGAAAAGCTGCATTTATGTGATGCTGTTACGTTGGTCTGTAAGAAACAATGTGTATAAACAGGGACGCGTTTTGGGAATTGGTTTATTTGTGGATTTTTGTACATTGGTATCCCATGTCCAGTTAATTGCTGGTGTAACTGTTCTGTGTATATTGCAGGGTTTACGTTATGATGTAATAGTTTGCATATTTTGTGGTGAAGGATGTAGGGGTTTTCTGCATTTTTGGTAAAAGATAGATGAACTATGATGCTATCAAACTCTTGCATGTAAACTTGTTTCAGGGACGAGATATCCTCGCTTTGACCCAACTGCCTACATTCGTGAAAAGCAGCGGCTTAAGAAAGAAGCAGATTCCAAAGGGTATGTATTATTTTTATCATTGATGATTTGTTTTTATCACAGTTTGGCTGAGTTAGTGAAAGTCAAATATTCTAAATCTTGCATCTACACCACTTTGAATGTTTTTAATTAGTTTAATTGACATGGTTATCGTTATCAAGATTGTTCTTCAGCAAGGAGGTGTTAGAACTGACATATGTTGTTTTATTTATAAAGATATATTTTACTTCTTAATGTTTCAATGATTCCTTTACCAAAAACTGCTCAAAGATTTTTGGTTTATTAATACCCTGTATTCATTCCAGGTGAAAGTTTAGAAACTACTGGTGCTTTCGAAAGTCAACATAATTATGCTGTACATCAATGTTGTGTTGGGTCTCAAAATGAAATGGCGAGACAAGATCACACACAAAGGACTCATGAGGAGGGACAGATCAACATAGAATCAGGAGAGATAAAAAATAAAAATAGAAAATAGATAGGACACGCTCCAGAAAAAAAAACACCACTGTTATATGACATGTGCTAAAATGGAACTCGAAAGGGAAAAGAAATATATACCCGCAGATTGTCAGTGGCTGACAAAATTAAGAAGTTTGTGAACACTGAAACGGCAGTCGGTAGTAGTTTTCAAACCTCAGTCCCCTTAACTGAATGGCCATAACCTCTGCATGGTCGGCACCACACCTGAAGAGGACTGTGTGAGTAAGGTGTTTCCTCATACAGTCATTGTGGTCCATTGTTTGTTGTTGCAGGAGATACCAGCAGAGACGGAGACGGTCAGGTAGTAGAGAGAACTCTAGGCCACCTACATCATTAGGTAAAGTAATAACATAGTAGATAGAACTCTAGGCCACCTACGTCACTAGGTAAAGTACTAACATAGTAGAGAGAACTCCAGGCCACCTACGTCACTGGGTAAAGTACTAACATAGTAGAGAGAACTCCAGGCCACCTACGTCACTGGGTAAAGTAATAACATAGTAGAGAGAACTCCAGGCCACCTACGTCACTGGGTAAAGTAATAACATAGTAGAGAGAACTCCAGGCCACCTACGTCACTGGGTAAAGTAATAACATAGTAGAGAGAACTCCAGGCCACCTACGTCACTGGGTAAAGTAATAACATAGTAGAGAGAACTCCAGGCCACCTACGTCACTGGGCAAAGTAATAACATAGTAGAGAGAACTCCAGGCCACCTACGTCACTGGGCAAAGTAATAACATAGTAGAGAGAACTCCAGGCCACCTACGTCACTGGGCAAAGTAATAACATAGTAGAGAGAACTCCAGGCCACCTACGTCACTGGGCAAAGTAATAACATAGTAGAGAGAACTCCAGGCCACCTACGTCACTGGGTAAAGTAATAACATAGTAGAGAGAACTCCAGGCCACCTACGTCACTGGGTAAAGTAATAACATAGTAGAGAGAACTCCAGGCCACCTACGTCACTGGGTAAAGTAATAACATAGTAGAGAGAACTCCAGGCCACCTACGTCACTGGGTAAAGTAATAACATAGTAGAGAGAACTCCAGGCCACCTACGTCACTGGGTAAAGTAATAACATAGTAGAGAGAACTCCAGGCCACCTACGTCACTGGGTAAAGTAATAACATAGTAGAGAGAACTCCAGGCCACCTACGTCACTGGGTAAAGTAATAACATAGTAGAGAGAACTCCAGGCCACCTACGTCACTGGGTAAAGTAATAACATAGTAGAGAGAACTCCAGGCCACCTACGTCACTGGGTAAAGTAATAACATAGTAGAGAGAACTCCAGGCCACCTACGTCACTGGGTAAAGTAATAACATAGTAGAGAGAACTCCAGGCCACCTACGTCACTGGGTAAAGTAATAACATAGTAGAGAGAACTCCAGGCCACCTACGTCACAGGGTAAAGTAATAACATAGTAGAGAGAACTCCAGGCCACCTACGTCACTGGGTAAAGTAATAACATAGTAGAGAGAACTCCAGGCCACCTACGTCACTGGGTAAAGTAATAACATAGTAGAGAGAACTCCAGGCCACCTACGTCACAGGGTAAAGTAATAACAGAGTAGAGAGAACTCCAGGCCACCTACGTCACTGGGTAAAGTAATAACATAGTAGAGAGAACTCCAGGCCACCTACGTCACTGGGTAAAGTAATAACATACTAGAGAGAACTCCAGGCCACCTACGTCACTGGGTAAAGTAATAACATAGTAGAGAGAACTCCAGGCCACCTACGTCACTGGGTAAAGTAATAACATAGTAGAGAGAACTCCAGGCCACCTACGTCACTGGGTAAAGTAATAACATAGTAGAGAGAACTCCAGGCCACCTACGTCACTGGGTAAAGTAATAACATAGTAGAGAGAACTCTAGGCCAGAGAACATCAGATGGCATTGTGACTATTTGTGCATAACAATGGCATGGCCTGGGAAAGTCTGTCAATATCATTCACTATAAACAGAAAACTTGCTAAACCTTGTGTGAAGTGAAATATATAAAAACGCTAAATTTTTTGTAGGTGTACCTTCTGTTTGTAGATGGCAGTTTCGTCTGCTTGATGATAATGTGTTTATTTTGTTTTTGCAGGCAATGGCCGAGTGTCATCTCGAGCGTCTTCTGGTGAGTGCACTAGTCTGAGAATGCAAGTTGCTGAAGTACACTGTAAAGTTAACATTGCATAAAGTAAACTGCTAGACTCGACTTGTTCCAAACATGTGTGACAGATTTTCAAAATCTACACATTACGCTGATGGGTATAAGTTTTAGGGGATGTTATGAAGGGGATCTATCATATTTGCGATGCATATGCATCAGGAAAACGGCCACACATAGTACAACTGTAAGTCACCAAATGTTGTACATGGTTTGAATAAGTACTGGGGATAGCCTGTAGAAACAATTGCCAAAACCCTATAATATATCACATTAACATGCAAACATGGATGTATTTCGTAAGACACAGTCATTATGTAGTCAAAGATGATACATGTAGTGCCGTTGCCAGTAGTTATTATGACGCAATCTGTAGCTTAAGTGCACTGTTTTTCATTGAAACATCAGAAAACCAGCCTACAACCGTAGTTGAACATTTAGTCGCCATATGAAGTATGTATTGTGAATATTGTCTGTTGCAGTTGGCAGTGTGAGAAGTCGAACATCTTCCATAGATTCTCTCAGTGACATTGGTGTGGCGTCAGACAGTTCCCGCCGCAGTGCTCGCAACAGGTATTTGCCACTTCATACTCGGTCAAACAACATTGTGGCAAGAACTTTTATTATATGTGACTGGCCACAATGGTTCAGTCCATGAGGTTACAAAACTGAGGAAACATCCAAATACATTTGCGGGTGAAAGTATTTTTTGGCACTTTCATAAACAATAAATAATTTACTACCTGTTTTAATAATACCATTTGGAATTATCTTTGAAATGTTTTTTATTAAACGACGTATAATTTGAAACATAAATACCTAACTTTGATGTTGTCTGTCTTTAAATCATCCAGTGGATCAGTTCAACCACTTATAACAAATTGACTTATGGGGATTACACTGATCCCATTGTAAAACATAAAAGTTGCCCTTTGCATGATGCTCATAATTCGATACCGCCAAAATGTGCCTTAAAGTCATGTCACACGGTCACTTGTTAATTAATCCATATGCTGGCCAAATGTATTCCATTTCCAATAAGGTAATCGTTGTTACACTTGCAGTCCTGCATCAGGACTTTCCTTTGTTGATACAACACGAGATCATGAATGTTCTCTTTATCAGTGTTTATATACGAGGCAATCTTGCCTAAATGGTTGGTCCATTTTTCACTAAAATACAATTCGACAGATAGTTGTGACCATTGACTCAAAGTAAACATGGCAATTCAACTGCATCAGTTCTGGGCAATTTCCTAGATTTTAAGCGATCTAAAAATGTTGGATGTTTAGCTTTAGGAAACTTGTTGAGTAACTTGTTTTGCTTCCAGAAAACCAAAGCCTGTGCTTCAGCCAAGGAAGGCTACAGTATGGTCCAGTCCGGAGGTGGTATGTGTATTGTGTAATTTATGCACCCCGTAAATCTTAGTGTTGAGATGTAATTGTATTTGTGGGTGTTTTATATGCAAAATGTAGATTCCAGCCAATTTCAGTCAGTGATATTGTACAAATGATTTTTGTATAGATATTTTGATATACATTTACCTGAAATCATCACTGGTGGTTTGATGTGGTAAACAGATGGCTTGCAAAACACATTATAGTTACCAAGCCAAGAAATTAAGTAAATGCAGGCAGTGTGACTATTAAACATAAATATACTTCATTCAAAATAAATTTTAATCTATATCATTTCAATTTTTTTTGGTGGGTCTTGGGCACAAACAGAATGCAGCACTGCCTGTCGCATTAGCATTTGGTGTTGGGTTGAACATCATTGCATGTGATATTTCTGGCAGGGTTGCCAAGCAACAAATGCCAGCTTGGCATTGTATACACCCTGTAGTAAGATTGTAGTTATCCATGGGCATTGTGTAATCTCATCTGAAGGTACTTTTTCTCACCGTGCAATGCTGGGGCAGCTCAGCTAGTTCATTATAAATCAAGTCTGTCTTAATTTCATTGTGGTTCTCGTCCTATAAACACAACAATGGTTCAAACGAAAACATATCACTTTAGAGAACTAAAACAGACATTGTTTGTTAAATATATATGTAATACAAAGTTAGCCTTTTCAGTATGTATTACCGGTATATAATATTGTATTATACAGCCACCAATCACTCACTTTAATATTCAGTCTTTCTTTTCAGTCATACAGCAAAACAAAGCCAAAGTCAAAAGCCATATATCCTTGCTTGGGCAACAATTGCCAAATTGTGGATAACCCTCGGACTGTAGTAAATGTCAGCTTCTGTTTGACTTTAGGACACTTATTAATGGGTAGCTTCATTTGCGTACCGGGAGCAGAGGCGACAACAAAAGTTCACCACTGGATTCTATGTTGTACCTTCTTTGTTAGTTTGTTCCAGTGGTAACTCATCTCGTTAATGTTTGTTTTTAGGTCTTGTTGCCAGGGGTTTCTAGACCATTCCATTGCAGGGGGGATTTCTTAATGTGTGACAATCCACTGTGGATTTTTATTACTGCTGAATTTACTGCATTTCTGTATTATAAAACCAAGTGCGGGTCTGTCGTTCTGTCTGTGAGCATGTCTCCATCAGTTTGACATGTATGGGGTTGAAATTGTGTAGACATGCTACTGGGTCCTTTAGAGTGGTTCATAGATTTATTTTGAGTTTTTAACATTTCACCTGGGGTACCAGTGGGTTGGGGATCTTGGGTGCAAACGTAACTGCCTGTTGCTGATCACAGTGTTCCTTGTATAGAACTATCAAACATTGTGTATATTCCTTAATATTCGACACATTAGCGAGTACACCAGAGCACATTGAACGCAAGAAAAGACATGCGAATAAAGAGAACTACCCCAAAGATGGTATGAGAAATTTCATAAATTAACTTAAACATTATCTAGTTAGTTGATTAATGTCTCCATTATTTTGTGCATTTATTTTACAATTTTTATTGAAACTCAGTGATTTTAAATATCATTTACTTTTACGTATGTGTATGTATATAATATTATGTGTGTGTAATTTGTGTGTATGTATGTATGTATGTATGTATGTACAAACATGCATGCATGGGTACAAGATATTTTTAGTCAATTGTTTGAAATATTATACAAGGTACATTACAATGTTCAAGCCATATATGCAGGATAGAAGCTGTAGCACAATAGAAAATTGGACATGCATTGCTTTTTATGCTACCAAATGTTGTTTTCCTGCAAGTTATATTGTCACTTGGGTAGAAGCAGACATCATATTATACATATTACATACTTTATCCTGCAGGTGGCGACAGTGACTACTTTGATAGATCGGTGGAAATATCCGAGATAGACGCGAGGTTGAACCGGCTACAGGACTTCATGAAGACAAACCTCGTCTGACATCAACAACTAATCACATCAGCTGAGAAACTGGTTCAGCACCAGTCAGATTCACCCGTCCCTGACTGAATGTGCCAAGCCCGAGAGAGCTACGATTAAGCTTGATATTTTTACAAGACATCACCACGAATTATGAACAGTGAATTTGTAATATCTTGAGAGGTTTTGTCCACTGTACTTGTACATATCACCCAGGCAACATCAATAATTAATTACTAGCATGTGCAGTTATATTTTAATTTGTATTTTAGAAAAACGAAACACAGTGTATCTTTTATATAAAGACAATCATGCTGTGCTACTGGCACTTATTATTTAACAGCATATTTAATTGACATGATACCAAGTGGTTCATCACTTGTAAAATAGTGGTTAATTTTAAGTAATTGCCAACATTATTATGTAATGCCACCTTCACAGTATTTTATATTATCGCATTATTTATTGCATTCCACAGCTTCACCAGATGTAAATAAACTGTGTACAGTCAAGTGTCTTTACTTTGTATGGCATGGCAGTCTTCCCATTTATCAACATTTGCATTTTCCCACAGAAACCAGAAACATAGTTTCCCTTCTGCATTACAATTACAGGCATGGCAAGTTGCTTCACCATGTTATCTAAGCACCTTCAGTAATACTGACAAAAACTGCTACACAGATGCGCTGATCATTATCATATCAGGGCTGTCACGTTGAACCACAGCATCAGTCTTTGAGTTCATAATTCACATTCCCAAAAGTGCATAATTTTGTAGTACAAGTAACTGATGGGTTCCCAGGCCGTTATGATTCTTAAAGATCGCCCCACATTAAAAACTGCTTACATGCCTGAAATCTCTGAAAACCATTTCAATTCAGTGACCTATAATAAGCTGGTTTTGTAGTAACATTCACAAGTGTCGATGTCATTGTTCTAATCTTGTCAGGATTCTTCTGTACTCGTAATTGAAATCTCTGAAAACCATTTCTATTCAGTGACTTACAATAAGCTGGTTTTGTATTAACACATTCACAAGTGTCAATGTCATCAATCTTGTCAGGTTTTTTCTGTACTTGTAAAATTAGTTACCCTCGGTATGGCAATCCTGTGCCACACGGTGGTAGATACACTAATGGTACAGATTTTACTATAAGCTTGCAGCTATAATATCATTAGTCTTAGATCAACAATATTTACAAAAAACTGCACCATATTGCACAACATTGAATTTGCATAGCATAATCGTGTAACCTTTCTGAAAAACAACACACACACATACAATCACACACACAAATATACATCCTAGCTTTGGGATCAATTCTACCAAGTCACTGGTCACACGATCTTAACGTCCACCTGTTTGTTCTTTCTCTCCACACGTAGAACCAAACCCGACTTTTTGTCGGTGATTTTTTCCGGGATGTTCAAGTTACTGATCGTCAACAGGTGTTTAACCTGTTCGATCTGACTGCTCTGCTCTGTTATCTGTCCCTGCAGAGCCACAATGACCTCCTCCAACTCTGTCAGTCGGTCGTTCTGCCTCTCCTCCTTCACGATGTCCTTACGACACTGCCGTCTATACTCGTAGTACAATGTTGCTGTTGCAACTACAAACACAATCACTTCCCCGAGCATCTCGGATGCGAGTTCTATGGCAGTATCTTCATCCATCTTCTTCACGTGCACTGCACTTTTTTTGCCGATTCCCAATATCCGTAGTTTGACGGTAGCTTCAGCTTTGTGATATACTGCAACCAAATGTGTGATAGTCATAAAATCAGGTTTAACATGAATGATATTTTTAAATTATAAAGATTGAAAATACAGTATTAAATTGTCCAACTTAAACACATTGACTTGCTGAGGATATGAATAAATGTAATAACCAGTATTAAAAAGCAAAGATATTGTACTTACAGATTTGTATATTAAGACTACTTAATGTATATATTACAATGTAAACATTTTTGGGCTAGGCTAATATTATTTTGGTTCACATTTAAACAAGAAACGGGTATCAAAAACAATGCCACTGTGGAACGATTCTGTCCCAACCATTATTTCTTTTGGTGGGATTTGCATTGGCCTCTGGGCCATCTACAAATCACATACACAAGACCCAAAGAGGAGATTGAACAGTAAGAGGCATACAGCTTCGGTTGGCAGATTCTAATCTACTTTTAGTTCCCATAGTTAAGACGAACGTAGGAAGTCGAGCCTTCTCAGTTGCTGCATAACTTTGTGGAATTTACTCCCTATTAATGTCAGTAAGAAATACAGTTTCATTTCATTGTCTTCTAAAAACCTCTTTTTAATACTGCATATCCTCTTTAGTTTCATAGCAATTCCATCAATCTGTTGATGACTTGACAATGAGACTGCTTAATCCTTTGGTTTTGTTGCGCCACTCAGCCGAGGATATCGCTGCTAAAGAAGTCATTCCTTTATTATTATTTTCACAAACCAGGGTGGTAGTGGACTCCCCCTGGCATTTTGAAAATCCCATGCTATATACGAGAAGTACCGGTACGCTAAATCAGGTATACTTCACTCATTTCTTGTAGTCAGCAGCGCCACCTGGTTCAAGGGGATGGCTGTGCATACATGGGAGACTTGATTATAAATAAACGTTTCCAGATTACCGTACACTGCACACAAGGTTGGGCTTGAGCAAACAGGATTCAGACCTGATCAGGCTGATCCATGTATAAAAAGTTCTAGAAAGGGAGGAGGGGTCATTTTTTAGATGATTTCAGTGCAAGTTGGACTGCCTCATCGTATTAATTAGGCACTTGTGTAAAATGCAGGCCGTAAATTGCTATACATAATTTATATATAATGCTATATAACTGCCCCACCAGTGTATTATTTCAGTCATTCTACATCAACATAGGCATAAAAATATTGCATTTTTGGAAGCCTAAATAGTGTTCTAGTTCAGTCTGTACTGCAACGGTCATGCATTACAACTTACACTGTATAGCATTTCGTTATTGAAATGAGTGATAACAGCGCACGTTGATGCTAACCGGACTATCTATTAGGCTTCAAATGTGCTAAGACGCAATAATCTTATAAAGTAAATATGCCAGGGATGATGTTGAATGATAGAATTAACAAACTGAGGTATCACTTTTATGTAAAAAATATAGTTATAACGACAAAATCGAGATGGGTCCAAATTCTACACAGATGCCTCCTATCGTAATTAATAGGGCTATACTAATTAGTATAATAACGCTAAAGGAAGGGCTAGAGTATATTATTTGACAATATTTTACTGAAGTGAACTGACCTAAACTACAGAAAAGTTAAAATTAAAGGGTAATACTAATAATATGTCACGGTTTGTCAGTCATACTCTTAGAGTTAGACTTAGAGTACCGGTAACGTAGGAGTTAAGTTTAGACTTGTGCTGCGTTCCGATGGGCTCGTTTATACCGTGAATACGACTTCGTAACCCCTTACTTGACCCAGTTACAAAAAAATTACAAGTGGTAAACTCAAGTAGCTCGTGAACTTTCCAGTTTGCCAAGTCGTGTTTACAATATAAACGACTCCATTGGAACGCAGCATTAGTCTTTAGACAGTGGCCGACATGATTAATTTCTAGGTAGTCATGTCAGCCACTGCCACACTGGGAATGGGGTCGGCAATCTCTTACTTATATTTAGTATCAACCCAGGGTGCAAATTTATTTTTCCCAATCAAGCTAGATAGGGAAATGTTTCCGCAGCACCCATTGGCTGTTGGCCTGACACAGCAGTCCATGTGCTTGGTAGAATGAGTAAACAAGTACTGAAAGTGATGCTATTTATCGAAAACAGAGTGAATCTGCTATTATTTTTAATCTAACATTGTTATATATATATATATATAAACATGCTCCCATTAGACATAATTATGATGTTGGTATCATGCTAGCCACCCAATAAATATAATGAAAAAATACTGAAATAAACATGATGTCATGTTGATGATGCTGTCACACATGCAGTCGAATCGCGGCGCCTTCGCACTTTTCTTCTATTCGATTCAACAATCAAAACATGTCGAGTGTTGAATCGTGTTCCTGTAGTTTCCTCGACACAACTGAAGTTTGTCAAGATAAAACTGAAGATCTCATGGTACGTATTATAACATTGCATTCAAATCGCTGTATCTCATGTGATTGATAAGACTCATCCACTTATATGTCTGTGCACTGTAACGGAGAGAAAATAAACCAGAGGCAGAAGCACTGAGAACTCATGATAACACTAAGACATACCATAATGATAAGTCATAACCAAAAAATCTTGTTATACGATTACAGTAATTATGCACTTTCTCAATCATTCAATTTTATAAATTACTTTATGTAATTTAAAGGGATATATTATATACATATTTAATTCTAAACAAATAGAGTGAATCCTATGTTTATCAGTGTTCTATTCATCTAATAATCAGGTAATTATATTTTTATGTGTAAGGAAGAAGACATATTTCTTTGTGTATTTAAAATTTAGATAACAAAGACCACATTTCATAGAGTTTCCCCTATATGACTTTTTTCGACATAATGGTTATTTAGGGGGTCGTTCACAATTTTCAAAATTCATCTACTTGTACAAAACGTATGAAAGGGGTCGCCTGTTAATTAATATATTACGTAAAATTTTGTCAACGATGATGGTTGCTATTATATGGGCAATTTCAAAGTAACCTAGGCCACTTGTGTCTCACATGGGCAGATTTTCAAAATCACTTCATTGCTCAGATTTCATTATATTTTACAACACAGATCTACTGATGGACAAGGGAACGACAGAACAGTACCGGATCAGCCTCTCGAACAGATACCAGGTGCTGCAAGAACTATATGATAGCACAGTGCATGATGGCTTTAGCTGACAGGTAGTCCGTCGGACTGGCTGACTCAAGAGTCAGAAACAACTAGTTCTGATATTTGTTGCAGTGGTGAACCCAGGGTTTTTTTTTTGCCCGGAAACCCCCCAAAATTCCTCACTATTATATGATCCATACGGTAACATACAGCAGGGACGTACCCAGGTTTTTTTTTGGTTGCCCGGAAAGTACGCGGAAGGATGACAGTAATACCCATAGGCACGGGAATAGGGTGAGGGTTATAACTTGGTTTTGAACAGCAGTGTCCCCCCGTGTTTGTCAGATGTCATGAGTTCACAGCCGAGACAGAGAAAAAGCTGAAGTTACAGTGATGCAGCGGCGAAACATTTTCAAAGCACCCCACCCCCCTCTTCTGATGTCACAGTCGAGCCAACCAAGATAGATACAACATGAAAGAAGATGTGAAGATATGCGGCAGAGAAAATTGTTCAGTGGTGATGAAGCTCCGGTAGCCCCCCAATATGAATTTTGTTCCCGCGCCACGGGTAATACCCGTTTGGAAACCACCCAACATGTCAATCCTGGGTATGCCCGTCTTGTACTGGTGCTTAAAAATAAATGTGCCCGGTACCATCATACTGTTGTACCATGTATATGAGACAGTTATGGCACATAGTAAAATATGAAATATATATAGAAAACAAGCCGTTTCTCAATTCAATTAAATGTTCAATTAAATGTCAAATTAATATAAACACATATATATGATTTTGTATATCCAATTGCAGTCATCAGAAGAAATGACTAGTTTAATCAGGGGCAGCAAACATCAATGGTGAACAAGGCGATACCAACAGAATTTAAAGGCTGACGCCGACGGAGGACCGACATTGTCGGACTAAGTTGATTTTTTGGTCTATATTTTTCATTAGTGTTTCCTTTCCCGAAGCCGACTGAACAATCAGTAACACTGTTGGCATTTGGTAACTTGCTAAAATAATCACCCGATGTGGGAATAATGCATCTACGATGGGATACCACGTAATGATGTCTGTAACCAATGCATGTATTTTTGTCCATCTTGCTCATCACTCATGGTTGCTAGATGGCACTATCTATGGCTACGCTAAGCAGATGTAAACAGCTGCCATTTACATTCTCCGCATTCAGCAAGTTTCCTATTCGACAGTCATACGGAATATTTAGCTGCGTGTGATAACATGCTACCTCATTGTCATATTTTGTTTTATTCTATCACAACACTCAAATAGCATGTATACAGCATAAATTAATGCACATAATCACAGCTAGTCTGATGGGATTGTTCCTCTAAACATGGACTAGTGCGGTCACTGAAACTACTCGTCTTGGACGATCGGATGGGCCTTATTTCGCAGTCTGTGATAGCAACACTGAACTAGAACCAAAGTGGCAACAGGCCAAGCAGATGTGGACTGGTGCTTGTGAAGAGACAGTAGGCAGAAAGAAAACAAAGCACAAAGACTGTATGACAGCCGACACATTACTCAAGCCACAAGTGCGAAAGGAAAAGAAGGCGGTACTGAACAACAGAAAAACTAGGGCAACGAAAGCAGAAGCCCAAGCACAGTACACACAAGCTAATAAGGAGGTAAAGAAGAGCATCAGAAGAGACAAGAGAAGCTTGGTGGACAACCTGGCACCACAGGCAGAGGAGGCAGCAGCAAAAAGAAACATGAAAGATCTATATAACATAACAAAGAAGCTGGCAGGCAAGTATCAACCAAGGGACAAACCAATTAAAGACAATTAAGGAAAAGCCCTCACCACGGTAGATGACCAACAAAAGAGATGGGTGTAGTACTTCACAGAACTATTAAACCGACACACTCCAGAAGATCCCCGTCATCCCCCCAGCAGAGACAGTTCTACCCTTGAACTGTAATCAACCAAGCAGAACAGAAGTTAAGAACGCTATCGAGAAACTGAAGAACGAAAAGGCAGCAGGGCCGGATGAAATACCAGCAGAGGCAATAAAGGCAGACATTAACATATCCATGGAAATAGTGCACAGCCTCTTCGAGAAAGTCTGGGAAGATGAGAGTTCCAGAGGAGTTCTAGAGAAAGGGACTCATAGTCAAGCTCCCCAAGAATGGAGATCTCAGAGAATGCAAGAACTATAGAGGAATAATGTTATTATCAGACCCGGGAAAATTGCTGAATATTAGAGAGGGTGAAAGAAGCAGTGGAACAGCAAGCAGGTTTCCGACAGGATAGATCTTGCACAGATCATATAGCTACTCTGCGCATCATATTAGAACAATTGTTCGAATGGAACTCACCACTGTATGTCAATTTCATTGACTATGAGAAAGCATTTGACAGTATGGACAGACAGACACTCTGGAATCTGATGTAAGACACTATGGCATTCCAGAAAAGTTAATCTCCGTGATCCAGAGCACCTACCAAGGAATGTTGTGCCAGGTGGTGCATGGAGGATGACTATCAGATAGTTTCATGGTTCAGGGATGCCTGCTGTCACCTTTCCTGTTCATCCTCATGATCGACTGGATTATGAGGACCACCACAGACGGGAGACAAAATGACATACAGTGGACACCATGGACTCAGCTGGAGGAGTTGGACTTTGCTGATGACCTGACACTACTACCACACACCCACAAACAGATGCAGGACAAAATTACATTTTTTGGAATCAATATCAGCAAAGACAGGTCTGAAGATCAACAAAGGCAAAACCAAGATCATGACAATACACAGTAGGAACGAGTACCCAATCAAAGCAGGTGGAAAGCCCCTGGAGGAAGTGGCTTCCTTTACCTACTTAGGCCTTAGGGTGCATGATAGATTAAAAAAAGGTGGCAAATAGGCAAAATCCAGACTTTCTTTAACCGATGTCTGTGAAGAATTCTACGCATAAAATGGCAAGGCAAAATCAGAAACAAGGAGCTACGGGAAAGTACTGGCCAAGAACTCGACGCCTAGCAAATCCTGAGGAGAAAGTGGTGTAATACCCCCAAAAAAGCAACGTTACAATCATTACTGCTTCGCTCGATTATTGATAATCAACAGATCTATTTCCACACGTACTTTTACTAGTTTGTGCTCGACACATCGCTGTTTACCCATTCTACCAAGCACGTGGACCACTTTGTCAGGGGTCAGGCCAACAGCCAATGAGCGCCACGGTATCATTTCCCTATCTAGCTTGTTTGGGAAAAATTAATTCGCACCCGAGTCATTCAGTGTCACTGAATGTTTCGCCGGTCATGGGCAGTGCAACAGTCAGTGGCCGAGTCAGTGTGTTGGCTATTTGCAGTCAAATTAAAAGAACGTCACAAAAATAAACTCACGTTGAGCTGGTGGCAACAGTATGTAGTTTCTAAAAAATGCATTGGACTTCGCTCGAGTTTTTATAACTCTTGCAACTGGTTTACTAATCTGCTTAACAGCCAAGTAAACAAGTTTCGCAACCGGGAAAGGAGCCATTTTGATCGCCGTTCATGCCTCGGTTACTCAGTCTTTAAATATGATAGCCTTGGTAACAGAGATGGTAACTGGTCGCCTCGGGGTGTTACCACGTCGGCGGGGAATCCTTGGACGCGTCGGCGAAATCCTTGGATGCGTCGACGAAATATTTTGGACGCGTCGGCGAAATATTTTGGACGCGTCGACGGCGTTTTGGTCTCCTCGAGATTGATCGGCTCGGCAGGGGTACCGCTTCGGTGGCAATATGTTTGGACGTCTCTGCGAATTATAACACTTCGGCGGAATTTTTGGACGTCTCGGCGAAGTAATTTGATCTCTTCGGCGGCGCTACAGAGGTGTAATGTAAGTGTCTCCAATTGTCTTCGGCATTTCCGGGGGTTGTTTATTTCCATGCCAAAATAATCAAATGTATAACAAACCTAAAAAAGTTGCGCTCCTTTTTTCTTTGTTAATTTAATTTACTTCGACAACTAGATTGCCGTCTGTCATTTAAAGGGAATAAAAACATCTATTGCTTGAATTCATGTTAAATTACATCCTGCTATCTATTTCGACGTCCACCAAGCCAAAAAAATTCAATGAATTAGAAATTCCACATTTTATGCTGTGCATCCGGACATTTTCGAATATGCATATTGTTGGCGCGCTTTTCGGGATGCCTAGATGTGACGTCACTTATGACTCCAACTCGCATCAGGCCGACCCTTTCCATGCATTCAGAGCATGTTTAGAAGTATAGCTTTTGGGTCGAAACGAGCGTCAGAACGAGTTATTGTGCAACATTCCGACGTAATATAAACATTAGTGATCATACAGGAACAAGAGGTTATCTTACGGTTCCACGTGAATCGAATTTTATTCAAAACAGTGAATGCGAATGGGCCTACAAGTCGATTAGGTTTCGCCGAGCTTGGGCTTAAATAATTACTACAAAAATTAAAAAAAAAATACAAATAGTGCACCATAGTATACTAAATGATTTGGTTTATATTACTTCGTGAAAACATAAAAAAAAGTGTAAAGAAAATAAATAGTTTGCATGCTGTCAGGATTGAACTGGCGTCGCCCGATTGTAAAATAAATGGTAAGAAACCAACGCGTCTACCAACTGAGCTAGCGGCGACAACAGAAATTCACTGACTGATTTAAGTTGTTATGATAAATTGTACAACTTCTGCTTCATATATCGATATTCTAGTGGTATTATGAAATTATGCACGTTACTTTCTGTAGCTGAAAACAATATATGTTTGCTATGTATGTTTATTTGTGTAGATTATCTCCCGTTGGTTGCATTCGATATAATTATTCTGAAAACGAGCCCAAGCTCGGTGAAATCTAGTCGACTTGTGTCACTTGTAGGCCCATTCGCATTCGTTATTTTGAATAAAATTCGATTCATGTGGAACTGTAATATATACGTTTGTTCCTCTGTGATGACTAGTGTTTCTATTACGTCGGAATATTTAACAATAACTCATTCTGACGCTCGTTTCGACTCAAAAGCTATCCTTGTAAACAAGCTCTGAATGCATGGATAGGATCGGCCTGATGCGAGTGTGTCATAAGTGACATCACGATACCACGTGATCGCCTAGCTCATTAAAATTTAATTTTCCGCGGGAATCGCTTCACAGACGGGCTTAAAATTGAATTTATGCTACAAATGTATTTTTCTGTATTTGTTTAATGTTGTCAAATGTTACATACAATGTTAAACTTTGTGTATACATGAAAAAACGATTTTAACTATTGCCTTATTTTTATTTCCTTTAAGGCTGAGACGGTGACCCAACAATGAGAAGCTATTGTGTACTTACTGCGTCTATGTAGTTAGTATTGTTTTCACGGTTAACAACAAACTTAAGAAACATTAAAGAAGCAAGATCACGACCCCAGTTACCATTATCGATCCTTGGGTAACAACTGGAGGGCGTTCGCGCTTGAAAGTCGAATTCTCATGCTTTAAGTTTAACTTTAACGGCTGAACAGGCAAACTCGACAGCAATCGGCTTCGCCTCCGACGTTGGCAGTGACTCGGTCGTGACAGTGACTACATGGCGCCACTGTCACGTGATTGTTTGTTTACCAGGCAAAGTTAGAGTGGCAGTCTAGTAGAGTTGGTTAGATGCTGTATGATAAATTCACAAAACGGTGTGATACTGTGAAAATTCTCATAAAGTTATTTCAATTTACTGGCTTGGTCTTGGACTTGGGACCGAGTATTAATCAAGATCAAGACGACCCACTAATTTTTTTATTATTTGTTGATAAAGTCATCACTTACATGGCAATGTTGGTAATGTATACATATATCATGTGTGTGTGTGTGTGTGTGTGTGTGTGTGTGTGTGTGTGTGTGTGTGTGTGTGTGTGTGTGTGTGTGTGTGTGTGTGTGTGTGTGTGTGTGTGTGTGTATATATATACAGAGGTATATATATATATAATAATAATAATAATATATTTAATTTGTTATAGCGCCAGATCCACAATTCGAGACACTTTTGTGTTATTTTATTCAATATGAAACCATTTGTAATGTTTTGTATGCATGGAACGGCTAACATTCACCAAAACACGTTTGTCCTATAACAAAAATGTAATTTACATAAATTTTATTCTGATCTAAAATAAACGAATCACCATACAAAACGCAAGTTTAAAATGAACAATATGTAATTAAAATATAGTTTTCCTATACTAAACACATATACTAAACATAAGTATGCACAGTCAAAGAAAATGGACACTTTTAACGAGCCTCGGTCATAATGGGTCCGTGAACCACCGCCACCATCTTCAGCAGCTCATCGACGGCGTATTCTCCGGCCTCTTACGCCCTCCACGCTGGGAAGATCCGTCCCTTAGTTTCTTACAATTATTGTGTAGTTATTATCTTTTGTTATGTGAGTTACTATCACAAGTTGTGGGAGTTGTTTTCTTATCGTTGCTCTTTTATTGAGACGTTGGTTAAGCGTACAGAGTTATTCAATCGTGTATTGCATATATAACAATTATGAATTGCACGTTGTTCAGTATAAGTATTGAGATACACATAAAATACAAGAATATACATATACAGCTATATCTATATATATCTGGCTTGTGCATAAACGTCTTACTTTTACAATAACAATATCGAAAGTACAATCTGCTCAGAACCCGATCTGCTCATAGTAAGTTGTTGTTGTTCTGAAGCTCTGTGATATTGGGATCTACACCTCTATTTCGTAACACTGATTCAATAATGGTTTGGGTTCGTTTTGATACGTGTGCTTTCACGGGGTTTTGTCTAGGATCTCTTGAACTATTATCAAAGTATGCATCACACACATTGAGGACGTATTAGCTCAATGAAACCACGCAGGATTACCAGACAACCAGTGTGCGTTTGATGTACGGGTTCAGGCTTTACTATAAGATGGAAGCCTAGATGTTTGTGAATCTTAATCGATGCCTATTATTCACACCTGCCGTTCACACGTACTTGCATGTCCAGCAGCGGTATCTAAACGAATATGGTCTCCCGTTAACAAAGACCTACATCAATAGAAAACGTTACAAATGAAGGCTAACCCCTAATCAGTAAAGTGGCTTATGTCTGTTTTTATCCTTTTAATAATACTACAAACGATCAACTTAGTTGACTTTCGTGCAGCATGTCGGATTTCTTAATTTAAGTACGAGTTAGTACAGTTCTTAAAATATTAATAATTAACATTAATATTTGCATTCAAATAATATATAAACGTTAGTCTGAAACCAAATTTAAAAAAATTATTAAAAATAGCTTCAACTTCTGTATTTCAGCTAAATGTAATTAATAAATGTAGTAATTTGAATAAACGTATAAATAATATAAATATATCGTCATTTAAATAGATATAGTCAAAACGTCAACGACAAAACCAAACCTGTCAGAACACAACATTTTTATGTGTAGTTTCAGTTTAGGTTATCAAGGCCGTAGCTAGCGGGGGAGGCACGGGGGCAGTTGCCTCCTTCAGAACAATACAAAAAGTGCCTTTTTAGTTTAAAAGTGTCATTTTTGTTTAGCCTATATTACTGATGCCATCGCTGTTTTTGTGATTCCATGCCCGCTTATTGGTCAAAGTGCCTTATTTTCATAAACTATCCCACACTATATGTCCCAATATCCTGGATCCGTGCCTGAAAACGACCGTGTCCAGGTTTGAGGGAGAGAGAGTGAATGGTGCGGGTAGTTCCTTAAAGCACAGTAAAACTGCCATTGAATGATACCCCGTAGTGCTCTTTTCCAGATATGTAAAAGGGCACCTATTAGTAAAAGGGCAATTCGTCCTGTTAGACCCGCTCCTGCTCAAGCCAATAGATGCGTAGAGGTGAAGGAATCGTTTTGCATCCTAACTTTGCATCCTTCTTAAAATTAAATAATAAAAAAATACAGTTTTCTTGGGTCCATGACCAAGAACCTCCAAGTCAAACAGTGCAATCTGGGCGATGCGTACGAGGACATTTCGTTGGCGAGTAAATGCATCCGGGACTGCAGGACCATCCCATCAGAGTGGGATGAAATATGGCGCCGTGTTGGGCTGGTGGCCAATTCAACAGGTATTGAGATTCGTAAACCCAGAACGGGACAGCTTCAGTGCCGTCGCGCCAATGCTGGAGACAGGGATTATTCAGCAGCTGACTACTGTCGCATCAATATATTTTACCCATTTATTGATCCCGTCCTTGACGAGTTGGCTGAACGATTTTCGAGTGACCACCATGGACTCACTATAGCTCAAGACATCAACCTACCTACAGAAACTATAGATGACACAGGATTAAGTGAGTACTTCAGTAGGTATCTCAGTTTAGCTGAACAAAACGAGCTTCCTGTTGAAATCGTAAAGTGGCGAAAGAGGTATGATGATCCTCGAATCTCACGACCATCGGCTGCACGTAAATTATTTCGGCCTGTGGTCACTTCACCAGTCGGACGCGTTGCTTACGAGCGGACTTTTTCTGCCCTGCGACACCTCAAGTGGTGTAGTCGGTCAACAATGATAGAAAGACAGCTCAAATGCCTCGGAGTGTTATATGTCCACAGAAAAAATCAAAGTATCTATAACGATAACTGTTTATATATGTATATATATATATAAATAAGTCGATGTATATAACAATACTTTATTGCCGACTTTGTTTCGTTTACACCTGGTCAACGCACATCATGGCGACAACACACACAATACCACGTTGGCTTTTGTGTAGCCACTGGCATACTGATATACACCTTATTCGCCAGGTGGCGTTTCAGTTTATCACTTTAATTGTGATATCGTCACAGTATCTTCCCACCCCGATCACTGCACGCGACGGCGAGAGGAAGTGATCTTGTAAAACAATTTCAGACGGGTGTAACTTTTGGACCAATTAATATTCCGTGTATGATGCAATGCTGTCGATTTGTATTAAAAAAATTAACGTATTGTCATTTGATATTAATTATTAATAAATTTAATTAAATGTATTTTTTTCATTCCCACGCAGCATGCGACCAACACCGAAACAATAGACCTTTCTCTATGGCTGCGAAACTTGGCAACTAAAATCAAGCCAGGAGAAGAAGCTTGACGCCTTCGACTCAAAATGCATTAGGAAGATCTTGGGCATCAAATGGAGTGACTTCATTACTAACGAGGAAGTCAGAGAACGGTCGAAGCAAACTCCAGTGTCCAGTACGATTTGCAAGCGGCTGGGTCATGTTTAACGCCCCCCCCCCCCACACACACACAATATTCGCCAACCAGGTGTTATGGTGGACCCTAGAAGGAAGAAGGAGGAGAGGCCGGCCCAAAATGAACTGGCACCAGACCATCCAGCGAGATCTTCAGCGAGTGAACAGGAGCTGGAGTGACATCAAAATGCTGACTGCTGACCGATCCAATTGGAGAACGTTGACTGCCTCATGCGTCGGACGACACGGGAGCTTCTAAGTCTAAGTAAAGTCTACGAACCCCTTATACTGCCCCCTAGTTGTTTTAGGCTAGCTACGGCCCTGGTTATTTCTGTTAAATATGTTATCCATAAAGAAGTTTGATATAATTTGAGTATAATTTACTTTTTGGAGTCAAAACATTCCATAAAACTAATTCACCGAGTCGACCAAAATTTTTTCCGCGTCGGAACTGATACCACTTCGGCCCATATACCATGCAGTTTGGCGAAATGTCCTTGTGAAAATGACGCCAAATTCACCCATTTTGGTCGCGTCGGCAACGTTACCATTTCGGCAGGGATACAAGTTCAGCGAAATTTCTTTCTGAAAACGCCGCCGACGCGACCAAATTCACCGCTGATGCGTCCAAAATTTCCCGCCGACGCGACTAATTATTTTGGACGCCTCGGCTAGCCGAGGTGGTTACGCTGCCGACGCTTCCCGGAACCACCTAGGTTTGTATAGAAAGTCGACCGGAACACAACTTTTTATTTTAACAAGTTTTATTCATAATGCTATTCTAATACTTTTCATTTTATTAAAACGCGGAACAGTTTATTCCAAAAAAATTACTAACATGTTTTGCTTTGCTGCCAATCAATACATTGCAGTGTTATTTTATGCACTAGAGGCGCCACTAGACAATTTGGTAAAATTAAGATTTAAGTTGATTAAAGAACTGTAGAACTCTTAAAAAGACAGCTACAATATATTGTATGGTGACGTATATCGCCACCTGTGATGAACAAACTTTGATTTACAAACAAATTCTAATTTACTAGAACCATACTACTTGAACTTCGTTCAATATATATAGGCCCCGGCCCCCTAGGCCTATGGCTATAACCATTTCCGTGGTTATACATGCACGAAAATCTAAAATGCCCAGCCAGTGGAAATTTCCCAAATTATTTGCCGTGTACATATTAGGAATAGCGTTTCATGCGCACCATAATTAAGCCGTGACACCGCGTATGGCGATTGTACTGGACGTGCACCTAGATGTACGTATTACGGGGCCTACAGACCCAGTTACAGTACTATACGTACTGAACCAAGTCTGCTCGATCATCGATCGAAATTAAGCGAGCCCGCCGGTGTTTTTCATCACACAAATTTGGGTATAAGGTAAGCGCTTTTTACTGTTCGATCGAGACTTCTAAGGTAACACATGCAGAGGTTTATTATGGGTGCGTTGACGATATTTAGAAAATATATACACCTGAACTCGTGCACCCATATGGGGTAAGACCACATTTAAATTTTACATAGGCGGCCATTATAACGTTTCCTTCATTTCCTGCTAAATTTGATGAACACTTTTCTTGAAAATTTCACAGCATATTTAACCTCCATTGACACAAGTGCTGTGGAAAACTCGTAAAATTCTCATACCTCAGTTTTCAGAAAAATCCACCCAAACCTGACACCCTTCAATTTCGCCCCAATCTGGTGACGGATTTTGAAATTTTGGTGCGTTCTGCTAAATAGCCATTGTGCGAATATGCGAGCGACTAGCGTATGTTTATTGCTACCTCGTGAAAGATCTAATGTAGTAGTACATTTAGTATTCACTGGACTGACATGTGCCATGCCAAAGTGCTCGAACAAAATTCACACATGACACCAAAACGGTATTTTCAAGGGCACTCTTTCGGCGGGTAATGGCGGACGAATCCTTAATGTGGTCTTACCCCATATCAACCGGCAAGAGCACTCGCTCTGCGAGCAGTAACATGTTGGAAGTGAAGGGGTCAGCACACTGTTGGACTTCCTGCTTGATTACAGACGAAAAAAAGTGCAGTATATTTTTTAGAAATGACTTTTTATAATATTCACTTGCTCTGACATAAGTGCACTTGAGTAGTCAGATTTATAGATGTGATTGTTGAAGCTGTTGACAGTAAAATGGTGTCTTTTTAGCTGATTTTACTAAGCGGAAGGGTATCTGGCAGCAATTTGGCTAGTTGACACTGTAGCCGGATTACTGCCTGCATCCATTTGTAAATATTGACGGGTGTCATACATACAGGCATTTTGCAAGAGCTAGATATATTCGATTTTGACTAAACTCGACCAGCATGTCAATGATATGATAATAACAGCAGGTGAGAAGTTTAAGAAACTTTATAGGTCACGTTTTCTTATAATCACACAAAACATTAACATGGTCGCCAATGGGAAAACTGACAGTGTGCTGACCCCTGAAGCGAACTCGTATCAAGGCTGGGGACGGCTCGTTCGCTGTAGCTGCTGCGTCCCTATGGAACACTTTACCGAGTGTTGTTAAAACCTGTGACACTCTCGCCAGCTTCAAATGTCGTCTGAAGACACATTTCTTTTGTGTTTCATATTAGTGCCACTCTACATGAACACTGCCCTCTACTAAAACCAATTTTAATTAGTTATCGTATTCGTATAATGATTATTCATTATTCCTCACGTAAACTATTTTATATCAAATGTTTTATTAAATTATTTATTATTATTTATTTTATATAGTTATTGTGCTAGATTGATTATTATTAATATTATTTAATTTTGATGAATAACTGCTATTTATTTACTTGTTTATTTAGAAATTCTACATTATTCAATATGTATGTATTTATTTATTTTATTCTTTTCCACTAATATTTATTTTAAATTAATATACATATACATATTTATTGCAATTCTACCATTTTTATGTATTTTAATATGTTGTGAAGCGCCACGAACAATACTGGATGTGGCGCTATACCAAATAAAATATATTATTATATGCTAGTCTAAAGAATTGACTTTGGCTGTTACATCTTAACTGTCACTGGCCAAAACTGAATATATGTTATTCACACACGCCCGCACACACGCACACACGCACACACGCACTCACACAGACCTCACACGCGCAGGCACTCCCCACACACGCACGCACGCGGACCTCACACACGCACCCACGCACGCAACACACACACTTGTACGCGCTCGCCACACACACGCACACACGCACACACGCACACACGCACACGCACACACACACACACACTTGTTTTAATACGAGGCAGCACAATGTTGCGTAGATAACAACAGTAGGCTCTTGTAGGCATATATATGTGTGTTGTTGCTCCCAACTCCCAAGCCGAGTGGTGAATTGGGACAGTGAAGAGAATGAACACTTGTTTCCGGTTTGCAGGAGACTATTACTGCGGCAGCAACATGGCTGACGGACTGGTGCAAAACCACGGGAACGCCTTGGTCTACCAAGTAGACGATATAGATCGATTACGTCGTTTCCTCTGTTTTGGATCAGAGAACCGCACCCTCTACATTCCCAGTGATGATAGAGTTCCAGAAGATCTCGGCATGCAGAACGTTGAGTGTATCAAACGACTGCTTGCAGCTGGACGTGGCAGTGAAATTATTGAAGAGCTCAGATCGTTCAGCGTGCAGGGGCGCACAAGCAAACAGGATAGCACATTGTTTTCATTGGCGATGTGCGCGCGGTGGGGCGACGACCAGACGAAGAAAGGAGCTTACGACTCCGTTAAACAAATTTGTCGTACTCCAACTCACTTGTTTCAGTTCGTCGATCTGTGTGAGAAGTTGAGCAAGCGGAACAACGGCGGCACTGGCTGGGGACGAGCCCACCGCAGGGCCATCTCGTAAGTAGACGATACCATAGACAGTTTGCAGGCACACGGTGAAACATTGTGGTGCGAAAAAGTACAGAATTGTGATATACCTGTATATATATATATACTTTTTTTATTTTATACATACACTCGTACGGGCGCGCACATACACACACACACGAACCAATATTTACCGTTCCATATTTGGAATTGAAACAATGAGCGGCACGATAGTATTTCTGCCTAGTAAATGAAGCTCGGTGCTGAAAAAGTGACGTGTCGTGTTGGTACCCCTTAATCCTTGTAATCAATATCTGGAACGTGTAATTTGTACCTGCTTAACCGTCGTCCTCCTAGGATCAGTGGTGACCCTCTCAATTCGCATATAAACTACAGCTGACATTCGCCAACATTTAGCAAACAAGTATTTTTTGTCGCCTTAGTCTGTCAGACGCGCATAAAGCGTAAAACAAAATATTACAGGCACACAGCAATTTCGCGGAATTTCTCTTGACATTTCAAAATGTTCTACATCCCAAATATTGTTATATGTGTAGGCCTATACTTAAACATTTAGTCCAACGGCCAAGGCCAGACATTTTACTTAAAGGTACCATCAGGGTGGGCAAGATCTAGTTATGATTTTTGAAATAGTCCATGTCTATGGAACATATTTTGATATGATAAACATTGCTGAGTGGTTGGTTATTGGCTTGGCGGCCATCTTTAAAAAAATTCCTCAAGTTGTAATAACTGTGTCGCATAGAACCATACTTTTGATGTCAATATATAGGTTTTAGGATGAAGGATTTCAAATATTTTACATTTGACAACAGTTCCAAAGCTGCGTATGAGGCTGGAGGAGCGCGCATCCATTCGATGACCAGACGACCGTCATCATCTGTAATCCATCCACACTCTTTTGGGTGCTGTCCTTTTTCATCAGTTAAGGACAGCACTTCCAATTATGTTTCACACATCGAATATATGAAGCTCTGTTGAAACCAAGGCAGAGCACTGTAACATCTGTATTCGGCAGTCACTATGACTGTCTTTGAACCGGCCTTTGCAGCATGCAGTGCAGGCAGTAGCACACGAGTATCTGCTTCTTCTTGTGTGGACCTCAGTTCTATGCCTTCCACCCAGTCATCTTTGGTCATATTGTAGCAGACCTCCTCACAGGTTACACACAGTGACTTGTCTTGTGGCTTTTCCCTGTACTTCAGCAGTTTCCACTGATCGATGATGAATTTGACCAGGCTGGACTTGTTGCAGGAGCTGCACAGGAACTTCCTCCACTGCTGGACAGTGTGGCCTCCTGCAATGTTCTTGTACTGAATTTTAGAACCATAAGTTATCTTTGGTTGTTCGTCTTCCACTGGTTTTTTTTGCACTTACATTATGAATGTCTTAACGTTTTGCTTTGTCATCGTGTCGTGGTATTTATTTGTTGGTGGAGCTTCTTCTAAACGTGTCGTTTAGAACATCTACTTCTTCGTCTACTCGATGAGCTTACAGGCGATCATTGGCAACATCTGCAGAGGCCACAGTACCAGTGGATAGGCTGGCAAGTTCTGTCTCTTCAAAACACACTGGAATCAGCCAGTTGTTCTCCATCAGGCCAACCAGGGATTCGACATCTGCCTTGTCATTTCGCATGCGGGACCTTTGAAGATCTGGATGAGCCAGCTTGGAACCGTCTAGACCAATCATACTCCTCAGCTTTCTCAAGTACACGGTCCTGTACTTGGCTGTTAGGTAGTACTTGCTCACAGCTCCTGATTTCAAACTGAACCCACCCCTATGTACCACCCGGCGTTTGGATGTCTTTGTTAATTGTTTCCTCAATCGTCTGGTCAACAAGGATTCATCCAAAAGGGTTTCTGAAGCCGAGCTGAACCGAAAAATCACCTTCACTAAATTTAGCATGGACATCTGGGTGTTCGACGGGCAGTTGTATCAATGGTTAAGCCTGTCATATGCGAAACATTATGGGATCATTGCACGAATAGATGTCCCTCTCTTAATGCTCGAAGCAGGCCTAGCAAAATATCTACCATGTGCAGATACGACAACCAGAAGGTTGAGAGGCTCTCATTTCCAACTCGCGGGAAGTCAAGGTAGACTTCAAAGAGATACATAATGCGGGCACATGACCTGTTTTCTATGACTTGCTTCAACGACGCTTGTGACACACCTTTGCAGAGGTTGCTGATGGTCTTCCTGAAAACCTCTGTTTTTACATCAATTGTATGGCTTTAGGTTATGTAGTTCTTGAGATAGGTCATAATAGCCATTGATGGGCGCCATTTTGAAAAAAAATTGCGGATATATAAATGTCGTTGAAGATCAAAAAGAAATACATTTGAAATCGTCGTATCTGAAAAAGTGTCTATTTTGATTTTAACTATGTGGCTCCAGGCTACGTCGTTCTGACGATACGGGAATAATAGTCTGTGATAGGCGCCATCTTTAAAAATGAGCCAAGAGGCCCTGAAGTCCTTTGGACTATATTGTGAGTTTGTAATTACGGTTTATGTTAGCGCTTCCCGCCCGCGTCCCTGTTTACGTCGGTTGACACGAGGTACGTAGCAGGGGCGTCATGACATTTCGCAAAGATTTACACGGAAATCCATCCAATAGTAGGGACGATCGCGGCATTTCCGTTCCAAAAGGTCAATTCTTGTTACTGTGCAGGACTTTTGTAATGATTATCTGTATTTTTTATCATGTTGAATGATCGTTGTAATATTATTTTGCCGGAATGTAATATAATGTTAAAAGAAACGTTTTGGTCAGACTCAGAGGCAAGGGTAGAGGGTCGGCATCATAAAATAGTTTTCTTTTGTTCTTGGAAAAAATGCATAGGATCGCACGGAAATACTAAGATGGTCGGGTTACCGGAAACGCGGGTATTATTTTATTTGCCCTGATCAGAGAAAGGGTGTCCAGCTATCCAATTATAAATTGAGATCAGTGACCAGGCAGCAGGCCGCTGTTCTGCAGTGCAGTAGTGAAATAGTAGGACAATTTTGCATTTTGGGGGGCCCTGATGTGCCCTTAGAATGATTCAATCAAATACAGATGTCTCGTGCATAGTGGCAGTACCCTATGATACATATATGCAAAATTAAAGAAAAATTGGCTGAACGGTTTCTGAGATATGGCAGCTAACGGCGCACGGCGGACGCGGAGTGATGACATAAATGACTAAAATGGCGAATATATCAATGTCAGAGAAGGTCAACTTTAACATTTTAAAACCGCTGCCCACAAATATATACACAGATGAACAAATTACTGTTCTAACTGACGTAGGTAATAAGATATGGTGATATTTGTATTGACGACCCCCATCATTAAAAATGGCGGATGTGAATGTCACAGAAGGTCAAGTGAAAATAGCTGAAATTCTTTAAAACTAAAACCTATATATTGACATGATTGACACCAAAAGTATAGTTCTAGGTGACAGTTATTACAACATGAGAAAATTTTATTTGGCAGCCATTTTTAAAGATGGCCGTCAAGCCAATAAGCAACCACTCAGCAAAGTTTATCATATCAAAATATGTTACACAGACATGGATTATTTCAAAAATCATAACTAGGTCTTGTCCACCCATGTGGTACCGACATCCGGTCTGACCCATGGACTAATTCTGTTAATCATGCAGCAAACTTTTTCCGTCTATCTATGCCGGATACATTGCACAAACAGTGACCTAGCTGACGTAATTTACGTGTTGGCTTTCTTCTTCATACAGCAACTGGTACCAACAGTTCGCAGATGAACCTCTGAAACTTGCGCGGCTCGTGACCAAGTACAGGAACCGACACAACTGGAGACACATAGATGTACTGCGCCTGGCACATGTGAAGCCTGCCTCGATCGCCGTCAGTGTTGTACTGCGATACATCGTTAAAGGGTTAGCCGAAGCAACAACGGTTTGCCCCAATTTAGAAGACCGACCAGTCGACATTGTAAGAACCTTGAGCTTTCTGAAGGCTGTTGAAGAGGTCAAAAGTATCGAAAACAACCCAGACGTGCACCGAGTTTGTCAGGCGATCAGAAGCCACGACTTAGTACGAGAACATGTGCCATCATGCCTGCACAACTCCATCGAAGTCTGGAAGGCGTTGTTCATCAACATGCCATTCACCGCCATGATACGCAACCTCGGTAAGATGGCATCAATGGGCATGCTAATTGCAGGCAGCGAAGCCACTGATCACGTCCTCGGGAAGTTGGGCAGCGAAGTCGACTTACGTAACGCACGCATCCACCCATTCAACGTGCTGGTGGCGATGTGCATATACCAGCAAAGTCACGGCCAAAAAGGGAATCTCTCCTGGCAGCCGATCCAGGAAATCACATCGGCTCTCGGTGATGCTTTCTACATGTCCATTCAGTACGTTGAGCCGACCGGCAAGCGCTTCTTGATCGCCATCGACGTCAGCCGTTCGATGACGTCACCGGTGACTGGCTGCAACGTGCTCAATGCTCGCCAGGCGGCCGCTGCACTCTCCATGGTGACCGCTAGCAGAGAACAGCACTGCGAGGTTGTCGGCTTCACTGACACACTGATGCCGATTAACATCAGCCCATACATGAGACTCAAAGACGTCATCGCAGCCATTGGTGACATCAACGGAGGAGATATCGAAGCCGTTGACGACATCGACGAAGGCAACACGGACTGCGCCGCGCCGATACTGTGGGCAATGAATGCGAAGAAGGACTTCGACGTGTTCATCGTATGCACGGACTCGGAGACAGGGAGCGGTCACGTACCACCTGCGCATGCACTGCGAGAGTATCGGCACAACAGGGGCATCCCCAGAGCCAAGTTGATTGTCTGCGCATTCACGAGCAATGGCTTCACTGTTGCTGACCCGCAAGACCGAGACATGCTCGACATGGCTGGGTTCGACTCAAACGGCCCTGTGGTTATCAACACTTTCATTACGGACTGACGAAACGAACCCCATGCCGATTTCGTCGCGGACGGTCAACAACATAATATGTGGTGAGGGAACATTGGTGGCTAGCTGCGAAGTGCTAACGATATTATAAGTACGCGATCAAAATACTAGGTATCGAATTATCACGTGCCTCCGTCGAAAGAAACTCTTGGACGTCTTGTATCCGTTCCTATGGAAACCGACAATGTCCTAATCACGTCACTGTGGACGGAACGCAACGTAATATCATCAGCCGTGAAGCCGATCGTTTTCCCAAAGAATACGCACGTGCGTGCAGAATACGCACGCGCGCGCGCACGCACGCACGCACCTACACAATAACCTCAATCAGTATTTCCCCTGTATTCATGTATATATGTTCTGTACAATTTTTTTATAATTGAAACATCAGAAATATTTTTTTATTTTGAAAGTGCTGAGTTATTACTGCTGATCCAACTGTGTTAGCAACAATAACAGCATTCTGTAAAAGTATTAATTAATGTACAGTATATATATTTATGAACAAATATGCCCTATGGCCTACCTTCCTATATAAAGAGTAACATAATGCAAAAATGTGTTATCATATTGATGCTCCTTGGCTGGTACAAGGTTGTTATCGTCACGGATTGTTGTTTCCGCTTTGTGGATTTTGCTAACAATAATGTACATAAGCGCAACACCTTGAAATGTTTGCATGTTTCCAAGCTGATATTAAATATATGAAGTAATATTATTGTTTTATGTTGTTGAATACTCCCATATACAGATCCAGGTGGGCCTCGAACTTTGTGCGTGCCCGTAGACCTTTTTGAATGGGCCCACGTGACCGACCCCCCCCCCCAGACCGTTTTAAATGTGCTCCCGCGCAAGTTACAATAAGGTGAAGTTATGCCGACGCGGCGATGACAATTTTTCAACAGCATTTCTACTTGAATAAATCGTTTTGCTTGAAAATAGTACACTTTATTTTTTCAAATGACCCATGCCAAAACGACCCGTTTTCTTTAGAATGGCATTAAGCAGGATACCATGTTGTTGCTTCACATACACATGCGCGCACACACGCATGCACGCACATCGCAAACACGCATTCACGTAGAACCAATGGGGTGATATTTTATTGACCATTGGATCTTTACAAGGGTGAATATGTCAACCGCTTCATATGTTCCCACAGGCGCCGAACCGGGGGGGGGGGGGGGGGCTTGGGATTGATCCCTCAATATTTTTATGGGGGCTGGAGGTAGGATTGGCCCCCAATATTTAGGAAATGGGTATACATTTCAGGGTGGAATGTTTTGGCGGGGGGCTGGAGATGGGATTAGCCCCAATATTTAGGAAGATTTGGTGTTTTTGGCGAGTCTGAAGGTGATGTTTTGACAAGCCTCGGGGGGGATGCAAATCTAGGTTTTTGGACAGGCTGAAGGTGGGTTTTTGACGAGCCTCAAGGGAGGGTGTAAATCGTTTTTTTTCGAGAACCTTAAGGTGGGAGGTGGATCTTAAAGGGGGTGCAAATTCATATTTTTGAGAGCTTGAAGGTGGGTTTTAACGAGCTTCAGGGGGTGCAATTGGAAGTTTGCGATGAGCTTCAAACATCTGCGGTGAGCTTCAAACATTAATTTCGTTCCGGCGCCTATGATTCCACTTGGTGACAACGAAGTTATATAGACAAAATGTGTCACAACGCCAACAACTTGTTCAAACTTAACACCATTCCTGTCGATAACAGATAGCACTTCAATACGCCATACGAAAAGAAAGTGTGCGTGCGTGCGTGCGTGCGTGCGTGCGTGCATGTGTGAGTCACTGAGTGTCTTCATGTGTGCTTGCGCGCGTGTCTGCAGTCAGTCAGTGAGTTTGTGTGTGCGTGCGAGCGTGTGTATGCGTGCGCGTGTGTCTTTGTGTGTGCGTGCCGTCTACCCAATTCTCATGATATTGGTATGTTGAACATGGCTTTGCTTTGGGAAACACTGACTTATATTATTATTATAATAGGCGGATATGTAGATTGGTGATGGGTGTTGTTCTTGCTTGCATCTATCAGCGCCATCTCCTGGATTGTTGTAAATTATTCCTTCCCATAAGAGGCCGCCACTGTCTGCCATCGTGACTACTCGATCGATCAAAGACCGCTAACTAGGAAATGCGAGACATTGCCAGTTGCATTTCCCTGGAGCATGCTTAGACGACCTATTGCAGGAGAGAAGCGGTAGAACAAAGTGAACTATTATCATGATTTATGTTGCCTGTACCGTGCGGCATACTGTTCAGTTGCGCGACGGACATTGGCGCGCGTAATATGTAAATTAGTGAATGCCTCGATGGCGCCTGCGATGTCTGATCGATAGTCTTGTCAGACTTGTGTGTGACGATTTGTTGCTTCTGATTTGAAACGCAAGCGAATATGGTGGACCGTAAGTATAACCTGTTGTTCCTTTACACGATTATCATACTGTCTGGTGCCCAGGACATTTCTAAGTGTCGACTGTCATTCAGCCACTAGGCCTGGGGTCGTTCGTTCCTGGAATCCTGCGACATGCAGCCATTGACATTGACTGTGACTGTCAATCAGGTACTGATTCGGTGACTGCAGCCAGTGCAGGTGCGACAAGATAATATCCGCCTCGGCCCAAGGCCATGAGACCGAGAGGTCCCAACCTGAGGCTGAGGCAGGCCTTCGGGTGGTTGGGAGGGGGACGCGGCAAGGCACATTAACCCACTTTCCGTGTCACATTTTTCTGACACGACTTCGTACCTAGCCTAGGCTATTGCAAAATCAAACTAATTCGTGTGTTGTTGCCATCGTTCACTTGTCTTTGACTGCTTTTTTTTGTACTAGCCATTGTAGTCTCTAGTACAATTCTACTTAAGCCTAAGGACTAGTCGAATTTAATTAATAGTATTTAATTAATAGGTTAATATCTACTACTAAAGGTCTAAATTTATATAGTTCAAAGCCAATTGTGTACGGTAATTATTAAAGAAGTGCTGTAACTTCCTGTGTCAACACAGATCGAGTACGTGACAGACTTGAAGATTGCTACTGTATTGGATTTCATTCAACATACCTGGTAAATGTGTATTACTGTACTGCTTTCTAAAATACGTGGTACCATATGATATGCTATCTGAATTTTAAGATTCTTATTTTAAACAGGTACCTCTCATTTTTCATCATATTGTACTTGCGAATGCCATTATAGCTGCAGGCATACAATCATGAAAATTGAAGAACACACTGTTCACCAGAGCTGAGCCATTCATTCTCAAGTGAACACTGTGTTTATGGACTGAAGCATTTATTGGCACCCGTTAAAAGCCATTAAATTGACTCAAGTCTAGTGTAGGCCATGTTCCAGACACAATTTTCAAAGGAATTTATAGATAAAAAACTTGTTGATGTACAACTATTTGTGATAGCTACTTACAATGTTACATTGTTACAAGATAGGGCCTACAACTAATGAGTAGACATAGTAGGCTACCTTGGCAATATTTATACCTGTCAGTCACACTGCTTATATAATACTAGAGGGGAGGGGGTGTGGCAGGGGTAGCCAACCCCTAACACCTGTTTTTTTTGGGCCACTCTCCCATCTCTCACCTGTTTTGGCACCATTTTGACAGTCCACCAGCAATTATGGAAAGGTACTCACAAAATGGTCACAAGTGTTTTATTTTTTATTTATTCTCAATATATAAACATTCTTGGTTTCCTCTACATCGTCACTGTACCACCCACTGATATCTGCCCCAACCTGTTGCCTTCACCCCACTCCAACTATTTCACCTCATCCACATAAATATTCACACTACTACAGCCAGAAAACAAGGCTTCCAGCCCTACCTGAAAACATTTCAACAGAAACTAACAATAAGTCACAACAATGTTCTAAAAAAGGGTTTCATAAACTGTTTTAGGTGTGGGCCCAATGTTGTTAAGTTATCTCTCTGCAACCAAAGCTTTTCGTAGGTTCTTGTAAAGGGTGTGTTTTGTGCTACCCTGAACACCATTAAACAACAACTAAATCATAACTATTTTAATTTAAACACCATATAAAAAACTCCAAACAAAATGGTGATGCTCCCTATTCTTCTACAAACTATGCCTACTGTACTACTGCCCAGAGAGAATAGAACTATCGCAAGTTGCAAGACAACCTTCAGAGAATAGCAAAGATGTTCTTGGTGTGATTTGTTATTGGAAATTCTGATATCGCTTAATCAAATGCTGCTGAAAAGTGTCAACCATTTCTGCACTTTCTCAAACATAGAATAAAAGCACAATGTTATCTATCAATAATCATAGTGAAACATTCTTCAAAACCTTATCATTTTGTAGACTTAGAGTCTTACAGATTCTCTTGCAAAGCAGCTTTGTAATTTCCAAAATGATTGCACCAGCATCGACAACGTTGAGCTAAGCAGTAAACGAACTTGCAAAGAAACAGCAAGGTCAGCAAATCGACACAGAAAGTAATCTGTAGGCTGTCCTGTACACAGACAAACACCAGACATATTCGGAACATACATTGTCTTTGCACAAAATTATCTGGTGAATTTGAAATGTAGATAGTTGTAATCTTCAGCATTAATTTTAAAGGACGGCAGCTTTATGTTAAAACTTCCACTGCTTTTTTGTCTTCCCTGAAGCAGCATATTCAACATTTACTCACCAGAACCATTCCACGACTCGGCCAATGAACATTGTTGCATAACCAATTTCTGTTGTTATTGATATTGATAATTTCCTATTAGCCTGGGTCTCATGGGCCACCTGGAAACTCTCTCTGGACCAAATGTTGTGCCCGCAGGCCAGATTTTGTGGAATGCTGTTCTAACAGTGACATCATCACATGTATGGTTATAATTTGCTGTATAATGTTATGTTTTGTTCATGTAGTAATTTGGGCCCAGGCTTTCAGTATCATAATCTGCCTTCAGAACTTATGTAGCAAAGGATAATATATAGCCAGGTGAATATTGGAGGGCAGTATCCTGTTGAGGCACACCAAAAAGTCATAACTGCACCTCTCCTTAAGGCCAAGTATCCAGCTGCACCCTCTTAAGCCTTCCCAGTGAAGTTGAGATGATGTTCGATTGAACAGGTCTGCCTGGGAGTAGTGTGTGAAGCACTTTGAGCAGTCAGTCCTAAGGACTGGATACTGCACTGTAAAAGAACTTACCTTACTTTTTTACCAAAAACATTCACAAAATATTGATGGACTTACGTATGTGCTTATCTGTAGCCCTCATCCAAAACTGTGAGTCAGAATCTGACGCCTATGATATAGATATTCCAAAATGAATTTGTTTAGCATTTTCACCATGGCACTCCATATTATGTGTTTGCCTCTGTCACTCACACAATTTCATCATGATTTTTTTAACAGGGGTCCAAAGGGTGAACTTTGAGTAAAAATACTGAAAAAAAATACTCTGCAGTGAATTGACATTGTTAACACTATCCTCGTGCCGACATTCTGAATACCCCCTGGCAGATTATACTATCTAAAAGCTGACGATAAGCTGAGCCTGTTAATGTTGCTATCCAATCATCTCATTGCCATTCTAGAATCGGTGATTTGGGTTTTAGCCAATCATGGCTGATTTTATAAAACTTACATGTAATGTTCGGGAAATAGGTTTTTAAGCCTGGTTTCCAAATACTGCATATGCCAATTTCAATTTGATATCTATATTCAGCGTCATGATAAGATATGTGATTCCAAACAGGACCAGAAACATAAAATCTAATTCACGCGGGCAAAAGTGGATGCCCTGTTTTCAAATTATATCAGATCTCCAAAAGTTTCTGGAGTTGTGGCATGACATTTTGCACACCTCCTTTGCACAACCAAAGATATTATGATTTTTTCATTAAAATCTGAGAGGGAATCCCAAGTAAGTGAGTTGACATGGAATTATCCTACTGGTTAAACAGAAGTATTTTAATATTTGTTATGCACCTGATAGATCTGATCTTTCTAGATAAATTATGTATACTTTCACTATTTTATTGATGTTATTTGGTTCAAAATTAACGGTGAGTCAACTAAATGATAGCTCGATACACATAATCTGGGACAAGGAGTTATCCAATCAAAGAGTGGTTACACAATTCCTTTAATTACTAATTAATACTAATTTAAAATGAAGAAAAGAAGCCGTAAGTCCATGTTAAATTATTGGTGGAAAAAATATATTAGCTTTAGGTAGTCAAACAACTAATTCAATTCAGATTTTAAAATGTTATTGTCTGTCTTAAAACAATACATTTTAAAGCAGAAAATTTTCTTCAGACTCATCCATTGATTAATTAAGTAACTATGCCATATATGATTTATGAATAAACAATGAAATCATGTTAAATACCTTGAAGATGATCTAATGTAATACGGGTGAAGTATCCTGCAATTACAAATACATGCAATTTGCAGCAGTTATAATAATAATAGAGAAACATGTCAAAATTTGAAGCATTTCGCAGTATCAATACCCCAGGGGGTAGTTACTTACTGCTCTATAAAAGTGACAATTTTGTCAACGTCACTATAAATATATTAACTAATACCTGTATATAGGTGAGTTGCTTGTGATTGCTACTATGATCCATCCTGGTGTCACATGGTATTGATAATGTGTGGCATTATTGTATCTTCGAGTGTGTTTGATAGCCCTTTAAAGAATAGTTACATTTCACACAGTCGAGAACACATGGAGGCAATATTAATCGGCTTTTCACGTAATCTGCTTACCTCACCTCTGCATTAATTATAAGCATGTTCTTCATCAATTTTTCCAACACGTTCGCACGGCACCGTCAGTGTTGACGTCTCTGCCACAGCACGACACGACACTATTGATTCTGTGGCGCCAGCTGACGTCGTCACTGTGACATGTCGGCGTCTTTGTCAAGCATGCGTTGGATGTCACTTGCCAGGCAAAAGACAAGATGTTAATGGAACAAACGGAGACATATTGTTGTGATGACATCATGATGACCAATGCTGGGTCAGGTGCCCATGGACGGATGTAGGTGAGCGCCGGGCAAAGGGACAGTTGTTGCTAGTGGACATCATAAGACATTGTGACACTGTGACAGGTAGTGTTCACCACCTGAGACTCATACACGTAGATGGATGTGGCATGGATGCTCGCTGAAGAGATGGCCATTCACCTATCTGCAATACACGCATCCGGTATCTACTTCTCTTTTATATCATCTATATATAATGTAACCTGTGTTCCTCATGTGCTCCTACTGGTGTGATGTGACTAAGGAATTATTCCACGGAACAGCCAAAGAACAAACATTTTTTGTATTGATTTTAGCAATAAATCATTGAAGGATCATGATACTTTGTTTTGGACTGTCTTTGTCGTTAATTTTTGTATTCGATTCAACTCGGCATTTAACTCCCATCCAGAGCGCGCCACTGAGTGTCACGAGATTCGCAGACGTTTTCCCTAATCAACAATACATCTAATCCCGAAATATATTAACCTTGTTTCTGGCTTTCGTGACAATTGCCATTTGGCTGCATGTTTATTTAACAAACACTTGCTGCTGTTGTTGAATCATCGCAAGTGCTCAATGCTGCTTCGGAGGTTGGCTTCAGCCACTGATGCATTATCACTTGACCTCCTAGTGGTTTGGCTGAATCTCGGAGGCATGTTAGCTGTGGCAGGTGCGTCGGAGAAAGAACTAGGTCTGTCCATATTGCCCGTGATATTGGAGGATGGGTGATCTTGTTTATAGATCGCGTGTGGCAGCCAGGAGCCGAGACGCATATAATCTCCCATAGACCATTATATATCTGTTCTCTGTGGCACAAATAAAATGTGTCTCTGAAGACTTTCTATTACCATAGGTAGATGTTGTTATTTGTAATCTGATTACGCATGATACACTCAGGGCCTGTTGCTGTGTTGTTATTTGTAATCTGATTACGCATGATACACTCAGGGCCTGTTGCTGTGTTGTTATTTGTAATCTGATTACGCATTATACACTCAGGGCCTGTTGCTGTGTTGCTATACAAGGTATGTGATAAAGTTTAAGTTTATAATTGAATCTGAACTGGCAATATGCAAATTGTAGAGGCAGGCACCTTTGGAGTCATATCTCAAAGCCACCAGTGTATTGATCAGTACCACGTTTCAAAGGTGTTGATATGCAGCATCAGCACCACATGTTAAAGGTGTTAACATTCACCATTAGTACCACATATCAAAGGTGTTAACATGCACCATCAGCACCATATATTCACTTCTCCGTGTGTTTCCATGTGCCTAAACCAGGTGTTTTAAAACTTGCACCATCAGCACCACATCTCAAAGGTGTTAACATGCACCATGAACACCACATGTTAAAGGTGTTAACATGCACCATCAGCACCACATCTCAAAGGTGTTAACATGCACCATCAGCACCACATCTCAAAGGTGTTAACATGCACCATGAACACCACATGTTAAAGGTGTTAACATGCACCATCAGCACCACATAGTCACTTCTCCATGTGTTTCCATGTGACTAAACCAGTGCGTCGTAACAAGTTTTTTGAAAACTAAATTGTTAATAAGAAAGGTTGCTATCATTTACCACTGGGCAAAAGAAATGTTAACAACAGAAAATGTTTCATATACGTACATATGCATGTCTTGAATTTGGTCAACATTATGGCCAGCACATTGTTACAAATAACCACATGGCCGGCCACCACCAAATTTCAGGCCTGTATATGTATCAGATATGTAGCTTAAGCAAGTTAGCATTGAGTTAACAACTACGGTCATTTAGCCAATCTATAATTTTTGTCGGCTCTGTCTGAAGCTTGAGGATGTAAGGTAATTAAGATGCAATCACGTGTTCATCATGTAGAATTTAATCAATTGTAGAAGAATTAGGTAAGCCCCAATAATATATAATAAATAAATCATCAGGTTTTGGCAAATAGTGTGCTGTTATATGTGTCAGAATGGGGGTAAACAAAGAAACGTCTGTAGAAATCTAAAAACCTCAAATCATAACAAAGGTGTTATTCATTCGCCCATCCTGTGGACATGACTGTTATTTGTGTCTGTAACTTGATTGATTCAAAGTAATGACTCTCTGAAAGTGAAACAACCTGATTGCTGTACAAGCACACATGCGGTTCTTAATGCGCGTAACAAATCCCGGCTTATCGTGAGTGGCCTACAGCTTTTGCGTAGTCCATGAATCATACATGCATTGGTAGATTAAATTCCTTCCCCATTTCCAATATCCAGTGGAGGTCGGAAAAATCTGTTAACAGATAGTGCACATTAATCGTTATTAGCTCATATTGATTACTCTTTAATTTTGTGTAACACCGCTGCATTGTGTATTGATTAACACTTTCAGTGATGCATTTCTAAAGTTTTATTTGTGTTGCTAATGCAGCACTATTGATCTGTTGATGTCTGTGCAGCTGGTTGAAATAGACTGCAAACGACAGGTAAGCGGCTGACTTTATCAGTCTCCGCCTTTCGCACTATATTTGATTACTTACTTCGATCATCAGTAACAGTCTGTGTTTGGTCCTCTGTTTGGCACACAGGGCATCCATTGCTGGGGGGACCTAATTGTAATGTAGCCATTCATTCTAATGCAAATGTCCTTGTGTTTGCACTAAGGAAGCTTGATAATGTGTCTGTCTTACTGATAATTGTACTCGGCAGTATTACATTATGTGAGATAGGATATACAATCCATGAAAACAGTGCACTCAAAATCAACACAAATATTTTTTAGTGCAAATCATTACATCAATAATTATACTTCTAGTTATACTGCATATATAGTAACAGTTAGAATGTTTAGCTAAGACGTATTATCCATGCAAGCTGTGGTCAAAACTTGAAGCAGACGCATTGGTCTGCTCAAAACAGTGGTCTGCCTATCATTGAAAACATTAAATAAATGGTGCTTACAATTATTTATATATATATATATATATATAAATATACAGTATATATATATATATATATATATAATAAATTGGGAAGATTTAACTTAGAAGATTTTACCATCAAAGGCTGTTAGGTTCTATTCATAAGCACCATCTGGCAAGTGGACAAGAAGACATTGTTTTATCGAGTCAAGTCCCCTCATTTCGTCTACATGTAGCATGCATATCTCAGGTGTGTTTAGCATACGCACATACTCATACTGTTAGCCTTCACATAAGCAGCAGATAATTTGATGTTAGGTTGAAATTGCTACATCATTCGCTTCACCTGGGTTTGTATGCACATTGAATCGGTGTGAAATATACTAGAAGGTTTTCTCTGATGTAACTGAGCCAGTTTGGTTGTGGTTGCGGTGTCGTGGTTCTAGACGATGATCAACACAGATGGTCAGATGTACCAATGTATGTTACAAACCGCGTACATTTCAGTGGCTGCTGAAACGGAACTTTGTCTGTGTCTTTACGGTATTTTCAAGTTCACATTATTAACAAGAACTGTGATATAGGTCTATTATATTATGAACTGATGCAGATATGAGTTGTAATATTATATATATATATATATATAATATTACAACTCATATCTGCATCAGTTCATAATATAATATACATATATATATATATACATATATATATATATATATGAAGTTGAACTACTTGTATGTTATAGAACTGTGATATCGATATCATTTATGTACCAGCTGTGATAATCATTTATTTGAACTATGATATAAATATGAACTATGACAGTGAAGTTTAACTCAATATTGTGATTAAGTGTTGTCACTTGTGCACGTTGAGAACCACCAACTGATCAGATTTAACAACTATTACATTTTATCTTTCATGGATCACAGTGTGGGGATTTGAAGGTACACGTATTTCTCTTCTCTCTGTTGTACATTGTCTGTGGTAACTAGCTTCATGTTCTCTGTTTGTGGTATATGTAGTGCATGAAATGGACTGTTAGTCTATGACACACATTAGTGCATGAAATAGTCATTTAATGCAGGAAATGCATTTGGATGTTATTATGTAAATCCAGTGATGTGATTTCTAATTAATCTATTTGTTTTAGTAAACAATATGATGTAGCATGTACTACTAATTGTTAGTATGTTTCATGGAGAAATAAATTAGAGAAATCTAACTACTACACTAGTGGAGCATAGATTTCCATTTGTAGAACTGCATTAAAAAATAAAATAAGGAGTCAGCTGAAAACATTGATGTCTAAACGACAGCAGTGTTATTTATCGTGATGACTTTATGTATTCGAATATGATTCGGTGCACTCTAAAAATCTGTAACACTTACTATATTTGTGTACCATAAATTGTTGGATACCTCTGTAAATATTATTTTTCTTGTTCATATTTAAGCGGACACAAATTATTATTCTGTCAAACAGCACCAGTAATGACTATTGCACCATATGGAGTCATAGGGAGGTTTGTACAGTAGCAATCTCTCAGGTCTTAGTGCCGGCCTCCCTGTATCATCAAGACCATGTAAAATGTGTACAAACTGTCATTGAACTCTGTGAATACGTATGATGATCTAAATTAATAAACTTAACTTTTCATTGTGAAATTTTTTTTAACATTTTTTTTTTGGACAGCTGAGACTAATTAGGTTTAGCAATCTGACTACATCTTGTCATTACAGTAACCTGAGACCCTCTTTCAGTAGAGTCCCTTATGCTCAACTTTTAATTACAGTGCCCTGTTATAACCACACATACCATTCAAATCCAGCTGACTTAATGCAGAACTACATGTTTGCATACGCGACAGGCTGCAATGGTTCGCACTGTTAGGTACATTTCACAAAACTTAGAAAAAGCCAAAATACATTCGCTTATATGACACTACATGAAATGCCTGGGTAGCTCCTGACCCACCTTCCTCAATGAATTCATAGATTAATTTTGAGATGGCCTGACGTATCTCAAATGTTAGACATGTCACATTTGACGTCATAATAAAAAAAATCAATCTTCTTTTTGTTTGTTACTTATATGTATTATAGCAAATAAACATAACTCCTATAAAAAGAAAACCCATTAAATCGGTCTTCAATGATAAAACATTTTCACTGGATTTGAAGTATAATTTGTTATACCTGTCTTATTACACGTTGCATGTAAATATGAAACAAATAATATTTGTCTCATATGGACATATTGGTTGGATGTTAGTTCTGCCGTTGTTTAGACTTGGTGTTGCATCACTAACAGTTGCTGTTGTTGTAGGTAGCTGTAGTTTTCTTTCTCGCAGATCACTTGGTTACTTTTATGATGTTTGTCGTGATGTGTCAGTCAGCACAGATGTAAACATATCTTACATGGAACACGGGGTATGGAGGATGGTGATTATATCAACCCCGTCTCGACAAAACTAGCCATTAGGAAAGCATGCATAGTTATGTAAGTTGTGCGCACACGTACAAACACATGCATGCACGATCATGCGTGCGTGTGTTTGTACGTGTGCATGCATGCTGTGTTTGTGTACATGTGTAGTACACATTATTATATGGCTGAAGGCAGTCTGTGTGTGGACGCTGTAATGTGTGTAATTAAATGGCTGCCAGACATATCAGTGCTGTTCTCGTAATGTGTCATTTATTTATACACCAGATGGCAGCATGTTTTTAAAACCACCGGCAGTGCTCAGCTTCAGTCTGTGTTGTAGGCCTGCAGCAGAGCAGTTGAATATAGTTAATGGTGTTTTGCTTGAATACATAATTAGTTTATCTGTAGTAATACACATACCAGGTACATATAAACTCCATAAAGGGAAGATGCAAAGTTTGATTATGTATCTCATGTGCAGCTTGATGTGGTTTTGTATAGTTAACATGCCAAAATTCTATTTTTTCTATTTAAAAATACTTCTAAATTAGTAATGTTAGGAATTGTTCACAAATGTTGACGTCAGTCGCACCTTCAACTTTAAAAAGTGGGTTCTCGCACAAACATTGGTGGTCCAATTATTAACATAATTAACGAGTACTATACATTTTTAGCGTGGCAATTATTAATATACTAGTTCAGGCCAAGTATGTCCTGTATATTAATTTACGATATTCAGAATAATGAACCAGCGAATATAAAATGACAACAAAGGCAACAGTTTATTGTTGACAGAAAACATCAATGTTGTAAATTACAACAAACACCACAACACGAATGTCTGCAGGACTCTACTCAATCAGAACTGTTGCCACCATCTGCAGGAACAGCGGGGCTGTCGGGCTCCGTGAAACACTCACTCGGTGGCTGTCGTTGTGGTTGGTTTCATGCGGTTTCGAAACTGATTCTTGAACTATTCACTCGTTTTACAGTGCTGACTGCTGAAGGCTCTTTCACACTCAACGGAACTCGCTGGAAGTGCCAGCAAGTGCTATAAAACCAAACTTGATCGATCTATCAGCATTGATCAGCTCGACATTGTATTGTTTTTCCAAATTGTTTTTTGTAACATATTGTGACTTGACTACGGAATGGCAGTGTGGTAACTCGATATGTTTATTGCCGGCTTGCCGCTAGCCATGTACATGCACAGTCGTTGTAAACTTAATGATATAGATTTACGCTGAATATCGCATCTCCCTTTCTTTCAAAGAAATATTATCTGTACTATCAAAACATACGGTCTAACAATTTACAAATTGTTAATAAATGAGAACGTATACTTGTGGCATCATTTCTATATAAGTATAGAATATGCAATTGTACAATTTGCAATTTACCAAGTGTTTATAAAAATCAATGTTTCCTTGTCTGCCTCCGTTTTCTTGCCATTATTCACACTTCTAATTAAAGCACAAATTACCGAAGTTACTAAACGGTCGGTGTCTTTGGCATTCTGAGTTTCAACGAAACTAAATAAAAGTTCAGCTTCTTCTTGTGAACATTTCTTACTACGCGAACTACTGCAGAAACACATCTAACGTTATACGGACTGTAGGGTGGACTATCTACAGTCTCGAACTAAACAACAACGAGTCAATCGGGGATTATTCTGTCCTGCTGGTACTGCGTCTCACACGTGACTTTTGCCCTTCCGATGACCTAGCCGTAGTTCAGAGGTCCAGGTGTCGTGGTGGCCTGCTCACACGACCACTGTGGACTACAATTCCTTTGGGGGGCGCTTGGCAATTTGTGGGTGCACTTAGAACAGGCGGCACGTCTTGTGAACTTTCTGGGCCTGGACGCGCGGTCACCCTCTTCGGTGTTTGTTGACACACAGGGCTGTCCCGCTACTGGTCAGTTGGTGTGATATGGCTTGTCTTCGCATTCGGTACTGGGCACTGTCCTGGTGGTGTCACAGCTGCTGATTGAATGACTCAGATTAGTTGTCGGTCAAGTGTGCTCGCTGTTGATTACTGGCCCTACTCTTGAGTACTTTTGTTCGGTGCCGATCGTTGACAGTCGAAGGTGTCTTTTAGCTGTTACGTCGGTAGTTTTCCCGTTGTATTCGACCACATATGATCTTGGCGATTGGTGTCGGCTTACAACTGTAGCGTATAGCCATTTCTTTGAGCCCGGAAATGGAGCCATCCCCATCCTCACTAAAAAAATACAGGGAGATCCTCATTAACTTTCTTGTCATGGTAATGACGCTGTCTCTCCTTCTGCCAGTCCAAGTTACGTCTCACTTTGGTCGCATCATAGGCAGTAGGCTATAACAGCTCTCTCGCCATCGGTAGTGTGTTTCTAGGCCTGCGACTTATGCATATCTGGCCTGGAGACAGATTGCAGCTTTCCAGCAGCGTTGTGCGGTAGTCAAGCAGGGCCAAGTGTTTGTCTGTACACTTTTGCCAAAGTCGTTTCACAATTTGTACTGCTGTTTCTGCCTCACCGTTCGACTGTGGAAAGACAAGCGATGATGTACAATGTTCGATCTGGTAGTCTTTGCAGAAAAGCGCAAATTCACGAGAGGAGAACTGAGTGGAGTTGTCAGATCTAAATTTTTCTGCAATACCATGTTGACTCATTTGTGATTTGAGGGCGTCAATGGTAGCTGAGCTGCTCAAATCTTGAGTTTGTCGAGTTTGATGTATTTGGAATAGTAATCTAGTGACGAAGTAGTTTTCTTCCCATTCGAAAATTTCCGTGGGTACCTCGACCCAAGGCAGATCGGGTGTTTTTGTAGGCCTTAGCATTTCAGTGTGCTGTTTATTCTGGTACCTATTACACGTTGCACAATCATTCATGAGATTTTCTTTTTATTGTGTCATCCCTGGCCAGAATAGTGCTTCCCGTGCTTGTTGCTTGCATTTCGTTATGCCCAAGTGGGACTCTTGTATTTGTGCAAGCATGTTAGGTCTCATGCTAGGCGGTACCACGATTCTCATGCCTTTGTACACTACACCGTCAGATAAGTAGAGTTCATCATGTAATGTCCAGTACATTCTGATTGCGTGCAGTGTCTCCTGCTTTGTATCTGGCCATCCCTTCAGGATCATAGCGTCCAGCTCGTTCAGTTCGTCAGCTGTGCAGGAAGTTGATGATAATGACCATGACAGGCTCAATATCAAGTACTGTATCTGGAAGGTTGGCATGACTCAGGTTGGCACGACTCAGCTTCTCCCGGGGGATATCCTTGCTTGGCTTGTACGTCACGTTCAGGTCGTACGTTTGCAGTCTTAGCAACATTGCTTGTAGCCTCGTGGGCACTGAAAGCAGTGGCTTTGTGCATATTGCCTGAAGTGGTTTGTGATCGATCTCAACTGTTGTAGGTTTTCCAAAGATGTAGCAGTGAAACTTCTTGCAGCTGTGCACAATGGCTAGCATTTCCTTTTCCAGTTGAGCGTACCTCTTTTCTGTTCGTGTGGGTGTTCTTGATGTGTATGCTACTGGACGACTGTCTTGTAGGAGGACTCCTCCTAGTCCGTACCTACTCACGTCACACTGTATTGTTACATCTTTCGCCACATCGTAATACACCAACACTGGCGCACTGCAACATAGTTCCTTCAGCTCGTCGAAGCTTCTTTGTTGCGGTTTGTCCCAGTGGAAAACAACGTCTCTCTTCATCACATCCCGGAGTGGGATGTCCACCTTACTTATGTTCGGGATGAATTTCGAGAGATACTGGACAAATCCAAAAAATCTGCATATGTCTTCCTTGCTTTCTGGAACTGGCATGTTGCATACTGCTCATACTTTCTCTGGATCTGATTGCAAGCCCTGGTCTGTCACCAAGTGTCCCACATAAGTAAACCTTGGTTGTTTTACTTGACACTTGTCAAAGTTGAGTTTGAGATTCCACTCTGTCGCTCCCTCAACAAATTTCCTCATGATACTGTCATGTTCTTGTGGCATTTTGCCTGCGATCAGGATGTTGTCCATGATGGCCTGTGTGCCATCAATCTCTTCCAGCATGTTGTCCATGATTCGTTGATAGATCTCTGGAGCCAACTTTATACCAAACGGGAGGCATAACCACCTATATCTTCCAATTGAAAGTCATCAGTAGACTTGATTCGTAGTCGAGTTCGATCTGCAGGAATTCTGACTATCTTGGAGAACACTTTGGTACCTGGCATTGATGCTACCACTTCTTGCACCGTCAGAATGTGGTAGTGCTTTCGTCTTATGGCTTTGTTGAGATCTTTGGGGTCTGAACAGATTCTCAACTTTCCATTCCCGATGACCGTGACCATCGAACTAACCCAGTCGGTGGACTCTGTCACCTTGGTAATGTGACCATCACCTTCCATCTCTTTCAATTTCGTTCTTATCTTTGTAGACAATGCTTTAGGCTGACGCCTTGGTCCAAGTACTACAGGTGGTACTGTAGGGTCGATCTTGAGAGAATACGTCCCTGGGAGCATACCTGTGGTTTTTCTCAGCTCTGGGCATTTGTCAGGCTCGTTGGTAACCATGTGTATTCTCTGAATCAGGCCTAGCTGTGTGTTAGCGTGACCTGACGACAACGGTTTTTGGTCGACATGTACTATGTAGTACCGTATTGCCACGCATTTGTCTTTGTACCACGTCAGAAGTGTGGCATAGCCTTCCACTTTGATTGGATGATGGGGGTAGGACTTGAATTTGTGAGCAGTGCTTGTAGTGCATTTCTCTGTACACATCGAACAGCATGTACCCTCTATTACACGTGGTACAGCATGTACCTTCTATTACACGTGATACAGCATGTATCCTCTATTACACGTGGTACAGCATGTACCCTCTATTACACCTGGTACAGCATGTACCCTCTATTACACGTGGTACAGCATGTACCCTCTATTACACGTGGAACAGCATGTACCCTCTATTACACATGATACAGCATGTACCCTCTATTACACGTGATACAGCATGTACCCTCTATTACACATGGAACAGCATGTACCCTCTATTACACGTGGAACAGCATGTACCCTCTATTACACATGATACAGCATGTACCCTCTATTACACGTGATACAGCATGTACCCTCTATTACACATGGAACAGCATGTACCCTCTATTACACGTGGTACAACATGTACCCTCTATTACACGTGGTACAGCATGTACCCTCTATTACACGTGGTACAGCATGTACCCTCTATTACACGTGGTACAGCATGTACCCTCTATTACATATGTGCTTGTCTTATTGCGACACTTTGCAGGGCATCTTTCGTGCCTTCGGTTGTACCCACATTTCTGACATCTTGGTGTTCTGTGTACTTTGTTGTCTTTTTCGCATCGTCTTTTTGAAATCTGAACTGTGACTAGTTCCTCGCTTCTCCTGGATCCTGTTTTCGTTGGTTGAAAGTGACTGTTGCGCAGATGTTATTCTTCATTGGTGTGACATACTGTACGTACTTGTTGTACACTCCTCCACAGTGGCGTTCTCTGCCAGAACGTCGCTTGTCCACGTGAAGATCTCATATATTTCACGTCCTCTATCGCTGATATACGTCATGAGGTAGTTTACCTTCTGACCTTCAGGGGTGCCGAGGTCCACGGCCAACCATGCTATATCCGAATCCGCATTGTAAGTTAGTGAGGCGCATTATAACGAGGGTTAAAAACAAATGTAAATAGTAAAATTACAGAAATCCGTTATCACTTCTCACGGCCGTGATCCTGTGTAAATCGCAAAAATCCATGACACGGATAAACCGTGAGACTTTACACCTATGATATTGTGATTTTGTTGACTAGTTGTAAATGGTTAACCAATAAGTATAGAGGACCCAAAAAGTCATGTTTCCCTTTAATTAAATACGTATGCATAGTATTTGGGGACCTGACTAAAACCATATTCATCAGTTGGTTCATGTAAAAAATACCTTCTGTTGGGTAATTCAACTATTGCTTGTGTAATGATGGTATAATACAGGTAACGTAATCACATACAGCTGTATCTCTTCCAAATAGTTGATAGTTTTGAAATGCCCCCCATAATTAAGGCTTAATTAATAAATACTGCTTCCTTCGACGTAGCAGTCACATATTGCAAAAGCCATTTTCTAATCAATGAGTAGGTAATTGATAAAGGTCCACCATAATTGAGGATACTTGGATGGACTGTGACCTTCTGTGTTCTGTGCTTGGAGCAGTTCAAAGGACTGGGTGTTGAGTTATATACGAACCTACCTTTACCTTTCTGCGTCATATTCATCACTAAACGTCTATCAACAACATGGGACAGTTTGAGTGTTTCAGTTATTTTAATTGTATATGTGAGAAATGAACTGCAAAACAAGACTGCCTGGTGCCTGTAATAATTTTGTTTGGACTAATCATTTTGATTAGGCAGTAGTGTTTAGGATTGCACTATTGAAGTTCAGGAAATAAAATAAATGGTTTGTTATAACATTACATATATACAGGTTATTGTGCGCGTCCAAAATAGACTCCCAACTGTTCATTTATTGGTGAGCAATACTGTTGATATGTCATTTTCAAATTGTGCGTTTTTGTCCTAGAATTGCATTGCATTTCCATCCTATTTAAGATGTTTATTACTTATTTTTTGTTTTGTGTTATTGTAAATTGTTGCTTATCCATTGATATGTGGACATCATACTCTCAAGTCAAATCCATAGGGAAAAGTTATGCCCACAAAAATAAAATTTAAATGGTTAAAAGAATGCAATCAAATGTTATATTTATATTACAAAAAACAAAAATCTCAATGAAATGAAAAACAGAGATAAATACATATAACATCATTCAATAATAAAATGGAAATTTGAAAGGATGTATAATGATTGAAAGGATGTATTATGATTGAAAGGATGTATTAGCATAACGGATGATTAGGATCACGCAGCCTGAAGCCTGCTACATTCGAGGACGCGTCCTGTATATGAGACCGAGTCTGTGGACAGTGATCCCGCCTTGATTGTCTCAGGTGTACGCTCTGTGCACCAGATGTCACTGAGTGATATCTTCCGTTGTTTATCTCTGGCCACGCACCCATTCTCAACTGGGACATGTTATATCCGAGCCGGCAAGCTTTCTGACTAAATACAAATTATTTATGATAGCATCTAACTGAATTATAAATGACCGAAGAAACTTGAGTGAAATGGAGCAGAGTCGAGCATCAGTGCAACTTGGCACATGTTGCAGCGCTGTCTGTGAAGACCGACACTTGTGACTTCCCCCCGACTGACGGGGTGTGCGAACATCGGGTTTGGCACTTTTGGCAGGGAAGAACACTGTTGTTTCACCACTAATTTGCGTCTTTGGGAATTGATTATTAGCGATACAATTCAATTCCCACTGGCACGTTGCAAGCGTATTGATTGCGGCCCTCTGGTGGACATAGCTGGCTGTTGCGCAGCGTGTGTGTGGGCACATTGTATACCGCCGGTTGGCCAGTCGGGCAAACAAGGAATATGTGAGAAGTGTGGTTCGCCGATCAGTTGGGAGCTCCTAGGTTGACTCCTCAGTCAAGTGGAAGGCATTGCTGGGCTCAAGTCATGACCTCCGCCGTTACGGAAGCAGCTTCTGTTACGCCGCTACCCGCGAACACAACCACTAGGGATACCACAGTTAAGCAACATCATTACCACGGTAACTTTACATTTACTCTGGAGTCACTTAGCTTCATCGCTATTTGTAATTGCCAGTTTTTGTGTTTTGGTTGTCATGATCAAGATAAAAAAGACATTGTAACACGTATATATGTGTGTGGTATACTTCTGTCATGGTTATTGCACAATTGCTGGCCATTTTCCAACTTAAGGATGCTGCCCCTGGTTTGGTCATACAATCCAGAAACACATGAAATTTTACCATGTTGTGCTTTATTCAAATACGATTCTAATGATGTATACATTGTCTAGGGTTGCCATACATATAAAAATGTTACATCGGAATGAAGACACCCACCGTCTATGCCAACTGGTGACAAATTTTTACCAATTTGAACATTGGTAAACTTACTTGAATTATCACTTCTATTACAATATTTTGACTTATTTGTGTAGTGTGATCATCAATACAAATGAATATCATAACATTTCTCAAAATATATAATATTTTTGAAATTTTAACTATTTCTTAGAGGAAGTACGAGAAATTTCTGAGGTCGGACCAAATTGCAATTTTTTACTAAATATACCATAACAAATTATTTTGTAACAAGAACTCTTAAATATTTGGCACAATTACAGATTAATATATATCAAAGCTAATAATAACTTTAAAATGGTACCTCACTAGGGTTTTTAACATACCGTATTTGTTCTATTAAGCGTACATGCCTTAATTAGCGTACACCCCCTTTTTAGTAGCATCCGACACCGTGACAGTGATCTCAATGCCAACCATGACTGTTGAATCCATCATTGTGTTTTAATTTCTACAAATATCACACTAGATTTAAAGCTTGGTGATGAAACAATATCAAAAGGTCCACCTAAATTATCACATTTTAACAGTGTTCTGGTATCTTGTTGCCTGTGTGTCAGATGCATAAATCACCTGCCAGTCATGTCTGCTGAGATGGCTGTACTCAGGAACCACAGGAACCAAAAACATCCCTGTACGCTTATTGGAACACAAAATATGGCATATTTCCATGTCTCAAATATTTGCTAAGCATACTGTACGCTTAATAGAATGAATACTGTACATGCATTATGTCTGTCACTATTTGAAAATTCTGTGGACAAAATTTCCAAAAATATGATAAAATAAACAAAACAAAAAATTATAATGTTTATATTATAATTAGAAAAAGTATGATTAATTAGTGTTTTAATCATTTCTTAATTCTCAAAGCCCAAATATATTCCAAAAGCAACAAATTCAATTGAGATATAGTATATTTTCTTTTTATTATATACATGAAATAATAATGTCCTATTTGATCAAAGAAATTCCTGCACAAAATACATTGACAAAATATTTAACGGCAATAGTTTCCATATAGAGCATTTAGATTCTATGGTGTAGTACATATTCATTTACATAAGACAAAACCATGGATCTGACAAAACTTCCTTCGTACCCGACATTTCACCGTAATACCAAAATTAACAAACATGAATTGGATCATAGCGAATGATATGATATTTATTCTGTGACTCACTGGCATACTATGTACATGATTATGCAAACAAACAAGACGCCTCAGGCAGTTTTCATCATTTTAATAATTAATGTATTTCTGAGTAGCCTAATGAATGTTCAACAGGTAAGTTATTATTTTCTGAATTCATGGGAAATTACACATTGGTTGGATGTCAGTATCTGAAAGTTTTGAATTGATTTAGTTAATTTACTTGGTGAAGATGTTCATTGCAAACACAATTACCTGGTAACCACACTGTATACAACATTTAACTATAAACTTTGCCTTTGAAATCAATTATCAATGGAAGTTATAACCAAGTCCACTTGTATTCATTTAATAATCACCACATTAAGTTAAGTGTATAGAATTTGTTTGCAAAATGCTTCATTGAAAAAATGCTTCAGGCGTAATAAAATCATTCTTGCATTGTCCATCCTAAATCAGCTGTGTAAATTTATTGTTTGCATTTTCATCAGTTAAGCTTGCTCATGTAGACCACGAAAACTTGTCATAACCTTACATATTTCATATAATTTGATCTGCATTTTTCGTAAAGCTTTTTGTTGCTTTATTTTATGATTCATTATAACCGAAGAAATATTATATTGAATGTTTATGGTAGCCCGGCCCAGTAAAATGTGACAGTCAACACGGGGGATGGTTTATTTATGCACACAAATACATTCAGTACCACATTAATATCTTAGTGTGACCTGTTGGGATCACCTACAAGCTTAATGCTTCTGATGAAAGTTTTTGGATATAGCATGCCGACCAGCCACATGGTATATGCCTTTTAAGATACGATAAGGATTTTGGGTATTTGGAAATGAATACTGCTGTATCATTACATTTTAATGTGGATTTGCTTCAAATAGAAAAGGTATGATGAAGTCCACCCATTTTGTCATAGACATCACATCTCTATAAAAACAATTAACAAAAGTTATAGTGGTCGAAACACAACTGAGGAGATTTATCATTTTGTTAGATATAACATGTGTTGTCTGTATATAAATGGTGACATGCAATAATTTTTACCAAAACTTAGTGGTTTTGTTTGATATTGGAAACTATTATAACCTGGTGGATAGTGGCACTCGATTGCGTATATGCATTCATACAACTTTATTATAAGTTTATACAGCATTTCAAGTCAAAAATATGGATTTCCACCATCAAAAATATGGCATATCTATTATACCTTTCTGCCTCTCCATCTGATGTCAGAAACTCTGTCTGTAACTACATGAAAACATGTGTCACCAACAAAAAAATCTTTCAGGTACATGTCCCCATCAGCTGACTAATTACTATTAGTGTGGGCCAATTGATAATTTTATATTAGGGCCCTTCCCAGACCCCTGGGCTTTACCTTCTTTACTTTGGTAATCATTACCTCAAAATGTCATCCAGTCTGTTGTGACATCATCGCCATGGCAACTGATGATACTGTAGAAGAAAGCCATAATATATTGATTTTTCTCCAGTAACTGATGTACACACGGATGTGAATGTCAGCTTCCATTAGAAGATGTGTTGTATGTTTATACGATGTCCGTTATTGGTATTCAGGTTCAATGTGCCCATTTTCCAAACAATGAGTCATTTCCTCTATCCGAAATTAGCTGGCATAGTAATTTGTAACAGGAAGTCTGCTGTGTTGACCGTGGGAAAATGGGACATCGTTGAACATCAAAGTGTATTGCAGTTAACTCAACCCGACTCGGCTGTATTGCCAATGAAGCTTGTATTGAAACTGGATGTTTTGTTTACTGTTTGAACATGGTCAAGGTACCTTCCCAATTAGGATTTTTTTAAATCCTGACATGGTGCTATCGTCTCTCTGAAGATTACCTGACTTGGGATGCCACTCCTCTCCTGTGCCATTCTCACAGCTTACACCCACCCATGGACCAACAGACCAAGGGCTGCGGTTCCCCCGTACAGCGTTTCAGTCTTAAACTCGTTGCCACTCACCAATTACCAATCACAGCATTGCGTGTAGCTGGTAATAATTTTCCTGTTGCGATCACTTCCTGATTCCCTCTGCAGAATGTCTCATCACTCAATTTGACCAGTGAAAAGTCAGTAAGTATAAATATATCTCTTTGTGTTTTGTTTAATACATCGCCAGTCAATAGGACTAAGGATGTGAATGAACAAAGAAAGAGACAAGAAGACCTTGGTGCCTGGGAGGAGATACATCTACAAAGATCAAAAATTATCCACGATTACTTTATTATACTGATTGATGGCCCATGGAAAGTTTTGCTATAAACATGACAATCTACCACCATGGTGAAATAAAGGTTACTGTTACTAGATTAGTATATTTCATTACCATATTTCCCATCATGCCCTGCAGTTGTCTGTCTGTGTGTCTCTTGATCTTCCTATTGTCATCAATCATTCCCTCCAATACTTCCTGTTGAATTCCTGAATGCTTGATGACGTGACCCAATGTCTGATGACGTGACCCACAAATGTTAGTTCATGTCTGTAGTATTGAAGAGTGTTTTTTTATTCCAGCCCACGTTAGAACATTCGTGACACGTTTAATCCTGCTTATGCATAATAGTCTCCTTAGGCATTACATGTTGAATCCTTAATCCCTACCTGCTCCGAAATTCCAATTCTCCCAGGTGCTGCTTATCATCCATCAAGTTTGGGTATCTCCTTGTGCATCCCACAATGCAAATGTGTACAGTGTTCCTCAATGTAGGACCGAACGTTTCAAGAACTCTCATAACCTGTGGTCTTTATCACTGGCAGTAACCAAAAACTAATTTGTTATTTCCTACAAATTACTTGTCATTAACAGTGAACCTAATTTTTTTTATTTACTCATACACAATTTAATAGTTTTAATTAGTTATAATTTTAGTAATTTATATGTCAATTTGCAAGGGTTTGTTTTCATATTAGGAAATTGTTGATTTAAGTTTTGCATGATGTTGGTGACATCTACAGGCCCATACATGTTAAGTCTCCTGCATTCGCCGGGGGCCTCCTGGAAATCCATCAAATCCCCCGATCTCCTGGAAAGGAGAACCAATCTCCTGGATTTTCAGTGAAACCAAACAATTTTTTTCTATCTTATTTTCCGAACTCGGCATGGCCTAATTGGGGTCCAGTATGTTTTTTTCTGGGTCAACAGAAAGTGGTCAATACCAGTGCCAATGAGTTAATTGCAATCGGTCAAACACCCAGCTAAATCTCATCATGTCATGATGATGAATAGGGACGTTGGCCCGGACCAAGGCCGCTCGGACAACAAAGTGAAAAGGGGTTGTTTAAATCATGCCTTGCGTTGACTAGACAACAATAACTGTTTAATTATAATCTTCTTGGGTCTTGCCTGTGGTTGATATTGCATATAAGCTTTAGACGAGCACAGTGAACCGCGCTTGCGGCCGCATGTTCCATATTATAGCCCCCCCCCCCCCCGTCAGCTTGCCGATCTTTTAGAACGAAATGTAATCCGTTTCAATCTATCCTCAAATAATGTCAGTCGATCCATCTACACTATGTGCACGTTTTATTTAATCCATATATATATGTAACTGTTAGAACTGGAACACATTATAAATGAAAAGATGTATTTTATAACATCAAATGCTCCACCAACAAGGCCAAAGGTCACAAATGCAAGAGACTGATACTTGAAAATTGTGTTCTACACATTGCGCGCGCACCGCGTATGAATACTGGTAACTTTCTTCCGGTTCACATACTTCCTTCCGGATTCCCGTTTCCTGTCTGTGGGTGATTTCCTTCATGTTGGTGGCTGCATTCGTTAAAATTAGTCTATTTTGAAATGGGCCCGTTTTGTGTTGTTTGCAAGTGTTCGCAATGCTCTGGATAATAGTGTTACTTGAACCAGATACAGTGCATATTAAACTGCATTTTTTAGGCTTCGTATTGTTAATAGAAAATTGGAATAAAAGTAATGGTGCCTTGGCTGTACCTTATACAGTAGAACAGTATAACTATAGTTATTAAATACCCGTAGTCGTAATACATGAACATAATTTTATAACGTATAATCCTGAACGCACTGGTGTTCAACTCAATTAATCTTTAGCTCATGACTAAGACACCGACTTAATTGCGATGAAAGTACACGTACAGTGCAAATGAGGGCCACTCTCCAAAACAGTCTGACAGTTCGTCTAAATTTAAACTTTCCACGTATTATTTCCTCATTTGTGATCCCACATCTAAGTTAGACACATCATTGGATTCGTGTCGACGAGGTGTTTCACGATATGGATAACTCCATATAGCAACATGCACGTAAAGGTGCCTAATTCCTGTTAGAATAGCCTAAAAACACCAAAATAATTTAGCTTTCCATTTTTAAACATGCATTTATTTCCGATACCCCTGAAAAATACTCAATATTGGAAATTCAATTTTGTTAATTTCTGATGCCAAGGTAAACTATCTTATCGACGTAACACACTATAATAATGATTATAGTTCCATAAGGTACATAATTCTACCCATTTTTTTATTGCTAATTGGCCTTTTCTTTATGGTGAAGCCCGATACCAAACTTCTTCACCAATGTGCCACTATTATATTAAATAGTTGGATGTTGATATTGTTTTATAACGGTTACTGTTATATTCTCTGTAAATTTGATCTTTGTGCAAATAAAAACAGCCAAACGTTAACTGGTTACGCTTTATATATCAAGCTAAAATGTGGACCGAGACAAAAATAACAAACAAAATTATTTCAAAATGTATGGATACATAAATAATAATTAATATTACATATTAGAATTATTTCCATAAAAAACCTGTTCAGAAAAAACGCCACGTCACATACGATCGCACCATGGTAAACACAACAAAAACTTGTTACCGGCAGGGCGTAACCGTTTTTTGTGAAATGCAGTATATTGTTTCTAAACAAGTAACAAACGGCCAATTAGCAATTTAAAAAAAAACGAGCTGTCAGACTTTTTGAGAGAGTGGCCCATGAGGCGATGTAAATCCATAGGTAACGGAATGGCCATCCAACAGGGTATAATTAACGATTGAATCGTCTTAAAAGGTCGATCAAGGTCGGAATGCCAAAATAAAATCAAGGTCAGTTGTAAAGATTGGGGTCACTATATAGTTCAGTCTTGGGAGCAGTTATGCAACGCCACCGATTTTTATTTACTATTTAAATATAAAGGACATAGACGATGGTATTTGTAATAATAATTTATTTGTAAATTTGCGGGTGATACAAAACTCTTCAGTCAATTAGTTGGATCAGTCGAGGGTGCGGTGACATTACATGGATGGATGGATGGATGGCAACTGTAATTTATTATATAAAAAAATGGTGTGCATGCACTACGGCCACAATAATATACAACATACGACGAGTTAACGTCAACGTAATTGAGAGTGTACAGCATAGAGCGACCAGGGCGATACCTAAAATTAGTCATGCGGATTAGCAAAGCAGGTTGATAGTATTTAATGTATTAAATATTAAAACATTCGAAACTAACGATGGTAGTAACGTAGGGCCGACCTGGCTACGCACCACCTAATAATATAGTGTTCATAATTGTCAGTGATTTACATAGAAAATATACCTCCAGCAAACTTCTTCATCATAGACGGATGGAGAATACTTCAACAATTAAGAGGGCACCCTTATAAAATACAAACCGCACTCGAGATTATATATTAGAGTTTTCGTTCACAAAACGAAGTGCCAATGAATGCCAATTATTGTAATAAATTACCCAAGCGGCAGCCATGTCAATAAGTAAACATTATTTTAAAGGCCATAATATTGACAGATATTTAACTATTAAGTCGGAGGATTATAAAAGTCTGCGTACTGCCTTCTCGTCAACTAAAATTACTAACTAAATGTGTTGTAAAAATATTGAATATCATTTCCCCACCAAATTTGTTAGAAATGTTGTTTTAAAAAATGCCCACCTATATTGTCAATGCTGTTATCCCCCTGCGAAATAATGTCCATTTGCGTTACGAATCCCTTGCATCCCGTGTCAAATTTACGCTGCGGTGCCTGCCCATTTGTCACTTGCTTGTGACGGAAGTGGTCTTTATGTCGCGGGGACCTCGTTGCAATGGTTGGTGGGTCTAATTGACGCAGTTAAAAAAGATTAGGGTTAGTAAATAAACCCTAGGGTTTCTTTTTTTGTCTTAATGGTCCGAACGAGATGAAACCAACGCCAATTAATATAATTCATTTCTATTATAAACATATTGCTTAATCAGTTGTGTGCATGTAATAATTTTCTGTTGGTAGGGTTTTTCATTCAACTGATTTGCTTACTTTCCTTCCTTCCTTCTGTGTAGTGACCACAGTCATTATTGACTATTCTATCACGGTGACCATGTAATGTCTGTTTATGTGGTGAACATGTTTTGAAAATAGTTGACAAATTAGGACCCACCATGCAAAAACGAGACGTTCGCGAAAACAAATATGTTGTTTTTATTGCATATTCATAGTCATAGAACACATTCAGAGAAAAAAACAATACCCCAATGTTTCCTATGTTCACAATATTTCCAGAGATACAGCAATTTGAATCTTGAAAATGCGAAATGGTTTTGAGAAAAAACTGCTTCAAAGTTTTCATTCTATATTTTAACTATGGTTTTCTCACTGTCAAAACATCAAAATAAACACATTTAGGTAATGTCTATGCCAGGTAATGACCAACATTTGAAAGTTTAATCTATACCGGATGATTTCACGATGGAAATTCCTTTAAAAAATCGGTGCTATAGTGTTTTGGTTCATAGCTTGTGATGAGCGTCAACTAGAAGCGTGTCATCTTAGACTGGCGGGTCACAATTGTTTGCAGCTTTTAGCGTGTATTCAAACTATTGAAGATTTCCGTAAAAGTAAACTGATCCTACATGCATTTGACTTACCTAGCCAACTTTTCTGAGAAATGCGAACTGCAAAACCTCAAGATATTGGGATAAATAAAAAAAAAACAGGTGTACCAGAGGTGAAATGTAGAGTATATAACATTTGTAATTTATAAAAGAACTGATCTTACTGCAGATATAGGGTGTTCTGAGGCACAGGATAGGCAACAGACACATGTATTTATGTGGTGGAATAAAGCCAACATTATTTTATTTTTTAAATACACATCATCAATAACATATGGAAAAACTACAACAACATGACACTTGTATAGGTAATATAATTATTCTATCCAATGAACATAATATACATGTATTTATGTAATTGTTTTTCAATGAACAAAATATTTATGGGTATCATTCAGCTTCTATGATATAGTATGTGATTAATTTTTTAATGACTGACATGTAATATAATTTTTCACACTAGTCGTAGTTGTATGTATTCGGCAACAAATTAGACGTGACTATTCAGATTAATTTAACACTCTGTGGTAGCTATTTGCTCATAACTGCTCCGAGATCCCTCCTTTAATTAGTATGGTGCCCTACAGTGACCACTATATCCACTGGTTACTTCGTGGAGGTTACAACGATAATCTTGTTTTATGAGAGGCTATATACTGGCAGACATGAACGAAATATGCTTGCCATATTCGTATAAATCGCCAGTAGTGGAGCAGAATGTAGATTCGACAAGCATATCTGTCCATAACCTACCACCTGACGCATCAATAAAACGTGTGCCAGCATGTTAAACAGCATGAACCAGTAAAAATGTTAAGGCTCTGAAAAGAGCTGTTTGTTTTCTTGGTGTGGAAGTAGGCGGCATCTGCCCTGTAACATCTGGAAAACTATAAATGCACTAGGCATGATCACACACATTATGTTGACAACCTTGTAATTACAAGTAGAGATGTTCCAATCGACTACAAGAAATTATTTTCCTATTGCATGTGTCAACACATGCTATAGGAAAATACTGTGACAACCCATTTATTAACTAAATGCCAAATTGTTTAGGAAGTTTGTGTTGCTGTCAAAGCTGGGCCACCAGAATGCTTGGAACTACTTGTTGGTGGTACATCTGAAACAGAATACAAAGCAGCAGCAGATTTTTGTGTTAAAATGTCTGTGTTAAAAGAACATGCAATGTCTCTTACTCAAAATGTATCTTCTGTTGACTAACTGAGCCAATTCTGGGTGTACATGTAATATAATCGATTACTGGCCTCACAATAGTCTCGCAACCACCATCGCTACATGATGTATTAATTTTATTAATTGTTTATGTGCCCAAGCTATTGCCAACTTTTTAAGTTTGAAGGCCAATATTTTAGCATTTTCTGAAGCTAACTCACTTATTGTCAATCCACATATTTTTCGTTTACATCTTTTTCTCCTACCCCATCGTTCTCTAGCATTGTGTAGAATTTTTACCTGAGGCTTGTAGGGGTCACACATATTAAATACAGGAAATTTAAACTCATAATAACTTTTTCTTAGAACTGTGGGACCCCTCCATCTGAAACCTGACTTATGAGGATGACTTTTTGATGGACGACCAGGAAAAAGAGTTGATGCTTATTAGGATCATGAAGCAGTTTAAGTAAGTGTCCCTTTTCAGCCTGCTGTTGTTCTGATTTAGTTGCCTTGTTTGCAGTAAGGACTGTACACCCCTGAAAACATTATCTCCACCATTAATCTCCTAATGGCGAAGAGTGTAAATAGACCAGGAGGAATTGTGGGTACAGTAGCGAAATACAACTCTAACCATTTTAATTGGTCAATGCAACGGTTTGTAGTCGCTAGCACTGCAGGCAAATGTTTACAGAAATATGGCTGTCCTGTGTCAATGAAATCTACGCAAGTGCATATCGTAATGAATATATTTACAATGTAAATGCCATCATCTGGTGCCGGAACAGAAAGGTACTGGGCAACGACATCATGGAATACCTTAGCAGCCTGTGTGTTCAACTGTGTAGGTACATTTTCACTACTGCATTTTATGAATACGAATGATCATTGGCAGATGGTTTCTCATCTTCTGATGCAACAAATGCCCACCCATGTTGTTCCCAATTTGGAATGAGGCTGACCTTTCCAGCCTTAACCAGATCTATGCTTTTCGTGATACAATTTATCAAGTTATCCATGAAAGTGTCTACCTGATTTGGAAATGTGGCTAAATTAGTAGCACCATTAAGTGTGTCATGTGTATATCTGGGGAGAGTTCTATCAATGAATGTTCAAATTTGTAATGCTACAGATTTGTTTAAATGATGCGCATTTTCACCTTGCACAATCAACCTGAACTGATGTTTTGTTATATTATTTGTTAGCAAGAGTGGATTTCACCTATCTTGTTCCGGCACCAAAAACCACAGGCTTATTAATTAAGTTGCCCTCTGTTATGAATATAATTGGCAGCGGTATTACTCGGGGTAAGATTGCTAATGTTAGTAGCTTGCTTAAGCGTAGACTTTTGTTTATTGCTATTCTTATTGGAACCAGTACTCACACTGTGATGGTTACTGCTTGGAAGAGTAATTTTTTCTGTAATAGCACATTAACATTGATTGTGCCTGTAATAATCCACTGCATGATCACCTGTCTCACGTAATTTGAATAAAATTATATGTTTCACAGATAAGCAATATCATCTTATGGAAGTTGTGAATTAAGACTAGCAAGACCATAGAAACCTTTCCAGTACAAACATGCTATTGTGGCATCTACAATTACTGAAACACCACAGACAAATAAACATGTCTGTAATGGATAATTAGCTAACAACTGCTGGAAATGTGGACTGAAGTGATGCCTTCCTAGTTACTGTACAGTGTGACCCAGACTTACCTTGCTTACTCACCTTTGGAGGATTTGGACCTCCGCATGTCACACTGGCATCCGTCATGTCAGTCACTGGAGTCTCCAAGGCTAGGTCCGGTGACTGCAATGACGAAGACGAGTGATCACTATCATCACCAATCGTCTCTGCACTTCTGCACTGGTCGCGATGATCCGTCAGAAAATGGTCCAAGAAGACATCCTCCGACTTGCTGGCACTGGTGCAAAACAAGCACGGGAAGCTAATTAATTAAATTTAATTAAAGTACTGATTACAACCATAGATATCATATTAATTTGTACATGTGATACAAGTCATCAATGAAATAACATAAAACAATTGTTATCATTTACACATTCAGTATGAGCACTAAACATGCATTACCACTAAACATATGAACACCTGTTAAGATCTATGTTCGATGTTGAATTGCACAGACGTACAGCTTTCTGATTATCATAAGTATGATCAACTGTTACAAAATAATGGTTCCATTAACTTTTAAATTACCTAATTAACAAGTGAAATGAAGACATGCCTGGTGGAGAAGGGACAGTGGATAGGAGGACTACCCCGGTAAATGGCACTGGTCTCTGTCATGGCGCCTCAAGTTGAGTCCTCGTCTGATGCACAGGGCTCGCAGAGTGGTGCTGGAATGAACAATGTTATTGACAATAATTATATCAGGCAACCATGGAATGCATTTATGCATCACAACAAAACATCAGCATTCTGAAAGTGTTCTTCCTTAGATAAATAAATATCTACAGAAAGACCATCAATTTCAGTTTGTACTGATTTTTGTACATGTGACATCTTGTAATTTGGGTAATTTAAGTGTTATTAGTAATACATTTTCTAGAACTCATACTCACTCATTATGACGCGAGAGTACACCAGGCACTACGATGGGCACTCTAGGGCACGTCTCCAGGGCTTTTTGAATAAGTCGGTGATGTTGATCTAACGTACAATGGAGATGACGGATGTTGTACCATATAGTTGCCAGATTATTCATTGCCACATGCAAAAGTACTGCATCGCACAACTGTTGGCTCCACCTCAGCTAAGACAAAGTTGTTATGTTAAAAATTAAATCCCATTTAAAACAGCAATGGCACTGCGCTTGCAACCACCTGTTCCGTGAAACTGCAATTAAAACCATACAAAGCGAAATTAAATCAAAATATGTGTTGCTATAGTGACATAAACTATGCCAATAGAATAGATTACTGAACAATCTTCAGGGTAGTTCTTATTCAATTCAAACTATTCATTTTGCATATCCAAACATTTGGATATATGCAAAATGAAATATTTGGAAGGTTCTTAATCTTCACAGAAGTTGGGAATTTATAACTGCATTATTATAGAGTATTGTACTATGTAGCAAAATATAGTTTCTGAAATTGTCAAAACTGTAACACAATTTCTGTCATTATTCTATGCAAACAAAATGAGTACTTTGTTAGTTACTACCCGTTTGGGTAGTAACTCGGGTAGGGGTTAGGCCTAGCTAGTATGTGAAACAACCAGTTAATGTTTTGAGTATGAAAACATCAGCAGGAATTGAACCTGCTTCACAAATACAAGGCATAACTGGACGAGCATCAACTGTTTTAAAAGCCTAACATGTCAGAGTTTTTATTTAATAATTCACATAACATTTTGAATAGGAACTTACTTCTAGCCAAAGCAGATATTATTGCCCAGTTTTCCCTTTTGGGTTTAAAAGTTCACTTTACCACAGTATTCGAGATAAGATAAGGAAAGATGGGAAGGTGGGGTGTTTTAGTCTGTTCCTGGCACAACATCCTTATTTAGGTTGTTCCTGACTGTAGTTGGTGGCCTCGGTGGTCAGATCTACATCTGTCTCTGTAAATGCCCTACGACTTCCTGTGAAGGTGGCTCATCTAAATTAGGGTTGGGTTTCTGGCAGCCAGGAAGGTATTTCTGACGAGACAATGTCAGAAACTGTCAGAATCTAATACATGCCATATGCATAAATTTATGATTTCGCTAATTGCATAAGCGATGAAGCAATGACATGGAAACACTTAGATGACATCTGGTGACAACAGAGCTTACATCTAGCAACTGTTTTTTCATTACTTTCCACTTTAACAAACTGTTCCCACACAGCCTTAGCTGGTCTGCCACCATTAAACATGGTGCAAACTAAGATGTTAGTACTACTAGCACTATTAAAGTTACTATTCACTGACATCTAAAAAATGTTGGTAATGATTTGTACTTCTTTCACGTGTAACAGTATATCTCTATGTGAAGAGGCTACAACAGGTGGCTGGCCAAGCACTGCTGAGTAGAAAGCATTGGGCCAATCAGTTTACACCTCCATCAAGCATATTGGCAAGTTTAACCTCCCCCCGGGTTAAGTAATTAATGGCACTGTTCATTGTGAGAGCAACGTATGCATGTTATGGCTATGACTCACTAATAATAGTGCCTTTTATTATGGACTTCCTGGCACACATAAAAGGATTATGGTCAGAACTGGTAACAAGTACAAGTCATGCGACCAGTCTTTCTTTGCAATTTTGTATGGATCTCTTCCTCCTACAAGTGCTACCTTGTGCAAATACCGTATTTTTACATCCCCCGACAATGACTCGATGTACTTTTGTTTAACTGTTCTTGATTTGGGATGACAAGCCATACCCACAACCAGTGTTTACGTTTACGACTGTTGCGCTCGCCCATAAAAATTAATGTCAGCTGGAGGCTTAGGGACTTGGATGCTGGGTTTTGTGCGAACTACGAATAGGGAGGATATTAACTTCGTATTAACTTAGGGTTTCTGGCTGGAAAAAATACTACCATCTGAAGGTGAACCTTTGTATCGGTCATGTGCAGAAAAGTTGTTTCAGTCATTATGCGATTGGTATGTTCATAGAACGTACCAATCGCATAATTATCACCTGGTTAACTTACAGTGATAGCTAAACAAATTGGCACTTATTTAAACTTTAAAGAGTAATTTTAATCTTTTAATTACATAAATAATTTGACACCACTATTAAAGTTTAAACCACCATCAATCCACGTACCAACTGTACTAATATCGAGAATGTCCCCTAATAATATCATCCCGAGTTCTCAAATAGAGTAAAGCCTAGTTTAACCCAGTTCCAGGTTAAACTAGCAAAACTGGGTTAAAAAAGCTCAGCTCAGTCTCGGACAACTCTTGTCTTTTACAATGGAAAATGTATCAAAAATGGAGTTTCTGACATTTTAATGTCAGAAAGGTATTTCTGACAAGACGGTAGAAACCACGGTTTAATTAAACCGCGGTAGAAATCGTCCTGTCAGAAACCTGCCAACCCTGATCGAAATTGTTCCATTAACTATGTAACCCTGATTAAAACGGTCCTTCGCTTTCGTGCGCAGGCTTCGGTCAGTACCTACCGGCAAAAACTGTATTTGCGCACACTAATTATTGTACGATTTCCGCGAATTATACGGCCCCGATGGCCTTGAAGTTGACGGGAACTCAAATGACGTGTACTTCACAAATGCGCTAATTAACAATTCAATTTAAAGCGATGTTAATTCACTCGAACGTTCGATGACAACAAGAATTAAAATGGAGGCGGCACCAAGAAGTTGCACCAGAAAGAAGTTCGGCCGCATCACTACCTGTTTTTGTCTGCGCAGCTAGTATACTTCCGCCAGAGTATACACAATTTTCAAGTATAAGAGTTTTGCGTCACAAATAGTAAATTCATCACGCATGCCTCCGTCACCCAGGCCATGGTAACAAACTTTTAAGAAAATACAATGCTAAGTTCTGGTTCTTATACTTGTGAATATAGTATCTGTTTGTAATAAAATATTTGAAATAAAAGAAGATCTATTTACTGCCTATATGCAAGGTTCTTTGCACCATAAAAATATATATTTAATGTATGAACACATATGCCTAGAACATCAAATTAGTAAACACATTAAATACATATTAACATGCTGTTATGTGCCGTTGATTTAAGAGCACACGTGCAATGCATTTGGAAATAAAGCTGATCTGTGATCATTTTCATAACATGAGATATACTCAGATTTATACACAATTTCATAATACCCTGAGACCCCCAATTTACACAAAATTTCCTGATATTGCAAGAACCTCCAATTTACGCATAAATCTCATGCATTGGCATTTCTGAAACTTAACGTTTTATTATTATGATTATTCATGTCAATGGAAAATATCCTTGTTTTGTTATATTTTAATCCGATTTATGTATAGATGCCTGATTTTCCAAGATTGTCCGATTTACATATAAATGCCCGATTTTTCGAGATCCTCTGATTTACATATAAATCTCCTGGATTGGCGTTTCTGAAACTTAACAGGTCATGCATTGTGTATGCAACACATACTTTATAGTTATTATCACTGCGGTAGCTTTTCTCAAGAAATCTGTGCCATGTGGAGACAATCCTTAATGGCTCCCCCATTAAGGTCATTTGGCTTAACACAAAGCCATGCATGGGTTAGGAAACTAATCTAAATTCACTGCTGTCGATAGCCTATTTCTACCAGATTACTCCCTCTACTGTTTGGGGTCAGAGCGTTTAGTTAACCTTCCTGTTGTGTTGCATGAAAACATAGGACTGATAGGAAATGGTGATAATTGAAACAAGAATTTTTATGTGAGCTGAGTGTAATTGATCGGGCATATTAGCAGTTGTGCAAACAATTTCATTTTAACATATTCAATATGTAAGTAGGCTTTCATCAGTGTCTAATAGACATTACATGTACTGAGGAAGTTGTCATGACAGTGTCAAGTGGATGAAAGCCTATACAAGAATGTAAATCACATATTGGAAATGTAAGAAAGAAATTGTTTGCGTAAAAATTAACGATCCTGAAGAATGTTTAACAAAAAGGCATATTAGGAGGTTTATGGAACTAAATATTGGCAGTGAAATTATGCATGTTTGGAAGAATGTAATTGGTAGAATTTTTTGCAATTTTTATTTACATAGCAGTAGCACGATAACACATGGGTGCAGAATTACACGGCTGTTTTGGTAAAGGTAGATGGAGTATGTGGTTTTGGTAAAGGTAGATGGAGTATGTGGTTTTGGTAAAATTTGATCAGCACTTCACCAACATGATGCCAGGAGCTGTGAAGAAATTTCATAATTATCTCGGGTCCAGTTTTCTTATAATCTGACAAAATGTTACCATGGCCACCATGTTGGGAAAATCAACTGTGCTTCGAGCCCATTACCAGACTGTGGTGGTATCCCAGAATGTCCTTTGCACTGCGGGAATCACAGGTTGTATGCTGCATAGAGCGAGTTGGTATATAATTCACACATGCTCACTGATGGCATAGTATAGAGATCATTCCTGCCACGGTCATTATCACTTGTATAGATCAACTTCACTGATTGGCCAAGCAATCAATACATGTATGAAGAATCACTGAACAGGCAGATATAGGTGATATTTCACTTATCCGACTCACCAAGCTGCAAGCCTTTAACCAGAAATGATTTTTGGCCACTCTTGAATTAATCAAATTTGTGTGCGAACGGCTGGCATGGAAGCCACATCAGTCACAGTCAATACTGGCCAGCTTAGTTTTTCATTGACAAACCAGTGTCATTTCAGCCATTTATTTAATTAATACTGATCCATTTGATTTTTTTCACTACCAGTTGTGCCAATGATAGTCATGAATGTGGGCCCCTAGACTGGGAACTATTAGTTAATCTAGCGGCTAGACTGGGAACTATTAGTTAATCTAGTGGCCAGCTGGCCCCCTCTAAATTCCACCCATCTCATCAGTTGTAATTACCTGTCTTGGCCAGTCATCTGTCTGTCTTGAAGATGGACAGACAGGTCTCTGGCTAAGCCCTTGCCTGCTTGCATGACTTTGCCAAGACAGAGATTCTGGTGACAAATACCCATATGTCAGATGGCATCACTTCCTTAAAATACAGTTACAATGTAATTGCTGCTATATGCTAAGTATTTTAGATAATGCAGTTACTTTTCTAATAGTTTACAGAAAATAAAAGGTGCCCAAAAATAAGTGTTCGGATAAGTTTATTATTATGGAAAATGAAGTTGCGATCTAAACGTTATTGCTTGCAGGTTTTTGTGATATGTATTAGTAGATTTGGAGTAAGAGTTGGTTTGTGTGCTTTGTATACATTTTAAAAAGCTCTTTGCAATGTAACAATAGTTATTTGAGTTATTGACTTCCGTATTTTTATGTGCTTTGCTTTTCTAAAGGGCTTTTCTCCTACCAGAGTGAATTGAGTGATCTCTGGATGGTGTCGCCATAATGGTGATAATTGCTGCCCGTGGTTTATTGCTCCATGAGTGAGTTGATGTCATAGAAAATTAATAGTTTAGCAAGGACATTGTGAAATGTAGTTTTGGTCTTTTAGTGATCAGACATGCGTTTTTCTGTTAGGCACTGTGCAGCAGCTGATATTTCTCTTCCGATGATTTTGTCCTGTGCACTATACAGCCATATAACAATACAATCAATAATTTATATATTATAATAATGATACAATTATTTATTGATGGTGTTCTGTTAACCACTTTGGAACCTCCTGGCCAGTTTGCCAAAACAATCACTCAAGTAGGTAAAATGGAAAACAATGTCGAAACAGAATCATCGTTATTAGTTGTGTCCTCTTCTTTTGAGAAACTTGGCAGCAAAGGATCTCCTACTGACAGGCCTGGAAGCACGTCATTGATCAGGTCATTATCAGCCCATTTGATGATGTCGTCCACCCATGTGAGGGGCAGTTGTCAAACCGTAGAGCACCGCACTGTCAACTGAGGGTGATTCAATTCCACCTGCCGCCATTGCAAAATTTGAGCAGTCACATTGCCCCGGTGTCTTGGATCAATTGAAGGGACACTAAAAGCCATTGGTCCCTTCTGCCAGTGTCTATGCCAAGGGAAGTAAAATAGATGAAAGTGTGAAAACATTGATATGATGACACAGTATATTAACAGTATCGGTCAGAAGTGTAAAATATCGATGACCGATGCTAGGCAAAACTGCCTCAGACCTCCCTCCCCCAAACGAAAATAGTTTCATCTGATATCAGATATTGATGTTCTGAGATGATTCCTTAGAGGGCTGGAGTGGTCTATGGGCTTGTGTGATAAAGCATTATGTTGAGCATTACATGATGACGTTTTAAATGTTATCTCATTGAATGTCTGCATCGGACAGATATAGATTTAATTATTCAGCCAGTTTTTAGGTCAACAGATCTCAACAGCGTTACATATAAAAACAAAAAATGTTTACTACTTTTACATTTATATTTTACAAGTAAACAACAAATAAAACAGCCATGCAATGAACATAATTATTATACAAGTGTGTATCACATAGAAGAGATCTTTTTTAAAAATGAACATAATTTTAGGGGCATCACAAAGTATGACAAGGGGGTGGGGGTCTAAAAATGTCAACAAATTGTGTGATATACTTTATGGATGGCCCCTATAGAGGAAAACAAAGATTCATTAATGTTTTAGCTGTATTCTTGTAGTGTTTTGTATAGAAACTAGCTTTCAATATAGAATTTGATAGTAGTGCCAACAAGACCACAGATGTACCATTTGTGTAGTTCAATTCACATCACACTGTCCAGGTGTTGTGAAGCCATCAGAACATAATCTCCAATTAATAATTCACTAATTCAGTAAATTGTGGCATTCCACATGGCTTTGATAAATTACTGGCTAATTTCCCAACGTAGTTGAACAATTATAAGGGGGTGAAGTATAAAAAGTGTCACAGCAACTTGGTCTGCCCATGTCAACAACAGGCCATGTTCCATGTGGGATGTTAAATGGTTTCAGATCTCGTTTGAGAACATCTTAGAAGTGAAGGGGTGGTCTACCTACAGTTATTTTTTCAAGCTGTAGCTCTCCAGTGAAGACAGATGTGAGAGGTCTATTCTCTGGCCGACTGATGTGTCCAGCCCAGCATATTCGTCAACAGCGGAGAATGCTGATGTGGGCTAGAATCCTGTTCTAGTGAGAACATCCTTATTGGTGATTTTGTCACGCCTGTGAATGTTCACTATCATTCCGAGGTGTTGTGTGTGGCCGAGAAAGTGTTCAATCACCTCTGTGCAGGATGTACACATGCCAGTTCCGTAATGGCAATGATTGAGTGGAGCACAGTGTCGAGAGCATTGGATGGCGTGCGCTGCAGCTGATTTCACAGTGTGGTGTAACAATCATTTCCTGGACCTGAACGTTCGTAAAACTGAAGAACTCATAATAAATTTTAGGAAAAATCCTACTTCTCCCAAGAGACTATTCATTAACCAAGAGTGTGTAAGGAGAGTAGACGAATACAAGTATTCATGATGCAAAGCTCACATTTGGTGAAAATACTATGGTAATTAACAGAAAGTGTCAGCAAAAGCTGTATTTCTTACGCAAGCTCAGGTCACACATGTTCTTCAAACCTTCTACAGAGTATAGATGCTACATCAAAAGCTCTACATGTATTACATTTGGGTTTCTTGTGTGGTACGGCGGCCTGAGTATCGTTTATTGCAACATGGGCATGAACAATCAGTGTTAGTGGCAAGGTGGTGGGGAAAAAGCAGACCAGTCTAGAGTATCGATACAGGCAACGGGCAGAGAGAAAGGGAAGGAATGTCTCCTCACACCCCGAACATCTCCTGTTTCCATGTTGTATAAACTACTTGCTTCTGGCCGCCGCTTTCAACTCCCTTACTGTAAACTTAAACGCAGTTGAAACTCATTTGTTCTAACGAATGAGACTAGTAAATTAGTAACTGACCTTCGTTCCTCTCCATCTCTGCCAGTCTGACACTGAGTGAGCCTGAGATGATCTGTGATTTGTGAGATGATTTAACTTTTTTTAAACTTTTGTAACTTATTTAATATATTTAACTCATTTTAATTAATTTATTTAACGGATATAACTTGTATGACTATTTCTTTATATTGCATGTACATTTGTTTTATTTGTTTTAATATGCTGCTGCACTTCAAATGAATTTCCCTCCCAAGGGATAATAAAGTATTGTGACTGTGGGATTCCAATTGAGAGAACCTTGGTTTGAATCCTGTGCTGCCGTGTCGAACCTTGAGCAAGTTCGTTCACTCTAGTTCACTCAGCTGTATGCATGCGTACCTGGCTTTAGACAGTGGTGGATATTTGTGTATGAATAGTCTTTGCACATTAATTGCAGTATGGCTGAAAGCTTCCAGAGAAGTTGAGATGGTGTTTGATTGAACAGGTCTGCCAGGGAGTAAAGTGTAAAGCGCTTTGAGCAGTCCTGAGGACTGGATACTCCCCTATATAAGAACATTTTAAACAGATAAACCAATCAACCCTGATTAGATGGTTATAAGATGTCCAGTTAGATCCTAAAGACAACTGTGTCCCCTCTCTGACCCCCCCCCCATGTGACATTCAACAACAAGGTACAGGGAGGGACTACCACCAAGGCTCATTAATAAACCATAATGATGATAAATGTATTATGAATGCCTGATATCGCTCACCCTAGCATTATCAAAGTGCCCGGAGACCTTCATCTCTCTATGTGTCACAGTTTCTGTTGTTTCGTAAAGGGGATCACATACAGACGGTTTGTGTCAACAATCACAAAATGGGCAGGGTGAACAGTAAATGGTCAATACTTGTAGAGGATTATAAAAGGTGGAGGTGACTAACTGAAAGGGTGAAACAGCTAGACAAAGTAATATAATCCCCCCCAGGTATCCAGCTCTGTTCACCCCATAAGGGAACAGGGGAAATAAGGTTCATACAAGAACTCTGTGACACATAAATGGTCCCAACACATCTTTATATAAATACAGTGTTATACAGCACAATCGCATGTGAACTATTCATTCGTTAACAAGTTCATTAACAATACATGCGTGACAGCGTACTGTCACCAGACATATGTGATGAAACATGCTGTCACCACCCATGCGTAACGAAACATGCTGTGATTAACCATGCATGACAGAGCATGCTGTCACCAGCCATACATGCAGGTGACGCATGGTTCACTGCCCTGACTCCTCCCCATACCACCCCACCTACACACCCACATAAAGTGTCACACTGAAGTGGTGTTACTCTCACTAAGAGTTTGTTTTCCCTAAGCAAGCTTGTCTTATCAAGTTGATATGCGAGAGTCGCTAAGTGTCATGCCTGACTGCATTCATTGAAAAACTTGCATTCCCTTTCTCAAGCACAACAGCCATTTAGCTTTGATGATAGAAATGAGGGAATAATTCTAGAAACAGAGATTGTAATTTTTCATTTTGACCTATTTAATTCCAGCCCACGGAAGTAAACACCTCGGCAGTAGAATATAGAGAATCTTATTTACCAGCGTAGTAATTAATGTGCAGTGGAGCATGACCAGTTAGGTTGTTATTAGCATTGAACTGTTGTACCTTGACACAGAGCCGGCCTGCTCGTCCATCCCTCCAACCCTCAAGGGGGTTTAATCATGCAAAACAACCAAAGACTTTATTGTATTGCATAGTACATAGTCATTCATGAATATAGGTTATCATAATTGTTGTGGGAAAGTGAGATCATAATGTGGGTGTTCTCACTTTCTTACACACACATGGATAGAGGTCAATGTCTATCTTTAGCCCAGTGTGTGTGTGGACCCCCCATACAAGGAATAGGGCCAGGTGGAGAGGACACTGCTCTTTTCATGCTCTGGTGCATGCAGAGTTCAGTCAAGACCAGAGACATTGTGACAAGTATAGATCAACGGGTTGTGTTAGTTGGTGGAAGGAGAGAGATCGGTCACAGGGAGGATTCACCAATGCCTGAGCACAGGGATAGTAAGTAGTTATGTTTTAACTTGGGGGTGACAACTCAGTTCACTTATTCACATTATGGAAGACGTGTGTCACTCAGTTTTCTTGGTGCTGTTGTTGATGCTAGAAGGACCTGGTAAACAAAATAATTGCAAGCATTCCGTGTCTATATGTGACAGTATGTTTTTAAGCAGTTATTAGTTAGCATACACGCTGGAACGTGGTGAATATTGGAGGGCGCAAGGCTCACTAGACCTTTCAACTGCACCCCCTCGAGGCTCCCCAGAAACCTCCATCTGCACCACTGCCAAAATATTGGTGGGTAAACATCCAGACCCCCCCCCCCCGTTCCCAAATATGGTTAGTAGTTGTTTGATACTTTGACATGTAACTAGACCTAGTGAGATTTGCACAAGTAAGCTCATGTTCTTAGCAGTGCTCAACGTACAATAATTACCCAAGAATGTGTGAGCTTTAAGAAATTGCTAGATTTGCAAGTAGTATGGCTTTTAAACAAGCGAATGATTGAATACTTGCTCAGCATGGCGGCACAGTCGGTGGGTGTCTGTCTGTCAACTGGAGCTGTGAATTCAGTCATGGCAGAGGTTCAAGGCTACATTGTTGTTGTTGCTTGCAACTTGCAAATGCATTACACTCACTTGCTCACTCATTACCCAAAGTCAAAACCAAGAAAACTGGAAAAAATCATCTAAAAGATGCCGGTTTGTAGGTGATCTAGTATTATATATACTGTATTCGTTCTATCAAGCGTACATGACCTAATTAACGTGCACCCCCTTTGTGCACCCCCTTTAGCAGCATCTGTTGTGTAATGCACTCTTGTTACAATGATGACGGTATGTATACATATGTAATCAATAGTTCCGGTTACACGCTCAGGGCCATGCCAGTCGGCATTCGTTATGTGTTGGCTATTTCACCTCTAATTAGTCCAGTAGACCCAACGTAACATGGTGGCCCGAGATGGCGAAAAGAACAAATGACACAGAGAACGGAATGGCGAACCGTGTTAGTCAAAGGAACTCAAGAAAGTGCGATGTTTGTGCTTTTAAGAGCAAATATTTGCTCTGGTTCAGCGAGGAGTGGCGTAGAGTGGCGCCACCGAGCGGACAAGCACATGACAAGATGAAAGTTGCAACCCAAAACAATGGCGTCCAAGTTTAATCCGCTGAAAGAGTTTGATTTTCTCCCCGAGAGTTGGTCAAAGTGGATCAGTCAATGGTCAAGATTTCGGACAATTTCCAAACTTGATAAGGAAGAAGACAGAATACAAATTGACAGCCTACTGTACACTATGGGACCAAGGACTGAGTCTCTATTTTCCAGTCATTGCCTCCCTGTAGATGAAGTTGGTAAATATACCAGTGTAAAGGAAGGGTTAGCTGAATATTTTTCATCGCGGCGAAACATAATCTACGAGAGAGTGAAATTCTTTCGCAAGCGGAAGGAGAGACAGTCTCTCTCTCCTCTCTCCTCTCTCTCTCTCTCCTTTCTCTGTATAGTTTGTACCTTGGATCATGATCTGCGTTAATGTCTTCAATATTCAGTATGTATGGTGTCTTGCCTTTGATCCCTCAAATGTTTTTCCTGTTGTGTAATGGTTCATATATCATTCTAACGACGTCATCTTTCCAGGACGCGATTAAGTTGCAGACATTGTGTCGTTGTGTGCAATCCTCTAGCTATGACGTAAACGACCTGTTGGGGCTCCCTCAAAATGTCAACATCTGATGCTAAAAATGTTTCATTGGACGGATTAGAAGCTGTTGTACAACGATTTATTTTCCTCCCAAAACATTGTTTATTTTGATTTGATTGAACATTTGCCACGTTTTTATGATCTTCAATTTTTAGTGCTATTTTTTTTGTTTATAAAATCTGGACTTTTTTACTCTTTTTGTTTCAGCGCCTTTGAGCAGGATAACCTGGAGTCGCAACGCTTTATAAATGCTCTAATTATTATTATCATTTGTCCTCGGCCCCTCCTCCAAACCCCACTGCTCAAACGGAAGTTTGTAAACATTAATATGATGATAGCAATATATTAACAGTATCAGATGAAGCATAAAATAATATTGATGTCCAACACCAGTCGAAAGTCTCTGACCTCCATCCCACCATTTGAACTAAAGTAATTTTGTCTGATATCGGATATCAACATTCTGAGATGATCCCATAGTGTATCAATATATAGATGTGTTCTTTGAGGTGGTTACAATAGGAAGAATTAGAATGTTTCCCCTAGTGTCTTTAATGCTAACTTCAGTTGTGCAATCGGAGGTGAAATGCCATTGAACCCGTGCAGTTTTGAGATTACCCGTTGTTCCGTTATGAAATTATTAAAATGCCTATAAATGAGGAAATTTCTTGCAGATCATCATCTGGAATGAATGTAGGGGGCTTATCTGTGGGATCTTATGAGCACGTGCCACATGATTTCCTTCATAAATCCTGTAATTGCCCATAAAACAGTGATGGGTTGTGGAAATTAATTTCATGGAATACGGCTCTCACTGACACGGAAAACTGATTTATGAAGGAAATTGTGCACAGACTGATTATGACAGGTTGTTTGCCTTGCATGAAAAGATTACTGAAGCAACATGTTCAAAATGGAATCCGTTGATGATCCCATTAACTTAATGATTTGGGCCAGAACCACCAGTAAAGTTTTGGAGCATTTCTAGTTGACAGTAGGAAGCATATGCGAGTGCCAATGATGATCCCGCTGTATGAAGTTGTATTATGGTTGGTTTGTTGACAAACTACAGACACATTGATTTATAAACAAAATTGTATAGTTTGATGAAAACGCTAAGCACTTGCAGGTTGATGACAAGACAAACATAACATTGTATATTTGTTATTGTTAGAATTGTGGCTTTGCGCAGAGTACAATTTTCTGAGTCTGTGCAATGGGGGAAACAGCACTGATCTGTAGTTCCCCCGAGGCCCTAGTGCCCTGGAGTGTTCACAGTCTTGTGTTTGTTGTAGTTCCCCCCGAGGCCTTAGAGCCATGGAGTGTTCACAGTCTTCTGTTTGTTGAAGTTCCCCCGAGGCCCTAGAGCCCTGGAATGTTCACAGTCTTGTGTTTGTTGTAGTATCCCCCGAGGCCCTAGAGCCCTGGAGTGTTCACAGTCTTGTGTTTGTTGTAGTTCCCCCCGAGGCCCTAGAGCCCTGCAATGTTCACAGTCTTGTGTTTGTTGTAGTACCCCCCCCCCCCCCCGAGGCCCTAGAGCCCTGGAGTGTTCACAGTCTTGTGTTTGTTGTAGTTCCCCCCGAGGCCCTCGCCTTCCTCAGTGCGGTTGCAGTCTTCCTCATCCTCCTGATGGTCTTCTACCTGTACCTCAACAAGAAGCTGTGCTTCAGCGAGTGCGGAGGCTTCCCCTGCATCGACCAGCCAATCAAGAAGGAGCCGAAGACCACCAAGTTGGGTAAGTGGTGCCATCTATATCTGCATGCACTTGTGCATATTTATTGAAATTTATTTTGTTAAAATTTTGGTCCAAAACGTTTTCTTTATGATGGAAACATGAAACAAAGTTGTTTAAGTGAGAACAGTAAGTGGGAATGTTTGATCTAGCAGTGTAATATAATGCACATTATATACTACTTTTATCAACATTGTAGGCAAGACAACGCTTGACGGAGGTCACACGTTTAATTTTTTATTGTGATGTAGGCAAACCGTGATGTCCTGGATCCATTAAAGAGAACCAAAAGGCATATTTTGGGCCCATATACCTAAGAGTTGATAGAAACTAGCCATTGGCAACCATAATCAAGAATATTATGCAAGCATTTACTATAACCTTGTTGAAAACATATTATTTAAACTGCATGGACAGCGCCATTGTGATACAAAGCCTGATGTCACCAATACCTACTCTTCCCAATTCGCTAGTCGCAAAGCTGAGAGTATTATTCTAGTTTGCGTCACAGAATTTGTTTTGGCGCAGTAACTACTAAAAACACTATGTCAACATGGTGCACTGTATGGCATTATAACGGTTATAACTCTGAATCAAAGGGAATACGAAAAACCAACATATGAGCTGGCACATTTGTGTACATGTCAAGGAAACAGGGACATTCAACACTTCACCACAGTGTGAAGGTCAAAGAAGCTCTAGACACGTATTGGCCAAGCATTGGGGATGTCGTAATATATCAGCCATCAGTAACTATGAGATTTCAATAGAATCACCCATTTTGAAATTTAATTCTGATTAAACCACTGGCGTGATATCGTTGATTGTGGTTGCAGATGGTTAGATTGTGTTAACTCTTTATGTATATCATATGTCCTCACCATTGCCTTTTGTTGCCATTTAATGACGTTGAAACATGTTTGCATTTGGCCACCACTGTACTAGAGAGTGACCTATGCTGACCACAGCATCCAGACAGTATACAGTGGCTGACCAGTGGCATCAAACTCAAAGCATCAGGTGCTGTGCAGGAATTGTTGTCAAGTGCTTCTTGAGCTGATGTGTTCTTGTTAGATCGTCATGATGTCATTGATGAAATGTGAGTCGAGTGGCGCAGTATGAGAGACAGCCTGCTCACAGGTGGCGCTACTTATCAGCCTGTTACATCTTCATTATGCACATGACCTCCATCGAGCTTAGTCTTGCAAACAATGCTATAATGGTAATATATGGTCGATTCCCAGTAAACGTTGATAAACAGGTTCCATGGGTATAACTCATTTAATATACCAGTTGGAAGGCTGGAATGATGCTGTACGCATGCGTCTTCGTTGGAGCTTTCTGAGGAACCCTACTTTTGTATATATACCATGGAATCTCTGAGAACTGTCCCCAAAAAATAGGTAATTTCTGCTATATTTTTATCAGTACTTAAAAACGCATTGTATTATTCGAAAAAACATATGCAAAGTACACAGTTAATGTTTGGCTATGAAGGTCAATGTCTTAGGCATCATTGATCAAAAAATAAAAACTTCAGGTCAAAACGCTGATTTCTCCTGATTATTTTCATGTTGGGGAAATTTTCTGAAACCATCCGTAACATAATCAATTTAGACTGTTGGATATATACCAAAATGTTCTTAAAACAAGTTAGAGTTGTCCAGTGGTCTCGCCTGTAATTTACTCCATTGTACTAAAAAGTATATTATATGAAACCGTACATCTGCAAATTCTAAACTGTCTACAAATTTATAGTTATAAAACATCAAGTCTGAGAGAGTGCAAAATACTTCAAAGCTCCCCCTTAAAATGAAAAAAGAAGTCTGAAACTTTTTTCTTACTGAATTTCAACCACAAATGTGTTTTACATACATTGAAAATGAAATTTCACAGGTAAATGTGATGAAATAGTTGTAGCAGTTTCCAAGTAGAGGGACTTGTGTGCAGACGTATGGTTTCAGAACTTAAACACCTGCTATTTCTATTAGCTGTCAAATGCTCAATTTGAGGATTTAACTTGCCCAATCTTATTCTTCGATTACCTCAATATGTTCTTTTCGTACGACAGAAAACACGACTTTATACGCATATGTTTATTTTTGCCCCCCTAGCAACACCTTTTGTCACCGTTTTGTTGGAATCGACCATATGAACGTTACTCTACAGGTTCTTGTAAAAAAATTAACTGATAATAGCGTCAACTCTACTGCCATCCAGGAATTCTATAATGTTTTATTATCTTGCATTATCTTTGTTTATAATTTATGTTCTATATTATTAATAATAATGGAATGACTTCTTTAGCACCAATATACTTGGGAAAATCCGAGCGCAATGGCACAGTTCTGAAATAAAACACTGAATTCAGCAAAATTACGCATTACAGTTCTTGCCTATACAACTTTGCCATAGGTTTTATTCGTAAAGAATACTGTGCATTCATAATTTCAACAACAAAATTTATGATGTCTGAAGGCAACATAGATATAAGACAGTTGATGATGTTGTTATTGGGATCAGTTAGGTGGCTGCAGCAGTGAGGTGGTTTTAATAAATCTAATATTGATGTTGTCATTGTGTTCCATTCTGTGCTCTCCTTGTACATTGAACAGCATGGCGTACACAAACACTGTGTTCGATCTGTTGAGTGCTCATGCCTGTAGTAGGCACATCGCATTCATTTGGTTAACCATACAGTATGCTTAACAAATATTTCAGACTCGTAATTATGTCAACTTTTTTGTTCCAATAAGTGTACAGGGGTGTATGTCCATTTTTTAGGGGTGCCTGAGCTTCCTGGGTATAAAGCCATCTCAGCAGACATGACTGACAAGTGATTTATGCATCTCACATATGAGCAACAGGATACCAGGACACTGTAAAAATCTGATAATTTAGGTGGACCTTTCGATATTTGTCATCACTAATGTACCACTAGCACCGTATCGAGTGCAGTGGCTGATAATGTGGTCTGCTGGTTGTTGGTTCGCACCACATCCGCATGCGGCGCTTTCACATAGTCCCCAACTGTACATAGATGCTTTGAATCATTCAACCCCCACTCGCAAGTGGTTCAGCTTCATCCATGCCTTTTGCAGAAGGTTGAAATCAGCAGAGTGCACAAGTGGCTCTGCAATTAACCTACTTAGGGAGGTTGGTTTTGACAGACATTCCTCTCTCCAGTTTGCTGGCATCCAGTGTGCTGTTGTTTCACGCGAGCTCACCCATTTCATAAGTCTGTGTGGCTGGCCGTTGAAAGGACGTCGTCACTTCAGGTTCTGTACACTAGCCCTTTCTGAGCAGATGATGTGTAGCAAATGATCAGTGTTTTTCTACTGTATATGTATCTGGGTAGTTAATACAATGCAGATTTGTTCCCATGACTAACACAAGTGACTCGTGCCTTGCGTTGAGAGAGAGTGGAGCTGTGCATCGGTGGCCCAGTCCGACCGGTGGTTGGCGCCACCAAGGTCTGCCACAGGACGCAGCTTCTAAGAAAACTGTACTGGCTCTCAGTAGCAGCACCAGTAGAGTTCAAAAGATGGCGCACTTGCGACCACAACACCTGATGTCAACAGGATGTTGGGAGCATATCGGAAGACCCACTTATTTGCTAGAGCATTGTGTAAGGCTGGTCACATGAGTAGGTAAAGTTCCAAAATATGGCAAGCACTACATAGGGGGTTTGGTTGTCCCCACGTATTGCAGGGAAATATATCGCCACAGTGGCGCCACCTAGGAAGTGAACCGTGTGTTAATGCAAATTAATGCAGTTAGCAAGTTTGGATTGTAAAAATCACAAGTTCTATACCTTGTATTTGATTACAAATTTTTGGTTGGCTAAACTTGCAAATTGACAAAGTATTGTTATCAAGAACGATTGTTTGGTAGAATCACGTCATACAATACGAAGGACTATTGAATGTATTGACACAATGTTTCATAGGTGTTCTACTGTGTGGTAGTCTCAACATGGCTAAGTGCTGCGACTAGGAATGTCTATTGTTGTATTCACCAGAGGGCAGCACAGAGCCACACATGTCTTTTGTCTGACACTGAACATGTAGCATCAGGTGGTGATTCATCTTTGTGTGTTATTCACTGTTAGCATTTCATAAGGCTTATTTTGTTCTTTTCCAGTGAGTATATTGAATTATCGATTGCATGTAGTAATAATAACACTAAACTTCTATAGCCCCTATGTCCTCAGGAATGTGAGCTCACCAAATCAAGAATCGATAGGTAAAATCGTAAACAGGGACACTCAGGAGTCTTCATTACTGCAAATGATTTATTTTGATTTGTATATGAAATGTGCATAATCAGTAATCAGAAATGTTTGTCCTGTCAGTGCACCATGTAGATTGAGGGTATCAATAGAGGTGTAGATCACCAGTTTCCAGACAGAGCAATATGTCAGAGGTCTTGCTTTTTATTCAAAAATGCAATTTTAAAATGTTCATTGTAAAATTGAAACACAGTGGGTATTGTTTGTACATGTTTTGCCATATTTGAAAAGGATAATCTTATCAAATACATGATTTGTTGTAGTGGTGATTTTATGCATGTTGCAGTCTTGCCTTAGGTATTTTCTTCAAGCAGATAGGGTGTTATGATAACTGCCAAAATCTGTTACAAAATTACAATGATGGATATTGTCTTATGTAAATTTCCACAACTCCAGCAGTTTGTGGTGGCTTGGTCGTCATCATGTACATATTGAAGGGGAAATAAATTGCTACAGTGGTGCCATCTATTGAATGGAGTAGTATTAATGAACATTGACTAGTCACTTGCATATCGGAACAGAGCAGCATGGTAATTAATGGAAGTGGTTTTGGTAGCGATTTTGGATCACTAAAAATCTTAAGTCACATACAGTGTATTTTGTGGGGGGGGGGGCTGGTGCTTAGAACCAACTCTAAACACTACACCTGTTTGACGATTGGAGAAAAAGATTTAACTCATTTAAAAATAATTTTCATATCCGCACAATTAATGCTGACAAGAAAGTCTTAAGCAATATGGGATTACAGCTCATAAGGGAAATCGAAGTGGTTAGGAGAATTAACCATAAGGGATAAGAAGAGAGTGCTGGTTATAATAAGGCTTTTACTGTCAGGAGGTGTTAACGTGTCACACAATGGCACTCGGGTGGTAATAGGCAATTGGAAGTACTAAGAAGACATCCTAGCTCATGCCAGGACTCAGTTCTGCTTTCTTCAGCCATCTTACACTCTTCTGGACACAGTCAAACTATATCTCTTCATGTGATGCTTAATCTCAAGTTGATCTTCAAGCTGAGTTTTATCAAAGCAAAAATATAATATTTACACATAGATGTGGGCCAGTTGAAGTCTTCAGTCATTGTGAATATATTAATATGCCAACTTTGGATCATTGTGACTGCATCTCCTCCAAAGTGCCACTGCACCGGGCGCCTCTTTCTATCTTTGTTTGCTTCCTTTGATCATTGGCCAGTTGGAGGTGCGTCTTAGAAAACACAAATACAGTTGTTTAGAATTATTTACTTTTTTAACGAACGAATTGAGTACCTGTTCAATATACCCAGGACATTGTTATCAGCTGCATGGAATGTCCTCGTTGGCAACAGCAGAAACTAAAGATTAGCAAGAATGAGTTTAAGATCAAACTACTGGAATGGTGATAACAGTTGCCCACAGTTTGTCCATCCATGAGGAGGTGTCAACAGGTAATAAATGTTACTTTCTAGCAGTACAGGCTTGAAGACTGAACATGAGTACCCTTTTCCAGATACTTTGATACACGCAAGGTGTTATAGTTTGTGTCAGGTAAGGTGGTGTAGTAGTTTCAGACTCTCAATCAAGAGATTCAGGTTTGAATCCTCGTGTTGCCGTGTCGAACCTTGGGCAAGTTTGTTCACTCCACGTTGCTCCAGTTCAATCAGCTTTAGGAATGAGTACCTGGTTATTGACAGTGGTGGATATTGTGATCAAATAGTCTACGCGCATTAATTATGATGTGGGTGTTGTGTACAAATAGTCTTAATTGCAGCGTGGCTGAATGCTTACCAGAGAAGTCGAGATGGTTTTCAATTTAAAAGAACTGTCATGGGTCCAGTGTAAAGTGCTTTAAGTTTAAGTAATTCTAAGAACCTGATACTTCGCTACATAACAACATATATCTTTTTAGTCACTGTTTGCAGTATGGAAACAAGCGAACATTCATACTTCACAACTGTTTTACACATAGTAAACTGAAACATCAACATGAGACTGTTTGATCTTTAGACAGTGGCCTGGTTGTGGCCCAACTACTGGGTCACAGTCTTAACCAGTGTGACCACTGACCACCTTCCATGTCCAAGCCCTTGTTCACTCACCGATTACTGCATCCAGTTATGATTTTGTTGAAATCAATAAGGCCCATTTGAGTGTTTCACTCGTGATGAATTGCAGCAATTTGTAGCGCCAAAAATAGATGTTTGTTGTAGCTCCCAAGGTATGAGCGTAAATAATGCAGCAGACTTACATCACGTCTCCAGTCGGCGTCCGACTGCGGATTATGCACTGGACATCTTGTTAACCTCATAGCATCTTCGGTTGTTGTTGTTCCGGCGATGAAAAGACGATTGTGGTAACCTTGGAAACTGACACTTGAAATTGCGTGGCGAAACGCGGCACTGGGGTGGATTGTCGTGGGCAGTTCGAGGAAGACAGTATGCTTCGTTGAACATATGGTGCAGGAGTTAGATTGTCAGCGCTGTGACGCACATTGGCATGGATATTATAGCAAGCGGTGTGGCAGTGATTGCCCAGAGTATGTGATGCATAGTGTGATGCGTGGTGTGGTGTGTGGCGCGTGGTGTGTGGTGGCGGGAATGTCGTAGTTAAGGTACGTCGTGCGGCAGATCGTGGGCTTGTCACTCATGCAACCAGCAGCAGCTGACAAGGCAGTTAGCTAAGTGGATGCAGCCAGCCTGGGAGCGGCTAATCCACCGTTGACAGACCCGTAGTGTGCGTACGTGCATGTGTGTGTGTGTTTGCACCTACGCTGTCGCACATACTGCAGTAGCCACTGGTCAGTGCGTCCTGGACTCCACTGGACGTATGTATGCAGTACTGCTGCACTGACATCTAGTCAACTGTGGCTGTCACGCTCCAGTTAACACAGGAATGTATTAAACACTGTGGTGACCATGCTTGGTTCACCACTGGCTATGTAGTGCATCCAGCCGCTGGACATGGCCACTAGATGGACATTGGGTAAAGACTGGACAGTGGTCAGTAGTGTCCGAGGCCTCATCAGTTGCTGCTTCCAGTCCAGTAGATCGACTTCACCACCACCGCTGGACACCCACAAGCACTATGGAAGTAACAGTCAGTCACTCAAGGCAGTGGATGACAGGGGGTCCACCCTGTCGGTCATCTCGTGTGGGTCTCACGGCAGTGGACGCAGGAGAAAAAGGAAGAACTCGGGGCTGGACGTGGATGGGGGAGATTCAGGGGTGATCTCAGAGGGTGCAGAGGGTGGATCACCCCAGGGCCCTGGTGGCAAAACGGAGCGACTCTCACAGGGTATACTCCTACTTATTCTTATCTCTGGTCTCATGTCTTCTGTCACACTTGTGTCTGTGTTTTGTGGCCTCATGTCAACAATACATGTTGAACTAAGTTTACCTTTATTTCTTTTGTTTAGCCAAGTTTTAGCAATATGTAATTATTACTTTTTATATTTTTTAATGTTGGTATATTGTAAACACTTCTGAACAAAGTTTTAATATTAGGAGTACATTAATAATTTTAATTAATTTAGTGTACAAATACAGTTGTTATTATTATATTTATTTACTCAAATGTGGGAGATATCGTGGTCAAGATTGTAATCTGAGCCAGTTATCGGGTTATACGATCGATCTATAGTTGCCTTCATGCTGCTAGATTCGTCTTCAGTTTTTGACATGATTCACCATGTAATATACTATGGAGAATAATAATAATTTCTATGTTCTTTAGATGATTTGTCCATTTTGTTTTCAGAAATGTTAATACTACTGTTCTCAAGAGATGGTGTGTGGCATGAGTTTGTGTGGTTCTACATGTGCACTGCTAATGAGAAGACTGATTCGGTGTATGCCCGTAGACAACAGTCTGGATCTAGTTGTTTCCAGCACTCAGCAACGTTCTGTGAATTGGCTGGCCTATATTATTGTGGTTAAATGTTATGGTCTTATAAGGTCTCATTCAACCAATCGTTTTTTTTAGAACATCGCCAAACCAACCTTTCTATACTGACACTGAGGGTGGTCACTGCCAGGGTGCTAGTCGTCCTTAATGGTTCTTTTATTTCCCAAATTAAGACGGGACCTCCCTCCCTCCCTCCCTCCCTCCCTCCCTCCCTCCCTCCCTCCCTCGCGTCATATTCTTGTCTCTGGTCTGACATCTTTCAGCCATGCTCGTATCTGTGTATTCTGTCAACCATACGTGTTGAAATTAATATAAATCTATTCATTCCTATATTTGTCTTTACATAGTTTGCAAGTTTTGTTTTCAGAAATGTTAATAGTATTATTACTGAACATTCTTCAGGATAGTTCGTTTTCAAATTCGAAACTTTCATTTTTCATATCCAAGAATCATGTTAAATTACCTGGTAGAGCTTTCACGTCATAGGTACTGATGAAGTCGACGTGACACGTCAACGAAAGCCTCTACCAGGTAATTTAACATGATTCTTGGATATGAAAAATGAAAGTTTCGAATTTGTTAATAGTATTGTTCTGAAGTGTGTAGGATGAGTTTGTATTCTGCATTGCTAATGGGAAGAACGATTCAGTTATACTCCCATCGAGTTCCTGTGGGCAGCTCCAATCTCAGCGAAGCCAGTCAAGAAAGAGAAGGAAATATATTAAGGCTTGACTTTCTGATTAATGTGTATAAGTGACTGTGGAATATGGATATGTCTCAGAGGATGTCCTTTATGCTGGTAACAGATTCCTATCTTCTGTATTTCATACAGGAAGTTGGATTTTTTTGTAATTAGTGCAACTACACATGGAAAGAACTAGGAGAACCTTTGAAAGAAATGGAACCTGGTGTCTTGACATGTTCTCACAAGTGTCGAGACTAGTAGGGAACTACCAGTGATGTACGGAGCTACCAGTGATATATTTATGACTGGAGTAATAGCCACAAGAGGTATGGCAGTCTTGTGGCTGTATTAGCACATTGCAAGCCAGTGTTTTGGGTTTAAAACCCATACGTACCACTGATGGTGAGTTTCAAGTAAACATTCAGCTCTCGACATTGGGTACTGTGTATCCATTGTGATTTGCATCATTAAGTTAGTGTAGATCCCGCCTCGTTATTCGATAACGTAAAAGAAACAGAGGAAATCATGCACCCTGGCAGTGGCCCCCTCAGTACCAGCATCTTTTTTCACGATTTTGCAAAACCCATAAGGCAAATGTCGACTGCACTCCAGTAAATACGACTTAATCCAGTTGAGTGCAGGATCTGTGATCATAAACACAATGTTGTACTCTGGATGATTCTGCGGTAGGCCTGTTAGGCGGTGAATCATGTCAAAAACTCATGCCAAATCTAGCAGGATGAAAGGTAACTATGAGTCGTATGACCTGTTAACTGCGTGAGATTAGAAGTTTTGCTAGGATATCGCCCACACATAAACAAGTCAGTAACACGATAATAACAACTATACACTTACACCAAACTAAAGCTCTGCTCAGTAGTATTTACAATCTACTAAAAATGCTAATATGTAAACAAAATAATAAATTAAATATTGCTAAAACATGGGTAAACAAAATTGAACTAGACAAACTAAACCACACATATCAAGTAAGTACGTAAATAAATTGTATTTCCTTACCCGCATGATATAGAATATATTTCAGGACAAAAGCAACACAGACGATGTGGCTACCAGAGAAGTTAAACACTTGTCAAGCTGGTATCTCAAGTATACAATCTGAAGTACCATTGGTAGTTAATAAATAATACATTGAAAGTTACATTCAGATAAGGATTAATAAAAAGTTAACTAGTCAGTAATATATCAATAACTAGACTATTAAATTATTAGTTGCGAATTAAAAATATTCAAATATGTTGTGATAATAGAATTTGTGACGTAAAGATTACATGTTAAAGGCGACCCTAAAATAGTGTGTTTTAAGACGAACTTTGGACGTTTTCATGTCCTTGATCATCCGCAGAATCCTCCACATGGTTGGCCCTGCATGCCAGATTGATCGAAATATAATTAAATGTACCTTGTTTAATTGAAACAGTTGCAGATGTGAGAATGTAAACACAAGAAACGTACAGCCGTGAGTGTGATTGAACAGGCACGCCATTCGTTAGAGACCACCACGCAACAAATCGGATGCCATGATAACTTTTTCCGTGAACAATTCTGCCAACATGCCACATGTGAAAAGGAAACACAACGTTTCATTGCTTTGATGCTGTCAGTGTCACATCTGTCAACGTGTGTTATTAATATGCCCTAGAGTGTGTATGCTAGTCAGTGCGCATACGTCTGAATGCATGCATGTGTATACAGGTCAGTGCGCATGCGTGTGAATGCATCAATGTGTCTATTGGTGAGTGCGCATGCATGTGAATGTAGGAATGTGTCTATTGGTGAGTGCGCATGCATGTGAATGTAGGAATGTGTCTATTGGTGAGTGCGCATGTGTGTGAATGTAGGAATGTGTATACTGGTCAGTGCGTGTGAATGCATGAATGTGTCTGTTGGTGAGTGCGCATGTGTATGAATGTGTCTGTTGGTCAGTGCGCATGCATGTGAATGTATGAATGTGTATACTGCTCAGTGCGCATGCGTGTGAATGTATGAATGTGTATACTGGTCAGTGTGAATGCATGAATGTGTGTACTTGTCAGTGCGCATGCATGTGAATGCATGAATGTGTATACTGGTCAGTGCGCATGCGTATGAATGTGTATACTCTGGTCAGTGTGCATGCATGTGAATGTATGAATGTGTATACTGGTCAGTGCACATGCGTGTGAATGCATGAATGTGTATACTGGTCAGTGCGCATGCGTGTGAATGTATGAATGTGTATATTGGTCAGTGCGCATGCATGTGAATGCATGAATGTGTACACTGGTCAGTGTGAATGCATGAATGTGTATATTGGTCGGTGCGCATGCATGTGAATGCATGAATGTGTGTACTTGTCAGTGCGCATGCATGTGAATGCATGAATGTGTATACTGGTCAGTGTGTATGCGTGTGAATGTATGAATGTGTATACTGGTCAGTGTGCATGCATATGAATGCATGAATGTGTATACTGGTCAGTGCACATGTGTCTCAATGCGTGCGTGTGTAAGCATGCATGTGTTCATCTGGATGCATGCATGTGTTACACCGGTGTGGCTGTCTCTTAAGGAAGACTTCCTGTTTGTCATGTTTCTAAGGAGATCCATCTTAGGTTGTCGCGGGAAAGTGTACTTTGATTACCATTAAGTGGACAAATGGCTTTGTTATCGCAGCAGGTATGCGTGTCCGTTTAATATTTGTCACAGAGAACACCGCTATCAGTCTGACAGCCACTTATCATGTGTGCAACTACACCAAAGCTACGGTGATTTAATGTATCCTGGCACCTTCTTGGTTGTTCAATCTACCACCAAACACGTGTTCAAGCCCCCTCCCATTGCCCTCCCCTACTACTCCCCCTTTACCTCTCCCATACCCATCCCACCCCCTTACCTGGAATTTAATTCTAACAATTTACTCAAGACACTCGTTTGGTTATTCTTTCAAGAATTCAGATTCTCTTAAAATAATATCTTGTTATTTTGTATTTCTAAAAACGCAAAACCCAGTGTGTTATGATTTAAGCCAGAGCCTATAGTTGTGTTAATATTTAAAGGCTGCCATTTGTGAACTATTTAATGGTTAATTATTAAATCATCCATTTTAATTGTGACATGTTATTGTTGTTTCCTTGACAACAATTTCCTCTGTTCAGTAAGTTTATACATTATTTAAATGCATATATTCACTAGTAGTGATGCTGGAGTTGATCATAGCAATAACAAATTTTAATATGTTAATTAAATAAAAACAGAGCATGTACAGTCATTTGCAAAAGTTTAAGACCAGGCACGATTTTTTGAAGAAATTTGACAAAACTGATTTTGACAAAAACATTATATCAGTTTATTTTGCCAAATAAACATAGTACAACATAATATGAAACTTTATGTCGTCCAAAAGTGTCAGTGTCTCTACTCTTCAGTATTTAGGTGGCCTCCTTTGCTGTCAATGACCGCCTGGATGCGATATGGCATGATAGAAACCAGAGATTCGCAGTACTCCTGGGTAATTTCGGTGACCCAAACGTCCTTGATAGCTGGATTCAAGTTTTGAGCGCTTGATGGTTGTTTGTCTGCCACCTTATCCTTCATTATAGTCCACAGGTTCTCAATGGGATTTAGATCTGGGCTGTTCCCAGGCCATTCCGGCATGGAGATTTTGTTCTTCAGGAAATCAGTGGCTACCTTGGATCGGTGACAAGGAGCGCCAGCTTGCATGGAAATCGTACATTTGTGGATGTCCATATGCAGTTTCAGCTTCTCCTTCAGCAACTCCACGTACCTAGGTCCATTCATAGTGGTGTTAGGTGGAATAAAATACAGACCAGAAAGGCCAAAACATGACATGGCACCCCAAATCATCTGACTTGGCGGGTGTTTCATTGTGGCTGCTGCATATTTCTCATCAAATCGCTTAGCTACTGGCCGCCTAACGTGCCTCTTGCGAGGTATAAACTGTTGCATGGTCGATTCATCTGAGAACAACACTTTCTTCCACTGCGCGAGAGTCCAGTGGCGATGTCATCTGGCAAAGTCCAGTCTCTTTTTTTTCATCACAGGTGTTAGGCATGGCTTCCTGACTTGAGCCCAAATTCCTTGCCGAGACGTCTCGAAACAGTACTGAGACTTATTTCCGTACATTTTAAGCGTAAAGCAGCCCGAATTTTCTTGCATGAGCTCATTGGCGAGCACATCACGATGCGTCTCATTGCGTGGTCATCCCTGAGCGTAGTTTTCCGTGGACGACCATTCCTTTTACTGTCACAAAAAGTGCCATCAGTATTGAATTTGACGATGGCGTTGTGCACGGCTGTCTTGGAATAACGTAGTTTAGCACTAATGTCTCTTTCCGTATATCTTTCTCTATGTAGAGTCACTATTTGTGCCCTTAGAACCTCTGTCAAAGACGATTTTTTGCCCATTTCAGGGATGACGACAAAACTGAAAAACACCTAATTTATACTGACAGCAGCAGACAAATGACCTGGAAGTACTGACTAGGCATATTGCTTCAAGGCCCAAATAGGATAATGCAATCCAGACATTATCTGATGCAGTCTGATGCCATACCATAAAATGCTTAAAAATCGTGCCTGGTCTTAAACTTTTGCAAATGACTGTATTAAAGATAACCAGGTATATTGATTTTGAAAAAATCTAAAATGCGAGCACAGCTACGTTAAGACATTCTATGTGCATGTGAAGACACTGAAATCAGATCCGCATAGTTTGACCACTATATTCATGGGTTGATTTAAATTGATCAGTGCGATATGTACCAGTGGTAACTGGCCTACCAATGTCTTGTTTTTGACCCAGTTAGTTTTTGCATTTGCTGTGAAAGTCGTTAATTGATTATCGCATGTCCAAATCTCATGAATCCATTGCTGGCAACTGGCCAAAAGTAATAAGAACTTGTTTGCTACCTGTAGCTTGGGGCCTATTGACAGCTGTGAGCTCATTGCATTTCAATGCCTTTAGCCCTGTGACACAGTGTTATAGTAACTAATGCAATTAGGAAGTAACATCACCTGATGTTTGTGCCCCAATGGATAACTTAGGCCAATCCACTGACCCTGTGTATTGTTGAATGTGCTGGTGGCTATGATTTGTGTTCTGCTTTGCTACCCCGGGTAATTGGTGGAGCATGTTAGTGAGAATGTGATGCCAACAGTGGGGGGGGGGCACAGACCACTATTCTATGAGTCTATGTAGAGTGTAGTGGCACAATGATAGTGGTACAATGATAGTGGCACAATGATAGTGGCACAATGATAGTGGCACAATGATAGTGGCACAATGATAGTGGCACAATGATAGTGGCACAATGATAGTGGCACAATGATTAGAGCTTTGAACCCGGGTTTGAATCTGTGCTCTCGTATCAAACCTTGGGCAAGTTCGTTGACATTGCTCCAGTTCACGTGGCTCTAGGAATGAGTACCTGGCTATAGACAGTGGTGGATGTTTGTGTAAGTATAGTGTTTGTACAGTAATTGTATGATGGCTGAATGCTTCGCATAGGAGTCGGGATGGTGTTCAATTGAGCAGGTCTGTCAGGGAGTAAAATACAAAGTGCTTTGAGCTGTCATAAAGACTGGATACTGCGCTATATAAGGCCTTCCCTTTGTTATGACGGGTTGTACGTATTTACTCCCTGTGTGAGATCATTTACATGGTTGAACACACTCATTCAAAAAATCCTATTTTCTTCTCCTTTGCCAGTAGCTGGGTGTACCCTACCTACCAACCCATCCTCTTCCTGCCTCGTGCCACCTATGGCTGCAGTGTTGCTTTTCCATTCTCTCGCCACCCGTTTGGTTTCTGTTCATGTCTTCAACCCCCTTCAGACAACCCCCATCAGACAATCCACTTTCCATGTCCTTTCTTGCACCTAAATGTCATGGAATACTGCCTTCTCACATCGGTTCACATCCAGTACCTCCTGTCCTAGTACTAGGATCATCAAAAACACCACGGTCGCAGTTGTGTTACTGCGTTTTAGTCTATGAACCAATTTCTGATGGTAATTACACCATCTGCTGCTAGTGTTATTCAGCACATGGTCCAGCAGCACTCAGTCTTTTCCCTGCCAGACGCGGGTAATCGACTGCCAACCAGCAACAATTGTCAGGTTGAATTTGGTTGAGTTTGCAGGCTTTCCAAGGATGTTGCTGTGGATAAACTTTACCTTTTGTTATCTCAGTGTATCTTGCAATGTCTGCCAAAGAATTTAAAAAAAATTGTCGTGGATGCTGGCATTCATTTTCATTATCTCTTAGTTTACATTGAAATGTGCTCCCAAGGAAATTGTTGTGGATATTGCCATTCACTTTCATTATCACTTCGTATATCTTGAAAAGTGCTTGTAAGAATGTTGCGATAGCTACTATCTCTTTGTGTATCCTGAAATCTGCCCGAAGGAAGTTTGTTTGTATACTGGCATTCTCTTTCATTTCCTCTGCGTATTTTGCATGTTTGATTGATTAATATAATTCAATCCGAGGTGACTGGATAGACCACACCGCCTGCCTGCACTCTCCCAGAGGTATTCCAGCATGGACAAAGACAGCATGTCTGTCAGCCCAGGCTCCTAGCCAGGATTGTGAAATTTTCCAATTTACCTGTTCTTATTTATGTTTACCTGTTATTCTCATGAAAAATCTCATTACACAAGCACTGGTCATTGGCATCGGAACGTGGTGAACATTGGGGGCTGAGACTCTCCGAAAACCTCCAACTGCACCCCCCTCAGAATTGCAAAATACTCAAACTTGAAGCTACACGTACTCCTGGGGTCAATCTTACACTTAGTCAAATGTCCTGTTTTATGACAATGCAAACACTGTTTTGACCTTGTTATTGGGAAAATACAATCACATTATGGAAAATACAAGATCATGGTATCTGAACAATAAAAATCCCATTATCTAAACACCGAAAGACGTGTTATTTGAAAAAGAAAAACTTGTTATTTTCCAAAAACCCATTTAAATAACGGGACAACGGGACAACGGCTCTCTGGCTAAGGGTCTGTGTCAGCTGCACCGTTCCATAGATTGTTGATACTTTTTTGCATTTCAATTATACCTATCAAATTGAATGTAGAGAGAGGCAAGTAGACCTCGGCATCGGGGGGGGGGGGGGGGGGTACACGCACAATACTCCAAATTTGGTTTATTGATATATAGATAATAAAACCAACTCCCAAAAGACAGTAGTCAGCCCTGGTCATAATGCATAATGTTGTGGGCTGTGGTTTGACCGGTCTTGACGTTGGTGATGTCTATTGCGATGGTCACCTGAACCATTGTGGTCTGTGCTGGAGAACGATCAATAGTAATAACTGTCTAATGGGTCGCCATATCTATAGGTAATGTGCTCTATTGATCTGATTTCTGTAATGAATGCCGACAGTTATAATTGCTGGCTATGCAATCAGTGTTTGCACACATGCATGCATGTGAATGATGCATTGTCTGCATATGGTGCGCCTTCATGCATGCATGACCAGCTTGTTGTGTTATTACCTGAGAGTGGACAGTTACATAATGCTGAAGTGTGATATAGGTCATTGTTTCAACCTTAGTTGCATGTGTGTAAGTCGGCGGTCAACGGTTCTTCAGTCTTGACCAGCAAGTGTGTGATTATGCACCACCTGGCCATGGCCATTTGTTGTATAGAACTGGTCAACCCCAGGTAGATTCTTCAACCATTCACCACAATCTTGACCATTCATTAGAAGCATTATTATACATCTGTAATTTATTTTTAAATTAACATCATGTAAAAAATCTGTTACAAGTGTCAACAAAGGAGTAACAACATTATAAGTAGTCTTACTTCAATGTTCTCCCATCAAACACTTCACCCTATGTTTTGTATACAAAACATAGGGTACCTTCGTGTGTTTGTCTGATTTGTTTGAATAAACGCTTTCATTGACTGATCGATTTGATTCATCAAAATCTTGACCATTCACCGCTATCTTGTCCATCTACAGTAGATTTGACCAGCTACAGCAAACTATACCACTGAGAATAGATCTTGACCACTGCAGTAGACTGACCTGTTACTAGACCATCTATCACAAACATGCTGACCGTCTCTGTGACCAGAGCCATTTACATTACATTTAACCAACCTAACCATGCTATATTCAAAGTCAAAAGCAACATTTAGCTTCACATATTGCTTGTATTCGAATAACATTAATTTAATTATATTAATTATAAATGTTGCATATTTATTATTTCCACAGGGAGTGCGTATTCGTACGACGATGCTGACACGTCAAGTGACAGCGACGATGATGCCTTGCGACGCTACCAACAGACGATGCAGCGATCACAGAGCATGCATAGCTACAGCCAGAAGAGTCAGACCAGTAGCAAGAAAGGTAACTACCTGGAAACCGCATCCTTGCAAGCCAGGGTGACTACATACACCCCCCCCTGGCATATATGCAACCCAATGTATGGAAGTCAGCTGAATCAAACTAGTAATTGACTTCGCCGGTCATGACTGTACCACCCGTGAGAACAGTGCAGACACCCACCCCCTCCCAAACTTGCTGGATAAAAACGAAAAAGATACATTGGCAAATAATATCACTGGCCGAGCTTAGCTTCAGCATTTCGCAAGGCGATCTGCCGGGGGATGTCAAGACTGATGTAATCAACAGCGCCCCCTAGTGCGCAAGGATGGGAAATTGCCGTGTTGTTACTTGTACAGTTTCATGGCTGTGAAACATCATGAATGCTAGTTGTTAGTGCTGGACACACCATCCTGGTGATGTCAGGGTGAAAGCACTCATTCACTCATTCATCCCTTCACCCGGCTGTGAATACTGATGTCCCAGGAGTGCATACTTGTAAGCTTCCACAGTGATCTTTTTCCCCTTGGATAGTTGTGGGCTGCATCGCAAAATTCCTTTGGCTCTTATCCAGTCCACTCATTGTCCATGCACATTGTACTGGTCTTTCTCATTTTCTGCCTCCTTTGACCGTGTCTTGTAGAATTTCTTTGGCTAGTGTGTTGTGCCTGGTTGTAAGACTTGGCCATTGGAGTGCACAGCATTTCACTGTCGTCAAATTGTCAATTTACCATAACAAACCATGTTACTCTTCCATGAAGGACTGCTTATTTTTGGCTAACTTTCGAGACATACGTCTTTAACAAGTAACCAAAAGAAGTCGTATTTTGCATGTGCAAACTTTGATAACTATGCACAAATATTGCAGGGTTGTTAATTAAGATTGCCATGTGCATGTATGGCAACAACATCCCTTATGTTGAATGTTGTAACTTGACAACATGACCACGCCTTTCCCACGATTGATACCCGTGAGACGGCCGCACGGAGGGATGATGGGTACTAAAGCAGCCAAGGGAGTCTCACTGATCCACAGTTGCACCCTCAAGGTCATCAGTATTCATAGTGCGGGTCATGATGTAGGTCAAGGTCATTGGTATTCACGGCACGGGTCATGTTGTAGGTCAAGGTCATCCGCATTCATTCGTGTTGTAGGTCAGAGGACCGCGGTCGATGAGAGGGAAGGGGAGCCAGACGTAGAGGAAGGGAAGAAGGCGCTCCTGACAGAAACCACGGAGTCCCGTCCCACAGTCACCCCCCTGTGGGCGGAGAGGGAGGAGGAGCAGGAATTGAAGGGGATGGTTGAAGTGGGATCACAGAAGGAGAAAGCGGTCACGTACGAGAACCAGGGATTCGAGGAGGATAAGGACCATGTGTCTGGCGGGGAGGAATCGCAGGCGTCGGGACACTCACCCAGGGAGCAGGTGGGATCAGCGGGAGACACAGCCTCGGGATCAGCTCCCGAACCCACGCATGATGTACGTATACTTGCTGTGTTGGTCGGAGATATCTGTGTCTTCTTTGTCTGTAATGAAATGTTGTTAGATGTCTAGGGATCATCTCAGAACACCAATGTCCGATATCAGACAAAATAACCTTCGTTTGGGGGAGCGAGTTCAGAGGCAATTTCATCTGGCGTCTGACATTTATATTTTACGCTTCGGACCGATACTGTTAATGTATTGATATAATTATATATGTTTATTAGCTCTCATCTGGGGAGGTTGAGGTCAGATGAAAATAATTTTGTCTAAAAACGGCATCAATATTCTGAGATGATCCCTTAGAGATAATAATTATGTATGATATGTATGTGTGCGTGTACATGCATGCGTATATGCGTGCATGCGTGACCAGCCTATCTACATGTAAAATAACAACTGATGAATTCTCAGAAGACTTCCATGTCCAATTGCCCTCTGGATCATATCACTTCTGGTGGCAATTTTTAGTCCTTTGGGCCGAAGATCCAAGGGACTATTGCCATCACTCTACTTCCGCCATCCGACGTTAGCTATCGTATCTCAGAAACCGTTCAGTAACTTTTACTCAAATTTTGCATAGACGTATCTTAAGGTTCTGCCACTATGCACGAGAAATTTGTATTTGATTTAATCATTCTAAGGGCCCCCAAGGGCCCACAAAACTGGTAATTTGTCACATTTTGCTTATTTTTTGAAAAAACTGTTCAGTAACTTTTTCTCTAATTTTGCATAGATGTATCTTAGGGTGCTGCCACTATACACAAGGAATCTGTATTTGATTGAATCATTCTAAGTGCACGTTAGGGGCCCCCAAAGTGCAAACAATTTACATTATCTAGTGATGTGGTTTTGAGAAGGGCCCTTGAGACCACCCCAACAGTAGATTTTGTGTATTGTGCCAGAAACAGAGCCCAGCCTCACTCCACTCTGCATTGTTCCATTGAGACCTTGACTAATCTTTAATTGGTCACAGGCAGAGCAGACACATTTGAACTATGTTAAACTGAACAGTTGCCTGCAGCTTTTAAACTGTATCTTCAAAACTATTCATTTTCTATAATTGCAAGTTGTGTTTATTTTGATGTTCATTTAATTATTATAAAATTGTGTGACTGTGGTGTCGATTGGTTAAAGATATATTGTCACCTGTAGGTGACAAACATAGAAAATTAATATTCTGCACAACTATACAGTGAAATATCCTACACTTTATTGATATCAAATGCATTCTACTGTTCTGTTTACGCTTGCCATGCCTTGTGTAGACATGGTACTATGTAAATCAGTTATATCAATATAGACTAATAATTACAAATTCACAATATAGATGGCTCCTGAAACAACCAAATGTCAACCATTAGAAGAGTTGACATAGTTTCGCTATACACAAGAACTCTGTATTTGATTGAATCATTCTATTGTCATCAGCATATAGTAGAACATACATTTTCAAGAAAATGTCTATATCATCATCACTAAGGTTGTTGTAAATTTCACCAGCTGCCATGTCAAGTCCCTTATAATTATGACTAACAGTGTTCAAAATTATTCAGGTAAATAGCAAATAACAAAGGAGACAAGTTTTCTCCTTGCCGTACCTCTACATCACATGAGAAGAAGGTTGACACAGCCTGGCCCTGTTTTATACATGATTTAGCATTTGTTGTACATGTTGTATAGAACTTTCAACACATTACCATTAATATTGCATGAAATCATCTTAGACCAAAGTGAGGACCGATCTACTAAATCAAATGCTTTCTTATAATCGATGAAGGCACAATAAAGCCTTTTGTGTCGAGACAAATACAATTCAACCAACGAGTGCAAAACAAATGTATGATCAAGAGTGGAATACCCCTATCTGAACCCTGTCTGTTCTTCACCTATTACGTTCGCTTCGTTTAGATATGTGGTCAGTCTCGCGTTAATGGAGGCTGTAAACAACTTGCCTATGCAGCTTAAAATACCATGATAGTTGTCTGGGTCATCTATTGACCCCTTCTTTTTATATATAGGCTTAATGATCCCAATACACCAATCTGTTGACACAATGCCAGATAATAGAACTAGGTTAAACATCTTAACAATAACTATAATTACTTTTGTGGGGCTGTTTAGGGCCACCTAAAATGCTAAATTGTCCTAGTATTTCCCTACTGCACTGGGCAGCTGTAAGCTTGTGTATTAGATTTGCTTCCACCACTAACAACGTTGGCAAGTTTAACCTGTCCCCGGGTTGGGCTAAACCTCCATTTTGGGCTAAACTGGGTTAAACCCGGGTTAAACTATTTTTAATATTCAGAACTATGTAGCATTTCTGAACAATCACTAAGGATTAATGAACACTTGTGCACAATGTCACCCACTTGGGACTGAGGGGCAGGTTTAATTGATCTATTCAGCAACTGGAGGACACTGCAGTGCTTAGGCCTCACTCTGGACACTGTCACTCACAGTGTTGTGTATTGTCTTAGTTGGTGCATTGAGCTAATCAACTTGACCATGAATCAGTGGTGGTTCTGGTATCTTTAGAGGATGGAGGATGAATCCAGTTGTTGGCAGTGAACACTAGTGCTGAGAGGGTAGATTACCACCTACCAGTCTCCAAAGCTCTATATTTTCAAGTTCAGTAACTTTTTTTCTAATTTGGCACATATGTATCTTAGGTTACTGCCACTATACACAAGAAATCTGTATTTGATTGAATCATTGAATCAAAAAATGCAAATTGTCCTGATGTTTCTCTGCTGCTCCCTCCTGCAGCCCTGCTGATCTCTGACAGACATACAGACAGACAGACAGTATTTTTTTATCATCATAAGCACATAAACTACATTATAATATTCATTGTAAGGTCAGGGAGGCTCCCATTAAGACAATTACATGCAGCTATCATGGGAGCCACCCTACTGATGTAACTGGATAGTGGACTTTGCCCTGATCACTGGGGTGGCTCTGAGTGGAGTGGCCAGCTGTAAATCTGTGTATTGGTCTAGCCTAGGCACTCTGCCTGCCATTGTTCCAGTGTCAAACAGAATGCCTCCATGTGGGCTGTAATGTGTAATGGGAATCCCTACTGCTCTGGCAGAACCTGAGAAACTTAAAAACAGCAATAGACATAATTATCAATGCAATGTAACGATATGATCTAGGATTAAAATAAAATAACTTAGGGATAAAATAACATATAAAATAACTTAGGTATACTCAAAAAGGTTAAAGTATATTTAGCCAAAATTATAAGGAATATTATTAAGATGTTTTACTATGTTACAGCTATTACTTCACTCCAATTCAATCAGTATTATGTTATTAATTGCTGCTGTTTTTAAGTCAAAATGCACACTATGTATATGTACTTTGTGAGTATCGGGAAAAAATTCTACAGTATTTTTAATAACACATTAACTAATATACACAATCTTCATGAAACGGTCTACTCGGATATTTTATTTCCAGGTGTATCTTCACTGGCATGCATATAGTCTCCATTAAACATGTCAATATTTTACTTCCAACATAAGTTTCCCTTAATGATCTGTAACTATGATTCACCAAAAAACATTTAATTAATAATTACAAACTCACAATATAGTCCAAAGGACTTCAGGGCCTCTTGGCCCATTTTTTCAGTCTTACTAAATCTAGATTTTTTTTCTTCATCCAAAACCACCCCCAAAGTTAGCGTATTTCTATGGCAATAGTGGTCTGAGCGCCTTACATTACACAACACCTCCTGCCCTTCTGTCTCTCATGCCAGTCCCCAAAGGTTACGCAGAAATGGAAGTCTTACATTGACAACCACGGCACGAACCACCACGGCATGAGACTAGCAAGATACTGCTGCATCGGAGTAGGCTTTATGCACACAGGCCCGGCCTCCTTCACTTGCAGGAAGCCTAATAGAGAGCTCATTAGCAAAGACCCAAGGTACTGGAACAAGAGCTTCATTAAGACAACTCCACCTCTCCAAAGGGAAACTGACAAAATATTTCAATGGAAACTGATCACCTCTAATTAGCTACCAGGAATCAGACAGTGATGGCGATAGTTGTAATGATTACGGGTTGCTTTGTGTACCATCTGTCAGGATTGTGGTTTGATAAAAGTCAGTTTCTCTGGTACTGCCAGGGGCACCATTGTGATGGTATGTATAATGAGCTTCGTATAAATGCACTATAGAGATAACATGTTCATGTTTAGTCTAATTGGGCAAGGCTGTCTTGAAGCCATCTGTGAATATCAGTGATAATCAATGATCACTGTCTGTGTCATTACAGACAAATATAACCAGGGCCATTGATAATTTCTGGAGGGCGGGGGATATCTAACTATAATCGAGCAAATGTATATTACGTATATATGTGGGTGTGTTAATGTTTTCCCCCTAGATGGTTTGCACAAGATCAGTTCTGATTGACAGACAAGAACATGGAAAGAAACACGTTGACTACTAAGCAAGAAGGGAATATCCTACATAGACTCTATTAGACGGTGACATCAGAAGAACAAAAGTAAGATATGTAAAATACAAGAACATTATTAAAACAAGGAAGAAATGGACAGCATACAAAGAATGCAAGACAAGGGTGCATGCTAGAATACTTGAACAAGATTGCCACCCAGAGAATTACCTCCAGATGGCAGGTGGACAAGAAAGCGTTTGGCCTAACGAGTCTGACTTTTATTATTATTATTTTAAACTACTGAATGGCAGCTGAGAAAAGAGATAAATCAAAGAATCGAACAGCAAGAGACAGGCCAAAGATACAATATCTTACAACTTTACCAGCTACTGGTAATATACATGAGTGCTTTGGACAAGACTAGCCAAAGAATGAGAAAGAAGGGTAGATTTAGCAGAGGTCAACACCCTGCAGCGGATGAACAAGGCCTTATTGAAGTAAGGCAGCAAGACATGCCTGACCTGAAGTCGCACACACAGTGCAATGTGCGTATACGTGACAGCATCTTCTGATTGGCCATTGAAGCCAGTATGAGAACAGGGCAATAAAAAGAGCGCACCGGCACAGAGTAATTTCGAACTGGATTCATGTCATTCTAGACACATCGACATTTCGAGCAGAAATCGCATTTCCACTGAACCAATAAACGATGCAAACAATCTGCATGGATCGAACAGTTGACAGCGAATGTGTGGGCAGAAACGCAATTAAAGGAATTGAATCAAAACGAGGAGTCCATTGAAGACTTCAGGTTGTCACAGAGCCATGCATAATGTAGTGAATGACAATGCAATTGCACTGGTATTGGCTTGGGCGTTGTAGACAAGCAGCCATTTCCTGTGTAGTAAACTAATATGTGGGAGGATGACCCTACTCCGTGGTGACGTTTGCATTCTCTGGAAAAGGAGCTCCTGAAATGACCACAAGGGCTGTTTTCTCTCCGTGTTACCCAATCCTTATAGTAGTGAATATTTTATGTCCCAAGACATGGTAGACCCCTTTTAAGTGACAGGCGTCGGCAATCGCTTGTCCCTGGCGTAACATTCCCCTCCCCTCAACTAGGATTAAGGTTAACCTGCCTTGAAGAGGTCGGTGTCTTCAGGGAGTCCGCTGCCTAAGGGAAGGAGACCATATCTATCACATTCATCATAGGTTTTAGTTGTATGTTCAGATTCCTATGATTACATATAAACATCCTGTCTGGTGGCAGGCTGATATAAGATCTATAATTATATTAATATGGTAACTTTGGATCGTTGTGAGATCCACTCGGATCTGTCTATGTTCATTACTTCCTAGAACCAATGTGGCCTCTGGTCTACCAGTTGGCCATGTATTACACAATTCCACCATCATTTAAACAATTACTATTACATGCTTAGCCACCCTAGCTCCCTGGCGTATCCATCCACTGTTGATAATACTTCTTATCCACCCTAGCTCCCTGGCGTATCCATCCACTGTTGATAATACTTCTTATCCACCCTAGCTCCCTGGCGTATCCATCCACTGTTGATAATACTTATCCACCCTAGCTCCCTGGCGTATCCATCCACTGTTGATAATACTTATCCACCCTAGCTCCCTGGCGTATCCATCCACTGTTGATAATACTTCTTATCCACCCTAGCTCCCTGGCGTATCCATCCACTGTTGATAATACTTCTTATCCACCCTAGCTCCCTGGCGTATCCATCCACTGTTGATAATACTTCTTATCCACCCTAGCTCCCTGGCGTATCCATCCACTGTTGATAATACTTCTTATCCACCATAGCTCCCTGGCATATCCATCCACTGTTGATAATACTTATCCACCCTAGCTCCCTGGCGTATCCATCCACTGTTGATAATACTTCTTATCCATCATAGCTCCCTGGCGTATCCATCCACTGTTGATAATACTTATCCACCCTAGCTCCCTGGCGTATCCATCCACTGTTGATAATACTTCTTATCCACCATAGCTCCCTGGCGTATCCATCCACTGTTGATAATACTTCTTATCCACCATAGCTCCCTGGCATATCCATCCACTGTTGATAATACTTCTTATCCACCCTAGCTCCCTGGCGTATCCATCCACTGTTGATAATACTTCTTATCCACCATAGCTCCCTGGCGTATTCATCCACTGTTGATAATACTTCTTATCCACCCTAGCTCCCTGGCGTATCCATCCACTGTTGATAATACTTCTTATCCACCCTAGCTCTCTGGCGTATCCATCCACTGTTGATAATACTTCTTATCCACCATAGCTCCCTGGCGTATCCATCCACTGTTGATAATACTTATCCACCCTAGCTCCCTGGCGTATCCATCCACTGTTGATAATACTTCTTATCCACCATAGCTCCCTGGCATATCCATCCACTGTTGATAATACTTCTTATCCACCATAGCTCCCTGGCGTATCCATCCACTGTTGATAATACTACTTATCCACCATAGCTCCCTGGTGTATCCATCCACTGTTGATAATACTTCTTATCCACCCTAGCTCCCTGGCGTATCCATCCACTGTTGATAATACTTCTTATTCACCATAGCTCCCTGGCATATCCATCCACTGTTGATAATACTTCTTATCCACCATAGCTCCCTGGTGTATCCATCCACTGTTGATAATACTTCTTATCCACCCTAGCTCCCTGGCGTATCCATCCACTGTTGATAATACTTCTTATCCACCATAGCTCCCTGGCGTATCCATCCACTGTTGATAATACTTCTTATCCACCATAGCTCCCTGGCGTATCCATCCACTGTTGATAATACTTCTTATCCACCATAGCTCCCTGGCGTATCCATCCACTGTTGATAATACTTCTTATCCACCATAGCTCCCTGGCATATCCATCCACTGTTGATAATACTTCTTATCCACCATAGCTCCCTGGCGTATCCATCCACTGTTGATAATACTTCTTATCCACCCTAGCTCCCTGGTGTATCCATCCACTGTTGATAATACTTCTTATCCACCCTAGCTCCCTGGCGTATCCATCCACTGTTGATAATACTTCTTATCCACCCTAGCTCCCTGGCGTATCCATCCACTGTTGATAATACTTCTTATCCACCATAGCTCCCTGGCATATCCATCCACTGTTGATAATACTTCTTATCCACCCTAGCTCCCTGGCGTATCCATCCACTGTTGATAATACTTCTTATCCACCCTAGCTCCCTGGCGTATCCATCCACTGTTGATAATACTTCTTATCCACCATAGCTCCCTGGCGTATCCATCCACTGTTGATAATACTTATCCACCCTAGCTCCCTGGCGTATCCATCCACTGTTGATAATACTTCTTATCCACCATAGCTCCCTGGCGTATCCATCCACTGTTGATAATACTTCTTATCCACCCTAGCTCCCTGGCGTATCCATCCACTGTTGATAATACTTATCCACCCTAGCTCCCTGGCGTATCCATCCACTGTTGATAATACTTCTTATCCACCCTAGCTCCCTGGCGTATCCATCCACTGTTGATAATACTTCTTATCCACCCTAGCTCCCTGGCGTATCCATCCACTGTTGATAATACTTCTTATCCACCCTAGCTCCCTGGCGTATCCATCCACTGTTGATAATACTTCTTATCCACCATAGCTCCCTGGCATATCCATCCACTGTTGATAATACTTATCCACCCTAGCTCCCTGGCGTATCCATCCACTGTTGATAATACTTCTTATCCATCATAGCTCCCTGGCGTATCCATCCACTGTTGATAATACTTATCCACCCTAGCTCCCTGGCGTATCCATCCACTGTTGATAATACTTCTTATCCACCATAGCTCCCTGGCGTATCCATCCACTGTTGATAATACTTCTTATCCACCATAGCTCCCTGGCATATCCATCCACTGTTGATAATACTTCTTATCCACCCTAGCTCCCTGGCGTATCCATCCACTGTTGATAATACTTCTTATCCACCATAGCTCCCTGGCGTATTCATCCACTGTTGATAATACTTCTTATCCACCCTAGCTCCCTGGCGTATCCATCCACTGTTGATAATACTTCTTATCCACCCTAGCTCTCTGGCGTATCCATCCACTGTTGATAATACTTCTTATCCACCATAGCTCCCTGGCGTATCCATCCACTGTTGATAATACTTATCCACCCTAGCTCCCTGGCGTATCCATCCACTGTTGATAATACTTCTTATCCACCATAGCTCCCTGGCATATCCATCCACTGTTGATAATACTTCTTATCCACCATAGCTCCCTGGCGTATCCATCCACTGTTGATAATACTACTTATCCACCATAGCTCCCTGGTGTATCCATCCACTGTTGATAATACTTCTTATCCACCCTAGCTCCCTGGCGTATCCATCCACTGTTGATAATACTTCTTATTCACCATAGCTCCCTGGCATATCCATCCACTGTTGATAATACTTCTTATCCACCATAGCTCCCTGGTGTATCCATCCACTGTTGATAATACTTCTTATCCACCCTAGCTCCCTGGCGTATCCATCCACTGTTGATAATACTTCTTATCCACCATAGCTCCCTGGCGTATCCATCCACTGTTGATAATACTTCTTATCCACCATAGCTCCCTGGCGTATCCATCCACTGTTGATAATACTTCTTATCCACCATAGCTCCCTGGCGTATCCATCCACTGTTGATAATACTTCTTATCCACCATAGCTCCCTGGCATATCCATCCACTGTTGATAATACTTCTTATCCACCATAGCTCCCTGGCGTATCCATCCACTGTTGATAATACTTCTTATCCACCCTAGCTCCCTGGTGTATCCATCCACTGTTGATAATACTTCTTATCCACCCTAGCTCCCTGGCGTATCCATCCACTGTTGATAATACTTCTTATCCACCCTAGCTCCCTGGCGTATCCATCCACTGTTGATAATACTTCTTATCCACCATAGCTCCCTGGCATATCCATCCACTGTTGATAATACTTCTTATCCACCCTAGCTCCCTGGCGTATCCATCCACTGTTGATAATACTTCTTATCCACCCTAGCTCCCTGGCGTATCCATCCACTGTTGATAATACTTCTTATCCACCATAGCTCCCTGGCGTATCCATCCACTGTTGATAATACTTATCCACCCTAGCTCCCTGGTGTATCCATCCACTGTTGATAATACTTCTTATCCACCATAGCTCCCTGGCGTATCCATCCACTGTTGATAATACTTCTTATCCACCATAGCTCCCTGGCGTATCCATCCACTGTTGATAATACTTCTTATCCACCCTAGCTCCCTGGTGTATCCATCCACTGTTGATAATACTTCTTATCCACCATAGCTCCCTGGCGTATCCATCCACTGTTGATAATACTTCTTATCCACCCTAGCTCCCTGGCGTATCCATCCACTGTTGATAATACTTCTTATCCACCATAGCTCCCTGGCGTATCCATCCACTGTTGATAATACTTCTTATCCACCATAGCTCCCTGGCGTATCCATCCACTTTTGATAATACTTCTTATCCACCATAGCTCCCTGGCATATCCATCCACTGTTGATAATACTTCTTATCCACCCTAGCTCCCTGGCATATCCATCCACTGTTGATAATACTTCTTATCCACCCTAGCTCCCTGGCGTATCCATCCACTGTTGATAATACTTCTTATCCACCATAGCTCCCTGGCGTATCCATCCACTGTTGATAATACTTATCCACCCTAGCTCCCTGGCGTATCCATCCACTGTTGATAATACTTCTTATCCACCATAGCTCCCTGGCGTATCCATCCACTGTTGATAATACTTCTTATCGATTTTGAGATTGACTAACCCTTTTTGTCTTGATGCACCTCTGAGCTTGGTTTCCGAGGATTTAGGCGTAGTAGAAGTTATTATTATTACAATTTCAGAAAACACAATGGTTATTTAGAGAGAACCATTATAGTGGACAACAATGGGAAATGTAATTTTATCTCCTTGATTCCCTTATATTGTATCAACTTTAAAACCATCTTCGTCAAAAAAAATTGTTATTGAACAATTATGTTTACAGAAGTGTTTTTCCTGGCAAAATAATTCTACAGGGAAGCTGTAGCTTTTTACATTTTGCTAATCCTTCGATTGAATGTCAGACTTGTACTGCGTGAAGTTAGAGACCATTTACCATTGTCCCAAGATGGCTGTTCACGTAAATGTCAAGAAACCCCAAAATGGATTAAGCCACTCTCGTTTCTCAGTTCAGACCAGGCATTGACAAGTTCTGTGAAAATGAGCTTACAAAAGCACTGGTGGTGTGATTTCTGTCACGGTCAGAGTGGATGCTATATCGTGCATAGCATTTACTTGGGCAGGCTCAATGTGCAGACCTGCGAAGTCTCAGATCTACGAGGCTGAAGGGCCGACGGGACTGCGGGCCAATATCAGACTGGCGATCACGGCGGCGGCAATTCAGACTGGTGGCTATTGTGTTGCATGGGTATTCACAGGGCGGGTGTGAATTGTTGGTATGTAATGCGGTCTTAATAATATTTGTATTTTGTTAGGCGCCACATCCAGTGTTGTTCACAATGCTTTACAAAATGTATGTTAAAAATAATGCATTTGAATAAAATCAATAATTGTTGTATCATTAACTAATAATAATAGTAATTAAGACAATAAATATAGTAGAAGTAGAAAAGGAATGTGTTATAAAATATCATATAATAAAATTAAAATAATTAAGATCATATTATTAATATTTTAATAAGTAAACTAAGATTAAAGTAAACACCAATAAATTAGGCAAAAATATATATGAAAAATTGCCTATGTGTAAGCTACAGTTAATAATAACAAGAAATAATAAAATACAAAATCTATGTAGCACCATATTAATTCATTGCTCTATGGCGGTTTTCATCGTACATTCAAAGTACCAGATAGATGTATATTTAACAGAGATACAGTTATATTAAAAAACTGTTAGATAAAAATAAAACAATAAATGTGTACAACTATTTTTAATGTTGTGGATGGAGCTTGTAAACAGGTTAAAAAAAATTGATAAATAAAGTTGTACATTTAGACATAATTAAAAAAGACTTTTTCAACAATGTTAGAACAGTTTGGGATATTCTTGCTTAATTAAACAATGTCTTAAGAGATTGCGCAAATATGGCAGTGTTATCAACGTCTCTGAGGCTAATGGTAGATTCTTCCACAGACTGTTCTCATGAATGTCTCCCAAGTTTGTTTGCTGTTAGCTGCTTGTGAAGGAAGCACAGTGGCCAGTGGCTAGAGTTGCAGACTCTCTGTTGAAAGAACCCGGGTTCGAATCCTGTGCTTCCGTATCGAACCTTGGGCAAGTTTGTTCACTCTTCAGTGCTCCAGTTCACACGGCTGTGTGAATGAATACCTGGCTATAGACAGTGGTGAATATTGTTTACGTACATCATTATCCATTAATTGCAGTGTGGCTGAACACTTCCCAGAGAAGTAGAGATGGCATTCAACTGAACATGTCTGCAAGGGGGTAAAATGTAAAGTGCTTTGAGTGATCCTAGGGACTGGATACTGCGCTATATAAACATTCAAAACTTACCTTTACCTGTTTGCGGTTACTTTCAGGAACATTTGTTTGATGTGAGCGACCTCCAGGAAAGGGAGCCAGTGTTGATATCGAAGTGCGGGAGCATCGAGGCGACATTCTCCTATGACCCTGCTCGCAATCGTATGAACGTAACGGTGCATCAGGCACGGGATATCCCAACAAAAGACCGCGGGGGTGCCGACAGCACGCAAGTGCGCCTACTGCTCCTGCCCTCAAAGAAGGTTCGACACAAAACGAAAATAAAGATGGGCGATAACCCAGAATACCAGGAGACGCTTTCCTTCAAAGTGCCACTAAGTGAGTTGATTGCATGTGTGAATCGTGTTTGAGAACTGTCGTTTAATAATATATAGTTGTACCCTTTGTTCAGTTCTGGTTCGTGTTCTTGTAGACAGTGTTACAAACGTAATTTTACGTGATATATGATACCAACATAAAATACCTTAGCAACTATACTAGGGCATGATTAACATGAAGTTGAACAACTAATCCGTAGTCATAAAAACTGTATTACTAGCAATCTCCTTACAAACTTGAAAAAATGAATAATTTGAAATTTACTTCCCCCATTTCATTGTTTTTTATTCATTTTATAGTACCACCGGGTAACTAAATTCTGCCATATTATGTTTTCAACACCACTAAAATGCGTCATCAATTCCATTTTTGCCCATCTTGTTTCAAATTAATGTTGTGAAAAGGTAAACATACGTAGTATCCACTAAACATAAATCTGCACTAACGAGGTGTGTTAGTGCAAATTTACATGTAATTTTGGTAAAATCATCTAACAAACTTACTCAACTCCTGCCCAGCAATCAATCAAAGAGTTATAAAAATGGGAATCTTTACATGAATGCGTGACAAGGTTATGGACACGTATCTATGTTTGTTTGTTGCGACAGAGGAAGCGAGTAACATGGGCATCCGGTTCCGTCTGTACGGCTGTGAAAGGATGCGGAGGGAACGCATGATTGGAGAGTGTGTCATTGGGTTTGCGTCATTCAGCCTTGACAGTGATGTCACACTCTGGTTAACACTGGAGCCTCGGAGCAATCTCAGTGTGGGTAGTTGTTTGATATTAATCAAGTTTAATTCAGACAGTGTCAGTATACATGGTACATACTGGTATATTTGTAAACAAACCGGATATATACATCATGGCTTTAACAAAATATTTGTAAAAGTAGTAAAATGTATATATATATATATCAATTGCATACAACAAGTTCATACATTAATGTAGGTAATAACAGTAAATACATATAGATGTACATCGTGTATATACATTTTGACTAGTAAAATATTAAGATGCACACAGGTGGCTTACAAAAATTAAAAAGTATACAATTTTCAACGTATTGGCACTCTGAATCAGAAATAGTCTGATTACGCAACAGTTTGTAATGGCGGTTGTGTGTTCCAATCTTAGGGAGTGGAGTAGCTGCCCATAAAGCTAAATCATATATTAACTCATAAAGCTAAATCTTGTATTAACCCTCTTACACATTGCCCGTTATTATGAGCCTTTCATTCAGTGTAACAACTGATGGCTTATTTTCTTGAACATTAAAATTTTTCATAATTTTGGGAAACCCCTGATTGAATGAAAGGCCATAAAATGTTTCTTTAATAAAAACTACTGCATTTTTTTCACATGCAGGCAGGTGTAGGGATACATGCAACCTCTAATTAAAGACCCTGTTATGTATTAATATATCATAATAAATTAACCATCAACTGGTGCTATCTTGTCAGGTAATACAGATCGACCTACCGTAATACAAATAACGTTATCTTGTTGACCTGATGTTGGTCCTGTCATACATGTGATTTATTGGATGTCATACACGTGATTTATTGGATGTAATAAATCAGATGTTGCTTCGTGAGCTAATAGAACAATGTGATGTTTGTAGACCACCTTTGACGCTCGCGTGACCTACCTTCATTAATTATTGCTATGGTAAATGTTAAATAGCACTTACCGCCGGAATCCAGGCTCTTGCTTATCACGAGATGTCCTCACGGCATTTTGCCATGCACGGGGGAGGTGCTCATCATTAAAAGATTTTGCCATGCACGGGGAAGGCGACCATCATTAGAACATTGTGCATCTGTCCATGGGATGCGTCAGGCTTACAACTGCCTGGCATAACATGTTGTTTTCTTGTTCTAGTCATTTTCCAGAATGCCAAGGGTGAGGCTGGCCTCGATCCTCGTCCTTGATTGCTGTTTTCTGTTTCCTGCCTGTTCTTGCACTGCTGTCTCCATCAACCGTCTCCACTCTTCTTTCACTCTTCTTCTCCAATCATCTCCCAGTGCCGTCAAATCTCTACACAATCCTCGCTCCAACCTCAGTTTTGGTCGTCTTTACCTTCCACTTTCTGAGAATCTGCTTTCTTCGCTGTAATTTTATTTAATACAATCACATGGCCAACCATTATAATAAATCATAAATCAATCAATAGTAATATTATTCCACCTTGGTTTAATTCCCTGCAATCCGTGGTGACGACCAGACCGCCCCCTGCACAATGTTTAATGTATTTTTTGTTATTTGTGACTTGTAACTTCCCCTTACCTACATGGTGTTGTCAACAGGGGGGCGACTCAAAGCTGGATCTTGCGAGTCTCTCGCGAAGTGACAGTGCGTCATCGACCCAGTCGATGCAACATGGCGGAATGCCAGAGCTGCTGATTGGTCTAGCCTACAATGGCACCACAGGGCGTCTCTCTGTAGAAGTCATCAAAGGAAGCAACTTCCGCAACATGGCAATGAACAGAGCGCCAGGTAACTTGACAACGTCTTTAGCAAAGAAGCCACAAACTGGAATTATCTTCTAATTAAAAGTGGTCAATTTGAAGAAAATATAATGGTTTTCGTCAAATAGATAAAAAATATACCAAACATTTACCTGTGTGCTCAATTATCTTTATGTGTATTTTATTAACATATTTATGTTTTAATGTTGATTAGTCATACTAGCAGCGCCATCTACTGCACAGATATGAAAGCTTGCAACCACGGTCCTTGTTGCAGGAATCAGGAAATGTTGTAGACTTTGTTTACCAGTGCTCAAGCAAATAATTCAATTAGAAACGTCACGGGGAATGGCTGTCTTGTCACTCAAATGAGATTGTCTTTGTGTGTGTCATGTACTAAGTTACATTTTACTAAAGGGATGTAAAAGATCTTTAAAAAATAATTTTAAAAAAAAAGGTCTTCAATTTGCTATCATATAGCTGCACGTGTAATTCAGTAAAGGTAGAATGGATTATGCATTGCTCAACAATAAGTATCTTTATGGTAAAGTAAGTAAGCAAAGCAAGATGTTGAAAAAACTTTTTCAATTAAATTTTCTGTTGAATTTGACATTGTTCTTACATTTTGAAGTGTTCATCTTAACCCTCTAGAACCCAACAGTTGTGACCTCCGACCTCCCACAACCACCCATAGATAAGTAGGGCTTTAATTACTTACACGTGGCGCCATCTGCTAGATAATTGTGTGACAATTGTTATGCTTTAAACACTATTTGCTATATACTAGGGATATATTTTATGGATTTATATTGTAAGTTTTTGGGTTGGTGCAGTTTGAACCCATATCTCGTGTAATATGTAGGAGCACTGTGGAGAGTCGGAATGCATTTCATTAATACGTCGTGTGGTATAAAGGGTTAAAAAGATGCTAGTTTTTCATTTATTAAGTAATTAATATAATGTTCTTAAGGTAGTTGCACCGGGTATCATGTCAGTTGATTTCTTTATTTTTTTCTTCATAGAACATTAGTAGGTCAGTAGGTGTCAGTATGAACATGTGTACTATTAAAAAAAACAAGGCACTATCACCATATGTCACCAATCAGTCCTTTAAAAACTAGTATTCTTAGTGTGTCTGTGGAAAGTCCCTTTTCAGATTCTTGGAAACTGACGATGTTTACATAGTGATGATCACAGTGTGCGTCAGCCCAGTTCAAACATAAATGCATTATCCATGAATGCAGATCATTATAGTCTGGTTATTCTCATGCCACTATGCTGTTGTATTATAATTACCTAAATGCATCACGCTGTCAAATCACCAAATACTGGCGGTAGTTTTGTTTATTCTCCGATAATGCCCGACCTCAGCCGCCATTTGCAATGACACGTGACTGACCCCAGCAGGTGTCAATCAATCTTGTCTACCATAACAAGTTCAACGCATGGCCCTTCGTAACACAATATCATAAGACAACTTGGCAGGAAAACCTTGCGGGGAAATCTCAGTAATAGAAGTGTCTGTCAAATTGTGTTGAAATAAGCCACATGCCAGTAAAAAAAGTCACATTTAAAAGCAAAAAACAAGCATCTGGTGACACTCTTATAATTGTAACAACCAGGAAGTATTACTTAATGTAACTTTTCATAAAAACTACAATACTTACAAAGCCATAACTTGGCATATGAACTCGACTTGTGTTTACCAAAAAAATGCACAGGATGGTTTTGTTTGTTGAAGGGGTCGTGCCAAAAATGCAGTACGGATTTTTGCGGTCTTTCAACATTGTAGCAAAATGTTTATAAAGCTGTATCAAACGTAATATGCATTTGTTTACAAAAAAAAACATCTGAATGTCAATAACATGTTTGTACTTACAACCATAAAAAAAATTCTTTTGGGGAGTTTCTCAAAATGAAATAAAATGACATTTTAAGGTGATTTTTGACATATTTTTTAATTGTCTTTAAACACATTTAAATGTCTCTAAACAACACACAAAATCAGTTCTTTTTGGTCTAGAGTATTGTTTAGTATCTGAGGCAAACTCTGAGAAAAAATGGTTAGCTTATCTTCAAAACTTATATTAGAAATGATTAATTCAAAAGAAGCATATAATAGCCGATGCAGCCACCTTAAGATGGTACTAACTACGTTGAAAGTATACTGCCCGCCAAATTCTGTTTAGTAAGCCCGTAACAAAGGTTGCAATTTGAAACATGGGAGCATGTTCAAATAATAAACAAAACATCCAGTTTCAAAACAAGCTTTATTGGCAATACGGCCAAGTCAGGCTGAGTTAACCGCAATTTGATGTTCAACTTTCAACAAAGCAGACCTCATGTTATAAATTACTCCCCCCACTAATTCCGAGTAGACGAACAGACTGGCTCGCTTTGCAATTGCATTCACCATGGGACTGACCAATGACCACGTACTTTTCAGACACATACGTCAAACTGACCCTGATGTCACCAAATGGTCAAGAAATCGCCCACAGTAAGACGTCCATCCGCCGTGGGCAGCCCAACCCTCTCTACAAGGAGACGTTTATGTACCAGGTGGCACTGTTCCAGCTGCCCGACGTCACACTCATGGTGTCCGTGTACAACAAGAGGAGTATGAAACGCAAAGAGATGATTGGCTGGTTTTCGCTAGGTGCGTATTAATTCTTATCATCAGTCAAATTCTTACTGCCCACAAAATTGACATGATCTCAAAATTTGAGTAATATGGATTTGTTATGTATTTGAATATACGTGAGACAGTATAATGTTTAGATAACTTGGTAATGGTATTTGTGGCTGTATCACCACAGGAAATACATTTAATGCGTTGCATCTTACTATAGGGTGAGGTTTCTGAATACGGAGTAAACTTTGCAGATTTGAACGATGTCAACGGCCTCTTTTTCACGAAATGAAAATGGGTTTGTTTAATCGTACTTATTTCACTTAAAATCAGTAATCAAAACAATCATCAATCACACAAGATTGTAATCGATTAAATTGATTGGAAACATGACCAATCATTGACAAAACTGATTAATTGGAACAGTACTAATTATGCCTGATGGTTTTTCTTGGTGAAACTATTTCAGGTTACAACAACAGCGGGGAGGAGGAGCTGTCCCATTGGGATGACATGCGGGAGAATAAAGGGGATCAGGTGTGTCGGTGGCATGTCTTACTTGAGGCCTGAACGCCGTCATCATGACAACTGATGCTTTGCGAATAAGAGGCTGCTCAAATGTTGAATTTCATGACTATCTGGCCAAATACACCTAAAGTAACATGTTGTGGATTGTACAGATTGTACGCTTTTGTGTTGCAAGAACTGAGAAAAAATTATGGTCAAATTTGTGTTATTGTAATATTTAATATTTGCGGGTCAGATTAACTCACAAAAGCATCACGCTCTTCGTTTGATGTAAAATGCACGCTAAGTAAAATTATGTAATTTCTTATGTATACAAATGTGTCTGGATAAAGACTAGTTGTGTTGTGCAGTTTTATTGTAATCTTACAAAAAGAACAACTGATGTAGCCGCATACTGATGTTATGAAATTATATATATTTTGTAATTTATTTCCTTTATTTATTAATAGTATAGTTACCATTAAAGTTATAAAATATGGGAGTGTCCCTAAACTTAGATTTGAATTATTGTCTCTTAGATTGTATGTGAAACTGTAAGGTTAAATTGTGTCCGTGTCTACTTACTTTTTGGACAATATACCTCACTGAGTTGTTGTAAAGGTATGTTTCATTCAGAATATTTTTTATGTGCAGTTTCTTTGTTTGCATAAATAAGTTAAATAAAATAGCAGTTATGAATATTACTATTGCAACACACGTTGTCAATTCCTCGTCATTTCAGTTATGTCACTCATCTCGGAATAATTTTAAGAAAAATTAAACCTATCTCTAGAGTATCCATTAAGATATACCAGCTCACTTGTGGAAATGTTTTGTTTAGTTTCGATGAAACCATCGGGCGTACATTTAAATTAATATAGGGCTATAGTGGCTCCACCTGTGTCTAATACATAAGACTATTCAAATGTTCACAACTTAACCGATCTATTATCACCATCAATTGTTTTGATGATTTTAACTACTCTTCTGTTAAACTGCAGATATTCAACTATTTATCATCAGCAAGCCCAATTTATGATGGACAAAATTATTGGAAGAGGATGTTTCGACACCCTTGTAGTCATGCTTGTATTCAGTATATAAAATCAGTCAATTTCAATTGCATTAGTAAAAAAGCATGTTGAATTTATAAAACAGTTGCACATTTACTCTTGCTGAAATCAGTGTGAAAATGTAAAGGTACGTATTAGGAATGACGTTGTTACAGCATATGTATTGATGTAGAGTTAACAACCATGTTTGAATTAAATATATATTCTGTCAAATTACTTTAGCTACGGAATCATGTTCAGAAATTACAAATACTACAGAATTGTGTTCAAGTTCGCTGTCTTGCTTATAGCAATTGCAACGGTTGCGTGTATTGTATCTACAATTTGTAAATAGGTTATTAATGCAGGACTCTAAAGTGTATTGTTGTAATGAAAAATAATAGTGCTCAATAGTATTAAAACCAACTGAGGTAACGAGGTGCTTGATGGCATGTTTGCATGGAGAAAGATAGCTGTTATTTTGTTATATTTATACAGGCTATGTGGGTAAACAGCTGGTGTACCCCTGGTAGTTAAAAATATGTAAAATGACAGTAGTTGGCATGTCTTTTGACCGTTTCATAAGTAACTGCCATGCACTTCCCAACTAGTTTCCATGTATGAAGTTATGCTATTTGTTGGGTAACAGTGTCATGTGATGTCACTGTGCCTGTATCAGTTGTAAACAAACATGAGTCCGATTGGTGGAACGAATGTGTTGGGAAGAAACTGTTTCTGCATGATCAGAGTTGACAGTGATTTTCATCAAAGCAAGACTTACTTGACACTAGAGCTAGGTTGTAATGTATGTAGACATGTCACTCAACTAAACACACAGTAGTCAGCGATTCAGTCTTAGGTATCCACAAGGGAGCTAGACTTTCTTGGTAATTCCATAAACTAAAACTGCAAGTTTTTGGCTCGGGTATTCTGAAGATCATGTGTAGTACAGGGGTGTATAGTAATATTTACATTGGACAAAGTCCTGTAAATCTTGGTGAATTCTGTATCGGCTCATATTATTCATCTGTGGCATGTGAAATTTAGTCTTAATTTAATTGGTTTTATCTCATGGAAAGGAAGCGGATGGAAACTATCTAGAACGTACCGAAGACATGTAACCAGTTGGTGCCGAATAAGGATTGGCAGTGGTAGGAATAACAAAGTGAACAGTTTATGTAAAGAAAATAAGACTACAAATTAAGTTATATAGCCATGTGTTTGCTGTGTGACCAGTTGAATTCATGCTGTATTGCTATGCCCTGTAGTAAAGCTTTAACTGATGCTGGGTGGTTATTGGAGAGTTTACAGAGAGTAATGATACAACTTTACAGGGAGTTGAACAGAGTGTAACTGTGCATCCACGAGTTTGCTATCTTGTTTCTGGTTGTTTATATTATATATGTTTATTGTTTATATGTATATAAAGTATTCTTTGCTGTATCTCATGTGTTCAGATACTTACTAAAGTGGTCAATATATACCAGTGTGTGTCATTCTCTTGTAGTCCCTGGGAAGAAACGTCCACTGTCTTCTTCTGGTGACATTACATTTACAACAATACCCGGTAGTAAGGGACAGTTGCACAAGTTCCTAAATGTGTTGAGAATCATATGGGAGGTTTGGTCATCACTATGTATTGCCAAAAAAATAAATTGCTAGTGGGGGCAATCTAGCATGTAAACCATATTACCCCGTAGTGTAAATTGACCCTAGGAGATATTTTGGATCGTAAAAATCACACCTCCCTCTCCACTAACATGTTAGTTCAACAAATGCTTATTACATAAGGTTTTTGTGGACATTGTTAACTGAGTAGGCCGACTCTATCGGGTAACCGTAGTAACATCGGAGACAGCTTCAAAATGAAGAGATATATTTATTTTATCAAAGGCAATGTTTTCTAGTTTCAAATAACCTGCTAGACGGTTATAAATAATACCACCAGTTTTAATACAACGCACACATTGCAGGACGAATTGTTCATTTGAAAACACCATAACACTGGCTGCAGTATCAGGAACAACTTAATACCATCATAATTATTGTTGCACTAATGTATAATCACCAACTGAATAGTTCAGTCATCCATGATTGTTAATTTTCTTATTTTGCCTTCATAAACTAGCTGCCTGCTAGTGTATATTATTTTGTCATCTAGCTTCATTAAGTATACACTGTACACACTACATACACACCCCAGTATGTGTACCTACTTGCACACAAAATGCACCTTTATTTACATGACATAAAACTTGTAAAATATGTTTGCCCATTGATTAACATGCATTTTTCTGTTACTGTTCTTTGGAAAATGCAAAGTACAAGGACCATTTTAATTTCTGCACCATCAAAGATCAGTGGTACCATATAACAAGTGACCTATAAACAAACGTTTCTCTGATATTGAAGCCGTTATGATTCTTTTGTTTCTGCTGTTTTCCACTGGATGGCGTCACTGTCTTTCTGACTTGATCCACTTACAGTCTCCAACAAGACGTAGTAGTCTGAAAACAGCATCACTGTATGGTCATTGCTCTGATCACATGGCCACGTCAGGATGTGGATGGACAGTCTAACTTCTGTGCATCGTTAACTTTATATGGTGACTATGTATATTACCCCTGGGAGATCTACGCATCGTATGGAAGTTAGCTGCATCAAACTCATAATTGACTTCGTCATACCACCTGTGCGAACACAGCAGACACCCATCTGACTAGCACTCCAGTTCCAAAACAAAGCCCTCGGGCTCCAGGAATCCCAATGTAATTAATTACCCATTCGATTATTCTTACGAGCTGCTGAGCGGTATTGTGCATTCAAATACCGAACTACGTCTACTTCCCAAACAACCGGAACTTGCCAGCAAGCGATATTATTGGCCGAGCTTATCTTCAGTTTCAGGAGGTACCGAGACTGATGTAATCTGGCGAGCGAGGATGTTTATAACTAGTTTCCCTTTTTTGCAATAATGATTACCACAGAATTACAAATAGATATATACACAAAAAACTCTGTAGTAATTCATGTAAATTGACACTTACAATGCAGGATAGCAGGATGCTTTTCCTTCATCTTGTATCTGTAGTCTGCAGCAGAAAAAAAGAACAGTAAGATAATAACTAGCTTACACCCACTGGCCCACCCATGGAGCAACACATCAAAGACAGCTGTTATCAATATTACACTACCTTGATGTTAAGTTCATTCCCGCTGACCATCACATTTCTGCTGTCACTATTTACCGAGTTACAACACTGCATGCTGATGCAGCCAACATGCTGATGCAGCCAACAATAATTTCTAAGTAAATCAAGCGAAGTGCCACAGTGACGCCATCTGGAGAATATTTCACCATTAAATTTGTCCACTGACAAAAGTAAATAACTCCCAACTATTGTTGTATGGTTGAAATACAACGCCAGTTGATAGACCAGAGGCTGGTGGTTGAGGGAATGAACTTGGGAAGAGGTGGGTGGACCTTGGCACCTCAGGGGAGATGCAATGAAGTTAATGTACTAATATATAGATGAAACTTCCATACTACTTTGATCACAAGGAATCCAAGACGCAACAATCTGTAATCGTTAAAGTTTCGGTTAAACATTATACCATGAACATGGATGCACAGTTATCATCACAGCTAAGGGCAGCAGAGGATATAGGGTGGAAATGCAATTCTGAAAAATGTTCATTAGTTTATTCTTTCAAATTCAATAAACACGATTGTTGAGGATGTTACGATTTGTAGTAACTGATAAACAGCAAACAATAAAAAAGAAAACTTGTTTACAAAATAAGTTCTAAGAATATTTTGATTTGTATTAAAGAGTTCAGTAACATGATAACACTTCTAGTAACATGATTACACTTCTAGTAAACCTTGCCAGAAGATATCAACTCTGTTCGACATACATTTAAATCTGACCAAAAATATCTGAACATTATCTTATTCTACTCAACCAAATCAAGACTAGGTGCATTTCGGAATATATATATATTAAAAAAGAAAGATTCAATCAAATACAGATTTCTCGTGCATAGTGGCAGTACCCTAAGATATGTCTATGCAAAATTAGAGAAAAAGTTGCTGAATGTTTTCCGAGATATGACAGCCATCGATGCACGGCAGACGCAGAGTAATGGCATAAGTCAGTTGGACATTCGGCCCAAAGGACTAAAAAGTTTTGTAAATGTCTGTGTGCATCCAGGGACACAACTGTAGGTAAGATTATCTTTACGGTGATATAACAAATAATAAATTCTGCAACTGCAATTTTAGGTACAGCCTGAAACACCAACCCGCATACATGCACGCCAGGCTACATTCTAGCAGTGCTACCTGCGGTGACATCACAGGTGTCGCAACAAACTGCAGAAAATGTACAGAAAAGCGCGACCAAAAGGGGCTTTGAATAGGGGGAGGGAGTTAAAAAGACAGCAGCAGTTGAATATCAGGACACTATTTTAGAGTATATTTTATTCAGATTGGGAATAAAAAAGGTTCATTTCGCTTTGTCTTTAACTTCAAAGTCGGACAAGAAAAACAATACTGGATCAGATGATGCTACACTAATCAGTTGAAAGGTTGGTCACATGCTGTGCATTAATTACCTCGGCTTCGAGAGAGTCGCCACCAGAAATAAAATGCTGTCCCCGCAAAGAGCAATTCTCCAATGATGGTGAATTTGATCGCCTTTACTGTGACATTGGTTTTCTTTGGGTACTTCTTCATATTGATGCAACGTGTTTATAGCTTCAACCTGAAACATAGTGAAGGGTTTATTAATTAACTTACATATGTTGAAAGAAGATGGACCATTCCACACTATCACACTATGGCCATATAAAATAAATCCTGGTTTCTCATCTGATGAAGGCGAGTATCAAAGGGGCTATTCTCAACAATCAACATTTAAGATGTTTACCGAGTGTATTTCTTACAAGCAGCAAACCATATACCGATATAGACACATTCAATTGGCGTGATATGAATAATAGTTTTCACTGACTTCTGAGCCATTTCTGTTCATGTACCCTTGTTGATGTCATCAATGGTAGGGTAATGAGAACCATTTCAACTTTGACAATTTATAGTTTTCTTAGTTTTTTTTATAGGACAGGCAGTCAGGTTGTAATCAGTCCCGACTTATAAGATTTCATATTATTTTTTAATTATATATAGCTTTACCAGAAAATTAATCTGTCACATGTCATATTTGATTTTATAGTACTTTTTTATTTAAAAATAATCTTACCAGGGCAACTTCTAAAACAAGTTGTTTAGAGAATGCAAGTCATAGTGGTAGCAGATGCATAGGCATAGACACCAACAGATACAAACATAGTATAGTGTAGTACTGTTGTCACGAGATACCCCAGCTGATGCCCAGCAGGGAGGGTATATTTGGACTGATTGCCTAGCAGCAACCTCTGGACTCAAATTAGCATATAGAGTAGTGGGCGCTGCTGTTAGTGTAGTGAATCAGTCTTGCCTAGGAATTAGATCAGTGTAGCTGTGTATCCAGATAGCAGCGTATTAAACATATTCTCTCAACGTGTTGTTTGTATGTTATATAATACATAGACACAAGCAATACCGTTACTATAGTACACAATTTATAAGAATCACTGTTCAAGTACATTATACATAGGCATTGGAACTTGGTGAATATTGGGGGCTGAAGCTTACCGACTGCAATTGAAAAAGTATGCTGTTGGACATTTTTCTCTGTGTCATTGTCAAGCAGGGTAGTGTTGCAGATATGTTTTGCTGTGTCGAGTAGGGGTAATGTATACCTGCCAACTCTCCCGGAATTTCTGGGAGTCTCCTTGATTTTGGGTGTATCTCCCACTCTCCCAGAATACAGGCAAATCTCGTGGACTTTCACTTATAATCTCTAAAAGCATCCCCCTTCTTCAAATGTCATCATCCGAGACAATGCGACATCACAGGAGTCGTGCCAAGACTTGCTGAACTGCTGTTCAAGTTCCGTAGCAATAAATCTCTAACAGCACCCCCTCCCGTCTTCTGATGTCATCCGAGACAGTGCGACACGGGAAGCGTGCTGAACCGCTGTTAAATCTCCCAGAATTAACAAAGTTGGCAGGTAATGTTTGAGATTTTTTGTAGAGTCAAGCGGGTGGTATTATGGGAGATTTTTTTTACTGTATCCACCCTTTTTCAGGCTCACCAAATGAATATATATTCTCTCAATTGAGAGGCCGATGCTAAAACACTGCACCACTGGCACTGCACACCACTCAAGGCCAAAAATGTCACTGACACTGAGTGCGAGACTATCTTTGAAACTGTTACTCAAATTATTGTTAGTGCTGTACTACACACTAACAGTTAGTAACACAGTCACAAACAATCTGACACTGCTGTTACGGTGCAGTGTACTATGTCTATGGTCTGTTACTGTGTTACAACTTACACTTACAAGTTACAGTCTATTCTCTAGACTAGACTCACTTACTCAGCGAGTTACTCACCGACTCGGTGACTGACGGTGCGTATGTGTAGTCGAGTTTCAACAAGTGTTCATCTACTCTAGTCAATACATGTTTGTTACGTTGGGTATACACTATACATTTGAGTCGATTATACCATTACATTAAATACACACCAACACTGCAACAACATACCCCAATGTCAAGCAGACGGCAAACGCCGAGTATTTGTAACAACGTCTACTATTGGTTCGTATATAAGATGAACCAATCAAATAGCACGAGATAAAAAGCAAGAACGCAGCACGCTAGTGAGATGTTTGCGTGTGCAGCAATTGAAATAGCGGCTAACTTTTAAATTTAGTAAGTATACGTTGTCATATTGTACTAGGCATTGGAATATACGATGCATTAATCACTGAAACGTTTGATTTTCTTAGTCATTTTGCGAGAGTTGACAAATAAACGTGTGAAGTGCTGTGGCGTGGGCGATAATATGTTGTACTTATTATCCCACTGCTAGCCTACTGTCACTATGTGTGTTCTAGTTGTTTCCAGCACTCGGCAACGTTCTATTAACTGAATAGTCTGTATATATTGTGGATATATGTTATGATCTTTTGAGGTCTCATTCAACTAGTCATTCTTTTTCAGAACATTATCGCCAAGCCGACCTTTCTATGCTGGCACTGAGGGGTGAGGGTGGTCACTGCCAGGGTGCTTGTCGTCCTCAGTGGTTCTTTTACGTCCCAAATTGAGACGGGACCGACATTAACGTGATCTCCGAGTCACGAGGGATATACAGTCCCCAATGTTGAGAGCCAGGTTTTTACATAAAATATTCGATACGATCCGGGTCCGGGTATTGAACTCGGGACGCCGGCATGTCAGGCGGATGTGCTAACCACTACACTATCGCGCGCCTCCATGTGTGTCGGTACTGGCACTGCTGTGCAGTGTAATCATTTAGTGCTAGTATAACTAACTGTTCCACATTCTATTTCATTAGGGACACTTGTGTTGAATCTCGATTTCGCTGTTGTAACTACATTTTTGTCTAAATTTGACATCTCTGACTCTGCCTGTAGGCTGTAATCATTCAACATCACCCTGGCCTGGGGCTTAGCGTAATTTACATTTAAAATTATTGGGTCTTAGCACACTTGAGGTGTAAATACCATCCCGGTTTGCGTCAACATACTCTGCTATGTCACTTATTTCAATGGCGATGCGGTAGCACATGACCACAGCGGCACAGACAACCGCAAACCAGGTCGCTATTTGGGCTTCAAAAGTGCACTAAGACGCAACATTTTGGTAACATAAATATACCAGGGATTATGTTCTTTGATGGTACTAACACACTGATACATAAAATTTAAGCAAAAGTGTAGTTATGACGGAAAAATCAAGGCGGGTCAGGATTCAACACAAGTGCCTCATTATGGCTCTGCAAAGTATAAACTGATAATGATAAATAACACTGCATTAAATGTAACAATACTCTTGGAGTTCGGAAACGCGTCCATGACACGGTGTATGCTAGAATGCCGTATACTTTGTTGCTGTCTGCATGTGCCCAAAAGATGCATACTAAAATGTGTCTTGAGAAATCTGAGAAAATTCAGGGGCACTTGTGTAGAATCTGGACCCACCTCGATTTTGTCGTTATTAATTATAGTTTTGCCTAAATTTGACACATTGGTGCAATAATTAAATAATTCCACACAATCCCAGGCTTATTTACGTTATAAAAAATATTGCATCTTAGGCTTAGCGCCATCCTCACAAACTAGCCCAGATCTCCTACGCGAAGGGCGGAAGTTAGCTGAGTCAAACTAGTAATTGACTTCACCAGTTGCAACTGCGTCACCCATGAGAACAGTGCAAATAATCACCCCAATTTGAAGACAGATAAAAAAAAATTGGGAATCCCAATATATAATGACCCGTTCGCCCATTAGCACAAGCAGCTGAGCAGTATTGTGTATTCAAATAATTGCTTCTACTTCCTAAACATTGCATGTAACACGAGCCACGGTTGGTTGAAATTAGTTTTGTTATGACCACCTGACTTGCCGCCAACCATTGATCTAGTGAGCGATTTCATAGGTTGAGCTTAAATTCAGAGTTTCACAAAGCGATCAGCCGGGGGGTACTGCTGTCTGGCACTGACATAACAGAGGCATTTTGAGGCCCAAGTAACGCTTCAGTTTGCTCCAGTCTGCGTCTGAACACAGACAATGGCCACACGGGCAACAAACAGTACAATGGCCCGAATGGAGTTATTTAAATTACATCTTATGTTGATGTATTGACACTGAGAACAGTCTAATCAATAAATGCATTGCCGACCCCTTGCCTGTCGTTGACATTGTTTATAAGCTTTAGTCGAGCACTGTGAACAGCGTTTGTTGTCGCTGACACCATCGCCAACTTTCAACTCTTGTCAAACAAAGTGCAATCCGTTCATATCTATACAAAATAGTATCCATCCATGCATGTACACTATATGCATGTTTTAAAATGTTTGCTAAATATTACAATTGGAGTGAGTCGCCAGGGCTCACAAATAGTACACTCATTACAAATGCCCCCGTTACCTTGGGTCATAAACTTACGAAAAAAGACAATACTAAATTCTAGTCTTACATGCATTAGTCTTACTGTATAGTATAATTTAATTGGGCTAATTTAACTGGGTAATTTTCCCACAACTTATCATCTAATTTCCTCTCAAAAGACTGCATCAACACAATCTCAACCACAGGCTGAATGAGGCCATTCCATACATCTGTTCATCGGTGTATCAATGAGTTTTTTAATGTTTAATTAACATAGTTCTTTGAACATTTTTAGTTGGTGCTCTCTCGTATGTGAATTGTTGTCACTCAATGTCACAAACTGCTGCATCGTATTTCTCAGTTAGAATCTCCCTATCCTTGGAGCAGTAGACCGTAGTAATATGACCACTGACCAGTCCACGAAAAAATGGGGCACACCAATCCAGAATGTACAGTGTATCTAGTTTTGTAACACTTGTAACAACTGATTTTGAAGAGAGAAAAAACATTTCTGAGCACTTTGATATTGATGGTTATATATTTTGTACCCAGAAATATGTCACGTAGGCAGTTAAAGAATAACATGATTAATAATATTTTTTTTTAATATGTTCACATTTACCAGGTTATTTAAGCAATCATAGTATTGTGCACATTAATTAATAACATTTTAATCAACTGATTTGGGGCACATCAAATTTTGAAAAGGCTCATAGTTCTATATCTGAATTCTGATGCGCCCGAAGGGCACAAGCATGTCTTTTTCTAGATCGATCCCTGCAATACATTTAATTATACTGTACTGCAAAATAATAATACAGTTATCGCAATAGTATGGTAATAGTAAACTATCCCCAATAGTTAGCACTTGGTATAACAATACATAAAACTGTTGATGGGACGATAGCGCACTATCAATAAATCAGTAAATTTCACAATCAATAATACTGCTAATTGACCAACAGATTAGTGGGGTTACTTGTATCAAATAAAACACTATTTGTAAATATATTTATCAACATAACATCAACAGTCATCAAACATATGAGCATTATTCAGAGATTTACCATTTTGGGAATCAACTGTCTGCAAAGCTCTGCCATCCAGAAACTAAGGATTGCATCTGCTTTTACAGGGTGTTCTCATAATGCAATCATAATAGTTATGACATTGTCACAATAGTAATGTTATAGTATGTAAACTAATACAGTTAGTATCACTAGTAAATTATCCCTAATAATCACCATCATTTACAAGTACCGGGTACCTGTTGATATTCCCTCTCAAGAAACTTACTATTTATTGAAATAAGCCAAGGAACCAGAATGTTTTTACAAGTATTGCAAATATTTGTCTGCATTCATATTTTATGCAATGCATGTTAATATGTGAACAGTCATCTTGTACAAATGGATAGGTAAAGGCTAATAATTATTGAATATTCAGATGTTTTCCGTGTCATATATTCCAGACGACAAGACAGTCTTGCAGTATGTTCAGTGCCAGGCCTTCCAGCAAGGACACTGAACATGACCTGCTTAAGTACCAGAAAGAGTTCCTCTCTTCCAAGGCAACACCAGCTGTCAAAGTGATCCGGGCTGAGAAAAGGAAATCTGATGACGTTGTCGAGCCATCACGTACCCAAGCTACAGAACAAGAGAAAGATGTGGTGACATTAGGAGGTACACGTTCAATATGTTTCTTTGGCTATTTTACAGTTTCTTATAATGTAGATGAAGTACTTAATAAGTATCATGCTTGCTAGCAGTCTTATAGTCACTGCCCATGTAAACTGTCAGGACTGGTATATTTGAACTAAAACAAACATGATTATCGTATGATCAACTTGTAAATAAAGATGATAAATAATGTCTATGCCATTGGGACCTATACAGGTGAGCAAAGTCAGTGTTTAATAATAGTTTTCTTTGGTAGAAGTGGATGCAAAATTACATCCCACCTATACTGTTAATTTATTGCCTGAACAACATACTCATATAAAAAGCTGAGTGATCTGAAGTAATGTGGAATTAATAAATTTTATAAATCTTTAACCCTTCAACATCAGTCTTTCATTGGCAGTATTACCAGTTTTATCACTGTGTATGTGCCTGTCTTCTGACAGAGTTGGGTGTGTAAGTGTTGCAATTATTATCAGAACACCTTCCTGTCTAAGCTTCCCCGTGACTTATTGGCAAATCTGTACACTGCTTTGTGCAAACATATGTCATAAGATGTTCTGGGTATTTTGCTTAGATGTCCCACAGAATTTCCCACATCAAAGCACGACACCAAGTTTCAAAAAGACCAAGCCCTCCGTTCACTTCAAGCTTAGTGGACAGACGCAAGCCGAGGCAGGCTTGGAAGACCCAGAAGCATTTTTAGACAGTAAGTATTTGATCCTAAATGTACCCTGCTGTATTTTCACATTGACATACTTTGTGAAAATGGTGTAGGGATGAACGTAAATCATAATAGTTTAGTGAGAGTCATACCATTCATTTCTGCTGATAGTTTGCTATATCTTATCAGTAGTACTGAAATGTGGTGATTTGTATTCTGTTTTGGGCTGCATTTTTTCCTGAAGAAATGTATGTTTTATAAAAAAAATGGTCCAATCCAGTTTATTCCTGTACTTTTCTGTAATAAAATGGAGCACTAAAGCAATTAGTTTCCAGCACAGTTATGATGTGTCTAACATATGAGCTGACTCCGGATTCAAATCACAAACATAAATTTTCTTGATAAAAAATCTGTTTAGATTACATTATTATACATTCATCACATATGGAAGATCGGCTGTTGATGTCATGTGGAGCATTGTGATTGGCTGTTGATATCATGTGGAGCATTGTGATTGGCTGGCGATGTTTCCATAGTGACGATCACATGTGCGTCAGCCCAGTTCAAACATAAATTCATTCACTATGAATGCAGATCATAATAGTCTGGTTATTCTCATGCCACTATGCTGTTGTATTATAATTACCTAAATGCATCCCGCTGTCAAATCACCAAATACAGGCCCCCCCCACGAAATGACACCACAAAGTCACTTATATTCCTGCAAAATCGTAGATTTGTGGCAACATCGTTTAGTCGTCTTAACGATAACGTCTCTCAGAGCGGTTAGGATTTAACTCCATTGGACAACGTGAAAGATATCGCTTGTTAGTTGTCCAATCACAAAATATTCCTGCGGTATCCCCAGTGTCTCCAATGGTGACACCTCGCGGAGTTTCGACGTACTAGAAATTCTTGACATTCATGTAAAATGGCGCCCATGTGGTTACTTGCGTTTTGGTTTATTACGGTGGTGGGAGTGAAAACCGTGCAGGCTGATGACACTACATCACTAGTCAGCACTTGTGTCGAATCCGGACTCTTTTGAAGCCCAAATAAAAACTGTGCACCTATTCACTAGTCGGCACTTGTATCGAATCCGGACCCTGTTGAAGCTCAAATAGCGACCCGGTTTGCGCTAGTCTGTTACCGCACATCGCGCGTAAAATGAGAGCTATTATATGGCTTATGCTATAGCAGCGTATGTTTATACAAACCGGGACGCTATTTACGCCTCAAATGGGTGTAAGACGCAATATTCCTAAAGGTATATATGCCTAGGATAATGTTGAATGATGGAACTAGGATAATGTTGAATTATGGAACTATCTCGCTGAGATATCAAAGTTAAGCAAAACTAAAGTTATAACGGCAAAATAAATTCAAGGTGGGTCCGGATTCAACGCAAATGCCCACAAGTCTATTCAATTAATGTCCTATGCCGTTCTTTTAAAGCAAAATAAGGAATGTGATTCGTAATATATCTTTGTGCTAAATATATAATACATATTCCGACAAAGTTGTGCAAATAAACGTTTGGGAAAGTTGATTTGAGTGAAGTATTTACTTATAAACCACCAAAGTTCACATCTCATAAAAGACGCCTACTGCCCAAAACCTGTATACTAATGGGTTATCAATAACTTGGGTTAAACAATGATATGTTTGCACAGAAATTGGATATACTAAACAACTTATCCTTTTTTATAAAAAGGACACAATTTGAGAAACGTTCTTGCGATTAATAGAAACATACTTTTGTGGCATTCCAGAAATTACTGTTTAATTAATTGCATAGCATGCTAACAGCAAATAAAATATAATCTTTGGCACATAAACCTCCAATTTACCTAGCGCCTTGACCCATCTGTTGACAACTGGAAAACTAATTATGGACTTTGAGATTGACCAACCCTTTTGTTTTGATGCGCCTCTGAGCTTGGTTTCCAAGGATTTAGGCGCAATAGAAGTTATCTTATTATTATTATATATTATAATCATTTAAAGGTGATGATGAAAGAGTCTTCAAATGATACCCCTGGATGCTTCCCAAGAAGTCAAGATGGTGTTCGACTGAATAAGTGTAAAGCACTTTCAGCAGTCCTGCGCTTTATAAGAACTTACCTTTTTATGTTTTTACTGACTCTGTCAGCGTGGTAACACGGCCAAGGGTTAGTGCAAGAAAAACATAACCACAACCAAGTACCAGTGGTCAAGTGGAAACCACACCTCTACTGAGTACCAGTGGCAAAATGGAAACCACACCTCAACACGATGAAACAATCATGATTACTGACTTTTATCAATCATGATTACTACATTTACAAGTAGTGTCTTGTTGTTTTATATCTTCCCGTTTATATTCAAGAGTAAAGGTTAAAACATACCTCAGAATGCACCATTTTAAAGCTAGTTTAAAAAAATCTCCGGACCCCCCTAGCAACACTTCGCGCCTGTGGCGCTCGCGTACCCTATCCCTGCCACCTCGCCCATCTTTTACCCAGGGGAAACACTGTTTGGTAAAGAGGTCGTGCCAAAAATGCAGTACAGATTTTTGCTGTCTTTCAATATTGTAGCAACATGTTTATGAAGCTGTATCAAACTTAATATCCATTTGTTTACACACAAAAAACCCGTATGAATGTCAATATCATGTTTGTACTTACAACCATACAAATTTTTCTTTTGGGGAGTTTCTCAAAATGAAATAAAATGCCATTTTAAGGTGATTTTTGACATATTTTTTAATTGTTTTTAAACACATTTAAATATCTCTAAACAACATAAAAATCTATTCTTTTTGGTTTGGAGTAAACGCTGAGAAAAAATTGTTAGCTTATCTTCAAAACTTATATTAGAAATGATTAATTCCAAAGAAGCATATAATAGCCGATGCAGCCACCTTAATAGTAATCATGACTTACTTCTCAGTTGAGATGTTGTTTTGCAAGGTACATTATGGGACACTGCCTGTTTCTTGTTTCAGAGCATGACACACATATATCAAAAGTTCTTTCTGATATTGTGGTAAGTAATCCTTTGTCTCTGTCAGTTTAGTGGTTCTTTTGTTCCATTGCTAGATGACACCCTCTTTGGATATATATATATATTTCCTATGCTGGCTTAATCAGTGTTATTCACACAAGTTATTTATCTTGATAGCATCTATTCTTTGCCCATTCCAATACATTTCCATCATTTGTTAAACTCAACATTAAGATAAATAAAGAATTGCACATTATTCTACAATACTTAAGGTCAATAATAAAATTATTAACGGCCCAAAATGGAATAGATAGCATTTTCTCTTCACAGGGATCAAATGCACAAGGGGGATGCAGGGAAGTTGGTCAATGGAAACTGGTTGTGTTAACTTCGCGTAATGACTGTACAACACAAAAGTTGTAGCCTGTCTCAGTGGCAATATTATGGATTACAGCATGTCTGTATTGATTTAATCCTCCTGGTTGTGTGTGAATTATCTGTATTTTGTTTCGTAGGAGCGGGACTTTGCTAACATCCAAGTGTGTTATCCCAGCACCCATGGGCATGGAGGGTTCCCAGTTGCCATGCACAGGGACACCAGTCAGCAGCAGGTAAAATATGACACGCCATAAACATCTTTATTCATTATTTTGGTTAAAATATTTCCATTATTTATCTATTTAAAGATACTGTCATTTGTGCATTTATCATTTTGTTGCATAATTACAAACAACATTAAACACTGAAACCTAAAATGTGTTGTGTTAAGTTGATTTTTAATTCTGTGCATATACCCACACATTGTCATGTATACGTCTACAACTCATATCAATTTTACAAAAAAAATTGATGTGTAGGTTGTTTAATATATTTAAATGACAGTGAATGTAAGTGTGTAATTGTCAGGAGGTGGCCAGCAGTCACCAGGTAGGACACACACAGAAGAAACCGAAAAAGAAAAGTATATTTGCTCAGCAGTTCTCACGTAAAGCTCGCAGTGAATCAGAAGACATTGCCACAGATGCAGGCATATCTGCTGACATTGGAATGGCAGGTTGGTGGACCATAGAACTGATGCAGTTGTACAGTGTATTACACCTATATATCACCCGCCACAGTGAACCAGGCATTGAGTCACTCGGGCCTGTTCTGCAGATAAGCTAAACATGGCTGTCCAGGTCATGTCCCATAAGTTTTTTTATTTTGGCAGAAGTGCACACCTTATCATGTCCCCTTTCAATAGCCAGTTTATCATCCTCAACAAGTAATCCAAAACCAATAAATGCATGCATTTATGAACTCACAGATTAAAAAAACAATAGACAATATGAGTCAAATGAACTTTGGTCACATATATGTGTTATATGGTGAGAGAAGACACCTATTAATAATTTCAGATTAAAGTCATTTCGAGAGCAAAGAAATTATACAATACCTATGAATAGCTACAATGTTACTATGTAATGCCATTTTACATTGTTACTATGTAATTATAGGCCACCAACATTATCTTGGAGCATTTTCAAATTTAACTGTTTAGTGACTTAAAATTAATTTATTAACTTATTTATTTTATTAATTGATTTACTTTAATTGTCTTTATAATGATATTATATTGTAAACACATTGATTATTAATTAGCTATTGCACAGAAAGGACTTGTATTATTATTGCTCATGACAAGCTACCATGTTACTATATAATGTGAAGCTGCAGGCTAGTTTATGCTCACCCACTGGTGGCCGTTCATGCGATTAGCCACATGCAGCACTGATGCCCTAGATTCCACACCACTGGGCCCCTAGGTGAAATAAAAAACTTTGAATTGGTGATGCAGTGGGCTAGCATGCCTTCAAAAGTTCTGTCCCATACATGCAAAACTGATGTAGATATGGGTGAATATACATACACGCATCATTCACTCGCTCGCTCACTCACTCACTCACTCACTCACTCACTCACTCACTCACTCACTCACTCACTCACTCACTCACTCACTCACTCACTCACTCATCCCTTCACTGGGCTGATCATAGGGGTGCATGTTTGGAGGCTTCCACAGCGATCTTCCATCTGGGACAGTTGTGGGCTGCATCGCATAACTCCCTAAGGTGTTGAACCGTCCACTCTCGGATGTTGTCTATGTACATTTGTTATGGTTTTCGTCATTTTCTGGCCTTTGACCGTGCCTTGTAGTATTTCTTGGGCAAGTGTCTTGTGTCTGGTTGTATGGCCGAACCACTGGAGTTGTCAGTGTTTCACTGAGTCCTTCACTGTTTGCATATTTCCTCAGCAAGTCACCAACAGAGGAGATGATTGACCCGAGGTACAAGGATGATGCTACTTCAACGCATTCTTCAATCATTAATACAGTAATTCTTGGCGTTTTTCTGCTGTTGACCGTGATACCAATATTGCTCTTCCCTGAACTTATTACCATTCCATAGGCACATGCAATTCTTTCCAGTGTTGATATATGTATAAATATATATATATATATGCACATACATACATAATATTTACATATATAAGATCTCTAATATTATGTTAAAGATAGAAGTGCACCAGTTGCGAGCCATGCAGTGGATGCTCCCACCCATACGTCTGAGAGCAAGAGCATTGATGAGGAGAACCAAGCCAGATTGGCTGCCATGAGCAAGGAGCAGATACTACAGGAGCAGAAGAACCTACTACAAACTCTAGGTGATGCACTTCCCTTGTTTCTCTTTAACAGCGGACCTATTCACTAAGGTAATGGCCTGATACTGAAATCCATCGTTATCTACAACTGTTGAATTTAAGCAGCTTTTTTAAAATGCAAAAGGCAGCCATTATTTCCGTGACACAAGAGAAAGTGTCCCGGTGGCGCAACTAGGTGTTGATGGTTTTCAGTATAAAAGAGTGAACGGAATCGATTTCAGAGAGCACCATCGAGGTTATCAGCTGATAACAATGTTAGCAAAATGATCCTCTGGTCGCATATACATGGATGTCAAATTATATATGTCAGTAATGATGCTTTTATAGGCCTTCATCAGTTAGTGAGAAAAGTGAAATGTAAAGGAACACCACATTGTGTACATTTAGTTATTTTCAGTTTTTCGTTGAGAAAATTGTCTGTTTTCCCTATTTAATGATGTTGAAGCAACCACCCTTATCCTGTAAATCAATGCTAACTTGTAGAAATTAACAATATATTTGTTTAGGTTTTTGTTCATAAATTAATTTGTCTTCTGTAGTCAATCGTGTTTCAATATCTAACAAGAATAAATTTATAGTTTTAAAATAAGATATTATATGGAAGTGTTTAGAAGACGAAGAAGAATTTGGTGAAAAGGTCATCATCAGTGTGAAATGAAGACAGCAGGGCTGCATACTTTGTTGTTTTCAGATCCCAGTCTTGTTGCGTTCCTGACACGTAACAGAGGCAAAAGAGGAAAGACCTCGACCCAAGGAACATCTATCGAAGAGACCATGGATGTCGGCACACCCACCCAGGTCGCACCCGCCGAGGCTGCACCCGCCAAGATCACACAACCCCCTCCAACACCTGGCCTAGGTATGATTGGGGTTCAGTTATTTTGATTGAAATTTATGTTGTTTCTGCAGTATGTTTCACTAACTTGATGATATTTATATGAGATTCCATAGTAGAAGTATCAATAGTTTCCTGCTACCCTGTCTAGCATTGTAAATATTTTATTAAAATTAAATACAATTAAGCATTTTATACATATGTAAAATAAATTATTGTATTGTGTGTTGTATCAGGTATTGTACACAAATAAAGGCATACCACTGATTGATGTATCCAGTATGTTGCGGTTTGCCTATGTTACTACCGGTACATTACATTACATCATACATCATCGTTACTACATTACATTACATCATACATCATCGTTACTACATTACATTACATCATACATCATCGTTACTACATTACATTACATCATACATCATCGTTACTACATTACATTACATCATACATCATCGTTACTACATTACATTACATCATACATCATCGTTACTACATTACATTACATCATACATCATCGTTACTACATTACATTACATCATACATCATCGTTACTACATTGCATGACATCATAAGTCAAACATTCCCGCATACAGTTGACACTTAAAAACTTTGCCTTATGTTTTTGTCGTAAAGAAACACTTTAGGGACCAGAATTTCAACAAAATATATGACAGAATGCACCACGTGTTGGCATCCATTTTTTGATGGCTTGACGGAGGTTTTGCCAGGCAACAGGTCACATAGATAGGTGAATTATGTGATGAGTGGTCAGCTACCCCTGTGTGACAGATGAGGGTGAACTGCCAGTGAAGAGAGACAAGACGTGGGTACACATGGATGAGGTGGAGACAGAGAAGATGCAATGGATGAAGGACCTCCCTTCCCCTCCCGCCGCGGGGGATAACAAGGTTAGTCTCCTCTTTCTACTCCTCATAACCTTGTTTACGTGTTAGCTGCGCCACTGGAGCAGTGGCTAGAGTGTCGGACTCTCAATCGAGAGAACCCTGGTTCGAATCCTGTGTTGCCGTGTCAAACCTTGGGCTCCAGTTCACTCAGTTGTATGAATGAGTACCTGGTTATAGACAGTGGTGGATATTTGTATACGAATAGTCTTCGCTCATTAATTGCAGCTTGGCTGAATGCATCCCAGAGAAGTTGAGATGGTGTTCGAATGAGCAGGTCTGGCAGGGAGTAAAAATGAATGCGCTTTGAGCAGTTCTAAGGACGGGATACTGCGCTATATAAGAACTTACTTTATTTAGTTCGCCTTAATCATGTTTTTTCAAAGATAGGTTTCTTCGTTGGTTATGGGATGGGTGCATAAGTTTGGACTATTGGTTCAGTCTCCCACCAATATGTGGTGGTGACTTAAAATTTTTATGGTCCAGAATTGCGATTGGCATCAATTTGCATCCATATGTGTTTCATTTACTGAGTGGCACTATAGAAATATATTTTCCTGCATTACGCAGTGATAACCAAACCACTCCCCCCTCCATATATGTAATCTTAACCAAAACACTCCCCCCTCCATATATGTCATCTTAATCAAGCCACTCCCCCCTCCATATAATATTATGTCATCTTAACCAAACCACTCCCCCCTCCATATATGTAATCTTAACCAAACCACTCCCCCCTCCGTATATGTAATCTTAACCAAACCACTCCCCCCTCCATATAATATTATGTCATCTTAACCAAACCACTCCCCCCTCCATATATGTAATCTTAACCAAACCACTCCCCCCTCCATATATGTAATCTTAACCAAACCACTCCCCCCTCCATATAGGTCATCTTAATCAAGCCACTCCCCCCTCCATATAATATTATGTCATCTTAACCAAACCACTCCCCCCTCCATATATGTAATCTTAACCAAACCACTCCCCCCTCCGTATATGTAATCTTAACCAAACCACTCCCCCCTCCATATAATATTATGTCATCTTAACCAAACCACTCCCCCTCCATATATGTAATCTTAACCAAACCACTCCCCCCTCCATATATGTAATCTTAACCAAACCACTCCCCCCTCCATATATGTCATCTTAATCAAGCCACTCCCCCTCCATATATGTCATCTTAATCAAGCCACTCCCCCCTCCATATATGTCATCTTAACCAAACCACTCCCCCCTCCATATATATGTCATCTTAACCAAACCACTCCCCCCTCCATATATGTCATCTTAACCAAACCACTCCCCCCTCCATATATGTCATCTTAACCAAACCACTCCCCGCTCCATATATGTCATCTTAACCAAACCACTCCCCGCTCCATATATGTCATCTTAACCAAACCACTCCCCGCTCCATATATGTCATCTTAACTTGTTTTGGAACTTTGCGAACTGATGCGACCTCCCCTTAAAAATGGAATGTTGACTCAGTCCTCTGTAATGTGTCAGTGTAGTTAATGCTGAAATTACCTGTCCAATGGTTGTTGTTGTATTAACAGGTAATATCAGGATGCAGTAACTCAGTGATAGGTCATACTCTGAGGACTGAGGTTTGAATCTGCCTATTGCTGTTTCAAAACTTTGCAAATTTAATTCATCCCTCTATGACTATACGTTTCAAAAGAGACACCAGAAATGCCAGGGGAAGTGAGAAATCTCTCTCAGGGAAAGTAATCCAGTTTATGAGGTCATTCTACTTCAGTGTCCTCTTAGACAGGTCCCTTAGTCATACAAGATTTATTTAGCACACGCCAATGTCTTACAAGGTTAATTGTTTTATCGTTCTAGTATTACACTTCAGATATATCACTACAAATATTACACTTGATATTCTGGCAGACTGGTCAGCCAGCCAGATTTGATCTCCATGGCAACCTTGTGCCAGCCAGTGCCGACGTGCCAACACACCTTGGATTGCATCACCACGGCGATGAACCAGAGGTCAGTTGAGATACACAGTTTATTGGTACCAATTGGAATGTCTTTGTATCCCTGTTAGAATGAGGAACATTTCGGATGAACAATAAAAGGAGTAAAGTTTGTTGTTTTGTGTCTCATTGCTTTTTATAGCAATGCAAAAATTGAGAGCATACTCTGTGAAAGAAAAGTTGGATGTAAAGTGAAATACTCAGTCATACTGTAGAGTGGGAAATTTGCCTTCATGAATTGTACTAAGCATACCTGTATTTGCTACACAAAATGTGACAAGTATATGTTAGGTTTAATTACTACAATGCTGCATTGATTTATTTACTTCAGCCATTTCAAATAAATTGTATATTTATTGGTTTGTTAGACACCTTGTAACTGATCTTCAGGGCTAAGAACATTATACATTCATGGGCAAAAGCACCAATTTTCTTTTTTTAATGAAAAACAATTGACTACCAGTTTGAATAATACAATTTGAATTAAAATCTTGAAATTTGGGATTGATTGGCAGGTGATTTGAAACATGAATACATAACTTTGATGTAGATCATTGTGTTTGAAACACAAAAATTGTCCAAACCCTGCACCTACAACATTACTTGTACAGTATGCATAGTTCCTAAGGTAGTGTGGAACAATCCATACTTATAAATGACCCACTTTTATGGTAGAATTGTGACTTTAAACACTGTTGGTCTATTGTGCCAAAACTTTGGGAAAAAAATTTACTGATATTGACGACATAATGTGGGGCGCAGTGGTCAAGTGGTTAGAGTGCTGGACTGTTGTTCGGATGAACTGGGGTTCGAATCCTGGTGCCGGCTGGATGGTGGGTCAGTACTGTTTCGGTCGCCGTGTCAAAACCTGGGCAATTTCGTCCACCCTATGTTGCCTGTGTCTCTCGGAAGAGACTAAAAGTCATTGGTCTCTTCTGTCTGGTGTCTAAGCTGTGGGAAATAAAAGATCCCACCCAAGGAAATGGAAAAAAACCTCGTGGACTCACTGAGTGAAAGTCTCATTCTAAAAAAAGACAGAATAATCAACAAAATGGTGTTGATCGTATACAATGGTATCATTGTAAAACTTAAATCTGTTTGCATACCACAAAAATGTGCCATAATGTCTTAAATGTGACAACCTGTCACATATAAGCTCACTTATTGATCTATCTTATGGCTAATTTTGTTTTAGTTGGGGCACATCCATACTAGGGAACGAGCTTCCTGAGAACATTAAAGTCTCCACATGTTCAAGAAACATCTAACAACATTTCTTTTTAAACAGGCATTCAACTAACATGACAGTGCCAATTTCACTACTTTCTGTTTTTATGACCGTGATATATACGTATATGCATGCAGGCCTGTATTTGTAATATTTTATTCATGTGTTTTTATAATTTTGCACTAATTGTAATTATATATATATAGATACTTTTTTATTTATGATGTTTAAATCAGTCTTTTTACACTTCTTATTAATACTATGCTTAATGGTTTTATTTAATTTATGCAGTTTTATGTAAATGCCCTAGAGCATTTAATTTTAAATGGATTTGGTTGCTACATAAATTGTTATAATTATTATTAATTATTATCTTTGTGTGTGTGCTTGCAGCGGGCGGGTTACACCCTGGGCGAGTTATTTCAGTTGGCCCGCAGCACCTTCCTTCAACAACGCACCCTCGCTATTACAACTATAGCACGCATCATCACCCAGGTAAACATAGCACACATCATCATCAAGGTAGACATAGCACGCATCATCACCAAGGTAGACATAGCACGCATCATCACCAAGGTAAACATAGCACGCATCATCATCAAGGTAAACATAGCACGCATCGTCACCAAGGTAAACATAGCACACATCATCATCAAGGTAAACATAGCACGCATCGTCACCAAGGTAAACATAGCACGCATCATCACCAAGGTAAATATAGCACGTATCATCATCAAGGTAGACATAGCACGCATCATCACCAAGGTAAACATAGCACGCATCATCATCAAGGTAGACATAGCACGCATCGTCACCAAGGTAAACATAGCACGCATCGTCACCAAGGTAAACATAGCACGCGTCATCATCAAGGTAGCCACACATCATCATCAAGGTAGTCATAGCACACATCATCATCAAGGTAGACATAGCACACATCATCATTAAGGTAGACATAGCACACATCATCATCAAGGTAGTTATAGCACGCATCATCACTAAGGTAAACATAGCACGCATCATCATCAAGGTAGACAAAGCACGCATCATCACCAAGGTAGACATAGCACGCATCATCACCAAGGTAAACATAGCACGCATCAACATCAAGGTAAACATAGCACGTGTCATCATCAAGGTAAACATAGCACACGTCATCATCAAGGTAAATATAGCATGCATCATCATCAAGGTAAACATAGCACACATCATCACCAGGGTAAACATAGCACGCACTATATTGGGCAATAGCTGAGTTGTAACGATCCTTTCATCATGCAGTGCAGAACACCTGTCTGGTCGATGCACTGCCTACTCTGTGTTCGTTGTATCAGTTCTACATAAATACAACAGTTTAGGTTGAACTTTTATGAATCACACACCTTTCTAACTAGTCAGCTTTCAATGATGTGATGTATAGTTTGTTCACCCACTTTTATATAGAGCATTCATTATTGTATGTTTTCTATGACCAAACCAAACTAGCTTTTTAAATGTGTTGTACGTTTGCATGACAGATAATTTGTCTCAATTAACCCATTACAATAATAACAATATTATACTTTGCGTGATATCTTTGGTAGTTAATCAATGAGCTCAAAAGTAAAAAGTTCATTTAAAAATTGTATTAAAGTTAATTTTTTTTAATTTACTCAAAACCCAACTACTTAATAAATTAACTAAAACAAAAGTCTATAAACATTCATGCAAAATTCCTCCAAGATGGTGAAATCGGCTGACAAAGCCAAAAGAAACAACTAACTGAGACGGTAGGCCAATAACATGTTTCTCTGTGCCAGGCGAGAAAGGGTTCCTTCTATGACTGCACTTCGACTGCCATCATTCCTGCCCTGGTGGACGGTGGTCTTGTCTTCATTCTGCGCTGGGCACTAGATGACAGCACCGAGAACACAATGGCCACCGCTGTCCTATGTCTTCACTCACTGCTGGTGTGTCAGTCGGACGAGGTGAGACTTTTGTTATTTAAACTCTTGATCCCTTTCTCATTACCTACAGGTTGTCGACAAAACATGTGACCAAGTCAGCAGCAACATTTTTGTGGTTTTAGTATGCCATGCATATCCCTGCACATCCAGTCATAAAGTCTAGACCCCGCACACGTGGTATCAGTGGAAAGCTCTGTTATTGGCCAGTCTACCAAAAATGACATCAGCTGGCTAAGCTAATTCAGTGAATCAGAACAATGCATGTCAAGCACTCCACCCCCGGCCCTCCGGAGCTGAAGTAAGCAGTGATCTGGCTGCTAGAATCGGCCTACTTTTATATGTTATATTTTTTTTTTTTTTATGAAGTTCAGATAATAATATCCCCATGATTATCAAATGTTATATAAATTTTTTAATTTTTTATAAAAAAGCATTCCTTTAGCAATAAAATGATACCTCATTCATATTTTTGTGATACATATCAGTAAAGTTATGGTTTTTATTGTAACAGTTCGCTATAGAGGATTTTCGTTGGCCGGTCACAAGATTAAAGTGTGCGGGAATGTTTGATTTATTTGAAGTCATGCAGCAATTGTAATATAATTCATGTATATACAACCGTTAACAACATTGTTAGCAAAGGCCAAGCTTGACGGAGGTCATGCACATAATTTCGATTGTGACATACGCAAAAGCATCGTACTGGATACATCAATTACAGGAGGCTGCAGATATGACCTTCAGTTGGCACAGAGGTCATGAGATGGCCAGTTTAATGGTGCCAGAGACAGAAGTGGACGATGAAGATGAAGAACAAGAAAAGACAGATGCAGCCCTAGTGAAACATGACGTCATAAAGGTAATAAACAGATCCATTGACTCCCCACAGTGTCCTTGTGATGCTGCACATATTACTATTTATTTCTCCACAGGTAACCCCGTATGATGTTTTCTGTGATTGTGAAAATAACAAAACATTAATGCATGTTGGCGTTGCGGTACAAACACGCTATGTAAGTAAAAAAAAATTTTTGTTCACATATAACCCTTCATCTTTATAATGATGTGTTTACCATCAGCATGTATAACGTTTGATCAAAGCCAGTACACTAGCCATTGTGTTTGGACCCTGGCATCACAATGCATCTGTACTGCTAGCAACTGTGGTTTAGGCCCGGGCATCACTATGTGTCTGCCTTGCCAACAACTGTGGTTTAGGCCCTGGCATCACACTGTGTCTGTACTACCAAGAATTGTGGTCTGGGCCCTGGTGTAACAATGTGTATTTACTACCAAGAATTGGAGTTTGGATACTGTAATTGCAGTGTATCTGTACTACTAAGAATTTGGGTTTGGGCCCTGGCATTGTAATATGTCTGTACTGCCAGCAATTATGGTTGGGGCCCTGGCATTGCAATGTGTCTGTACTGCCAACAATTGTGGTTTGGGCACTGGCATTGCAGTGTGTCTGTACTGCCAGCAATTATGGTTGGGGCCCTGGCATTGCAATGTGTCTGTACTGCCAACAATTGTGGTTTGGGCACTGGCATTGCAGTGTGTCTGTACTGCCAGCAATTATGGTTGGGGCCCTGGCATTGCAATGTGTCTGCCCTGCCAACAATTGTGGTTTAGGTCCTGTCATCACAATGTGTCTGTACTGCCAACAATTGTGGTCTGGGCCCTGGTGTAACAATGTGTATTTACTACCAAGAATTGGAGTTTGGATACTGTAATTGCAGTGTATCTGTACAACTAAGAATTTGGGTTTGGGCCCTGGCATTGCAATATGTCTGTACTGCCAACAAGTGTGGTTTGGGCACTGGCATTGCAGTGTGTTTGTACTGCCAGCAATTATGGTTGGGGCCTTGGCATTGCAATGTGTCTGTACTGCCAACAAGTGTGGTTTGGGCACTGGCATTGCAGTGTGTTTGTACTGCCAGCAATTATGGTTGGGGCCCTGGCATTGCAATGTGTCTGTACTGCCAACAATTGTGGCTAGGGCCCTGGCATTGCAATGTGTCTGTACTGCCAGCAATTGTGGTTTGGGCCCTGGCGTTGCAATGTGTCTGTACTGCCAGCAATTGTGGTTTTGGCCCTGGCGTTGCAATGTGTGTACTGCCAGCAATTATGGTTTGGGCCCTGGCATCACAATGTGTCTGTACTGCCAGCAATTGTGGTTTGGGCCCTGGCATCACAATGTGTCTGTACTGCCAGCAATTGTGGTTTGGGCCCTGGCATTGCAATGTGTCTGTACTGCCAGCAATTGTGGTTTGGGCCCTGGCATCACAATGTGTCTGTACTGCCAGCAATTGTGGTTTGGGCCCTGGCATCGCAATGTGTCTGTACTGCCAGCAATTGTGGTTTAGGCCCTGGCATTGCAATGTGTCTGTACTGCCAGCAATTGTGGTTTGGGCCCTGGCATCACAATGTGTCTGTACTGCCAGCAATTGTGGTTTGGGCCCTGGCATCACAATGTGTCTGTACTGCCAGCAATTGTGGTTTGGGCCCTGGCATTGCAATGTGTCTGTACTGCCAGCAATTGTGGTTTGGGCCCTGGCATCACAATGTGTCTGTACTGCCAGCAATTGTGGTTTGGGCCCTGGCATCACAATGTGTCTGTACTGCCAGCAATTGTGGTTTAGGCCCTGATGTTGCTATCTGTCTCCGACCCACCAGTTATTGTGGTCTGGGCCTCAGTATCCAATCTCTCTCCAGCATTGCCAGTACTTTGCAGGGTCTCCTGAAGATGGCGCTACTGCAGCGACTGCGCTACATCGTGGAGGCGTGGCAGCCACCTAGACCTGTCATTCTACACATCATTGATATATTGATCAGGATCGCAAGACATTCAAAGCAGGCAGCCTATGAGGTAGCATTGTTTTATGTGTATGTTAAGCTGTTAAGTTTGTTGTTAAGTCATAGTTCAACTGGTGGTTAGAAATCAGACTCGCATTGATTGTCCGTGTGGAATATGTGAAGGCGATACCAAGAAGTGTCCACACAATTATCCATACATTTTCAGATCATTGTATTATTTTATAAAATAAATCTAGTCTACCTAATTACTATCTAACTATAATTAAGCCAGCATATTTGCATAAGCTTTTTCTGGATGCTTTGCGTCTCGGGCACCAAACTTTTAAAGGTTCACCTTTGAACCCTTGGAACAAAAGTAAGATTTTAATTTTGTGTAGATTCCCTTTGGATTAAGCGATTAATGGTTCATACCAGTTAAGTGATCATAATGGATGTTAGGCAGTTGTTGGCAACGTTATGCATGTTTTCTACGAGTGCACGAAATTAAACAAACTGTCTGCCGATCAGCGAGGAACATTTTACGTAACTTGCAACAATCATAGAAAACATGTACAGCATTGCAAAAAAGTGTTTAAATGCAATGTCCCTGTTGTTCTAGACACTTGTCATCTTTTTTCCAGCTAATGCAATGTCCTCGTATGATGTCAACTCTCTTCAGCCAGTTTCTTCCAATCACATGGACCCCCTGCAAAGGTATGTTAAAGTGGTTACGCATGTGTGCAATAATTTATTTCGTGTTTCAAACTATTATACTGCTAGTTTTTAAAGACTAATGAAATTAATGTTTTTATTCCAAATTTGAATTAAATATACTCTAAAAATAGTGTCCTGGTATTCAAATTATTGTTTAACCTTCTCCATAACCCTATTCAAGGCTCCTTTTGGTCACGATTTTCTGTACATTTTCTGCATATTTTGTTGCGACACCTAGCAACCATTGGTGATGTCATTGAAGTAAGGGACGCTTGGATTTAGCATGGCGTATCTATGTGGGTTAGTGTTTCACTTAAACAACTTTGCTGTTATGTCTTTCTTGCGAGAGAAAACACTTGGAGCCAGAATTTCAACAAAACACAACGGAATGTTTGACATCTATTTTGAATGCAATTGGTCACATAATGGATAGAGATCAAATGAAACACCTTTGCAACAAGTCTGGTTTATGAATTACTTTGTTTGCTGTTGGTTACTACTAGGTGGAGCTGCCAGCAATGTGTCTGATCGTCCAATCGGCCGTGTTCTCAAGTTGATGAGGGCTGTTTGCACGGCCAGTCGAAACATGGCGGCCACACTGGTAAGGATATAACTGTGTCTGGTTTATATTACTAACCTTATGGTTTTAGAATTATATACCCACATTTCTCACAAAAATCCTTGTTATTTACAAAATACACTCTGCACACTTATCACAAAAGTTGTTGTAAACTAAAAACAGAAGAGTGGACAGATATAAATTTTGCTCTTTAAAATTGACGTTGTGTCCTAACAATGATCTTGTATACTGAAAACTTACGACACCATTATGCATCACTGGAACACTTTCACCGGTGTGTCATGGATGTAGTGTCCTCGATGATACGGTGTGTCATGGAAATAGTATCCTCTGTGATACGGTGTGTCATGGAAATAGTGTCATCGATGATACAGTGTGTCATGGAAATAGTATCCTCTGTGATACGGTGTGTCATGGAAATAGTGTCCTCGATGATACAGTGTGTCATGGAAATAGTGTCCTCGATGATACAGTGTGTCATGGATATAGTGTCCTCGATGATACAGTGTGTCAAGGATATAGTGTCCTCGATGATACAGTGTGTCATGGATATAGTGTCCTCGATGATATAGTGTGTCATGAAAATAATGTCCTCGATGATACAGTGTGTCATGGATATAGTGTCCTCGATGATACGGTGTGTCAAGGATATAGTGTCCTCGATTTTACAGTGTGTCATGGATATAGTGTCCTCGATGATACAGTGTGTCATGGAAATAGTGTCCTCGATGATACAGTGTGTCATGGATATAGTGTACTTGATGAGACGGTGTGTCATGGAAATAGTGTCCTCGATGATATGGTGTATCATGGAAATAATGTCCTCGATGATACAGTGTGTCATGAAAATAGTGTCCTCGATGATACAGTGTGTCATGAAAATAGTGTCCTCGATGATACAGTGTGTCATGGAAATAATGTCCTCGATGATTCGGTATGTCATGAAAATAGTGTCCTCGATGATACAGTGTGTCATGAAAATAATGTCCTCGATGATTTGGTATGTCATGGAAATAGTGTCCTTGATGATACGGCGTGTCATGGAAATAGTGTCCTCGATGATACAGTGTGTCATGGATATAGTGTCCTTGATGATACAGTGTGTCATGGATATAGTGTCCTTGATGATACAGTGTATCATGGAAATAGTGTCCTTGATGATACGGCGTGTCATGGAAATAGTGTCCTCGATGATACAGTGTGTCATGGAAATAGTGTCCTCGATGCTACGGTGTGTCAAGGAAATAGTGTCCTCGATGATACAGTGTGTCAACACCATTATGCGCCACTGGAACACTTTCACTGGTGTGTTATGGAAATAGTGTCCCCAGTGATACAGCAGCAGTTTTCTGCATTTTCAAAAGCGTATTTAACAAAGAATTCTACTTAATGATGAATGTTCCTTATAAGCTGGTTGTCTTCTTGAAACTTACCTGTGTTTTTGACAAGAATTAGTTTCGCCTATTTAGATGTGTTGTTGGCAGTAGTTATGGAATATTTGTCTAATTACCATACGTATAGAATTGTTGAACTTATGTAGCCTGTGGTTGGGTGTAAAGGGCTATGGTTGTAAACGTTGTCTTTGTACAGATAAGTGACTTCCAACTGCTGGCCCGCATTGCACGGTACTTAGCAGAGAAACCCAGGTAAGGTTTAAAAGTTTTATTTGAACTAAAGCAAGTGGATAATACCTGCATATCAGCAGGTAATGCAGGGGTCTGACTGCAGAAGTTGTACACAGTCAGAGAGAGTGATATTAAGTAGTATTGTGTGTATGTAACATTACCTTATTGACTTCTGCATACATTTACAGTGCATACCAGATGTTTGCTTAAAGTAGATTTTTTCTTAACCCAATAGATCCGAGGATTTCCATAGAAAGTGTCCGCTACCCAGGACTATACACAAATGTTTAACATATTTACGACCTTGTTCCCTGCATCTGTGTGTAGCACCATACAGAGAATAGGCATTATTACTAGTAGATATAACTGATACTATATTACATGGTTTTTTGAGTGTATGTATGTTCGTCTAAACAAGATTGTGATGCGTGAGTTGTGCGTGATGCAGTGAGATGGAGCTGACTGAGGGTGAGGCGGAGGAGCTCCAGACTGAGGCACTACGCACCTGGCAGGTGTGTCTCTCCTACGGCCTCGCTACACACATTTTCAGGTACACCAGCTGTTTTATGACTCCTTTTGCTTTATCAAAGTGCTACAGTGCCAGCTAGGACAAAGGAAAGTGTAATTTGTTTATTTTATTTTTGTGGCTTTATAGGTGGATGTAGCCTTTATCACCCATTGTCTTATGGCCCATATCACCCCAGTGACATGTAGCCTTTATCACCACAAAGATTTGTAGCCTTTATCACCCCAGTGAGATGTAGCCTCTATCACCCCAGTGACATGTAGCCTATATCACTCCAATGACCTGTAGCCTTTATCACCCCAGTGACATGTAGCCTTTATCACCCCAATGACCTGTAGCTTTTATGACCCTAGTGACATACAGCCTTTATCACCCTAGTGACCTGTAGCCTTTATCACCCCATGCAGTGACCTGTATCCTGTGTTGATGGACCGAGTGCAGCAGTTATGTCAGCAACGAGTCGATGGTCTCTCCATGACAGTACAGCAGCGTTTGGCCGCATGCGCTCTCATTGGTGTATTGGAGACGGTCACATGTGTGGCTGCAGATGCCTCGAGGATGGACACAGAACAACGACAAACGTGAGAAGTGTTGAATACAATAACTTGTAATTCATCATTCAAGTGACTTGATGGATATTGCCACTGAAGTAAAATGTCGAAATATATGTTTGATAATAAACAATAAGTCAACTCTTACGAAATCAGCAACCCGGTTTTAATATTACATAAAAATAGTTATAAAACTGCTTTGGTTATTCAAGCAAGGACATTTACATTATAGGGGCAGTGGCATAATGATTCGACCATCTCTCTCAGTCAGTGGCATAATGACTAGAGCATCACTCTCATTCAGTGACATAATGACTAGAGCATCACTCTCAGTCAATGGCATAATGACTAGAGCATCACTCTCAGTCAATGGCATAATGACCAGAGCATCACTCTCAGTCAATAGCATAATGACTAGAGAATCATTCAGTCAGTGGCATAATGACTAGAGCATCACTCTCAGTCAGTGGCATAATGATTAGAGCATCAATCAGTCAGTGGCATAATGACTAGAGCATCACTCTCAGTCAATGGCATAATAACTAGAGCATCACTCTCAGTCAATGGCATAATGACTAAACCATCACTCTCGGTCTAAATGGCATAATGACGAGCATCACTCTCAGTCAATGGCATAATGACCAGAGCATCACTCTCAGTCAATGGCATAATGACTAGAGAATCACTCAGTCAGTGGCATAACGACTAGAGCATCACTCTCAGTCAATGGCATAATGATTAGAGCATCAATCAGTCAGTGGCATAATGACTAGAGCATCACTCTCAGTCAATGGCATAATGATTAGAGCATCAATCAGTCAGTGGCATAATGACTAGACCATCACTCTCAGTCTAAAGGTACTTGGTTTAAATGCTCTTGCTGCTGCCCAACTGTATGAATGAATACCTGGCTATAGACAGTGATAGATGTTTGTGTACGAATAGTCTTTGTGCAGTAATTACAGTGTGATTGAATGCTCCCCAGAGAAGTCAAGATGGTGTTTCATTGGACAAGTCTGCCAGAGAGTAAAGGTCAAAAATCAGTGATGTAGATTTCCATTCTGAAATTTTGCCAAGTCAGAAATATCTGCCGAATTGGCATTTATCGCATTTTGCCCTGAAGCTTTCATGTGTGTCTGAACACAATGAGCTGTTTGTAGGTGCGATGTGGAGGTGGCACCAGTGCTGCCCTCTATCCACTGGAGTCAAGTGAGCACACTCATCCAACCCATGGAGCTCTTGCTGGAGTCTCGGCTGGAGCATTTCATAGCGGTCTACTCCCACTCGGTATGTTTTCACCTACTTCAAATTCACAAAACATTCTCTGTTATTACATGATATTGTCATTATATACAATACTTCATGGCTTCATGTTTTCAGCTGACAAATCTTAGCCGTACATATAATTTACATTGTTTGTCAATACCATGGATTCCCTTGGTGTGGAGCATGGTATGTTTGTAGATTGCATACGTTTAAGACCTAATTACACAATGGTGCATTTGTACTGCTATGTTTTTATGATGCTGACTCTTAACTCTATTTGTATCAGTGAGCTTGAGCAGGGTCACATGGAAACATGGCGCTCTAAAAGTCCTCTTTTTATTGTTATTGTTGCTACAATTTGCACTAAAGCTGTTTCTTGGTGGCTTTCAGCAAAAGGAAGTCGACCTGTTGGCTAGTTGTGTGAACTTTGTTGCCACGTACTACTTTCATGTTGCCACACAGGTTTGTACTTAATCTGCACTTCAGTTTGTACTTACTCTGTACTTCAATCTGCAGTCACACATACCTCACCTTGTAACTCAATAAGTCAAGTTCATTGGCTCATGTCTGCGAAACAATCAAATCCAATTCAAGCAAAATAAATGTTTAGTTCCAACTGACAATCAAAAATCAGTCCAATTCCAGAATTTATACTGAGGATCAATTCCGGAATGGAATTACCGTATTTGTTCTATTAAGTGCACCTGCCCTAATTAGCATACACCCCTTTTAGCAGCATCTGACATCGTGACAGCGACCTCCACTGCCAACCTTCACTGTTGAATACATCATTGCAATTTAATTTCCTTCAATGTCACACTAGATTAAAAGCTCAGTGATAAAAAATACTGAAAGATCCACCTGAATTATCAGACTTTACAGTGTTCTGGTATCCTGTTGCTCGTATGTGAGATGTATAAATTGCTGAGATGGCTGTACCCAGGAACCCAAGAAAATGGGTGTACACCCCTGTACGCTTATTGGAATTCTAAACTTGACATGTTTCCACATCTCAGTTATTTGTTAAGCATACAGTGTGTTTAACAGAATGAATATGTTAACTGTATGCCAGGCTCAGTGTCGCTGTCATCTCTCTGTAGGCAGGGCATGATGTTGTGATGATGTTGGACCACGTTGAGCAGCTCTCTACCAATTTACTCCTTCCCTGTCTGCAGTCACAGGCCTTCCACATAGCGCTACGCAATCTCCGGTGAGTGGACAGTTCAGGCAGATTAGTCGACTTACGTGTAATAATGCTACTTAACAAGTCTCGGTCTCAAACTGTCACCCAGAAACATCTACACCCAGAGTATCAGCCGCAGTTCATGACAAAAGACCAACTATGGTTTAGGCGCTATTTATAAACCCAGGTACTGCTTCACTAAGACAGTGGAGAATCTGTTATTCAACTAGTAATTCCGTAAATCTATATTATTCAGGAGACATTCCCTCTTGCTACTGAGCCCGGTCAGTGCGCGGTCAGAGTTGCCTAGTAACTTGCCAGAGCTTGGCTCATTGGTCGGTGGTCAAGCCCTCAGCTGTCCACTGCTCCATGAAGAGTCGCCTCTCTCGGTCATTCTCGCCGTGTCCAGACTCCTGGTCACTATCGGCAGACTACATAAAGACATGGTGGACAAGGTGAGAGGTCATGCTGGGAGTCAAAGATTTCATGGTGGGGTCAGAGAGGTCATGGTGGGGTTAAAGAAGGTCACTTGGTGTCAAAGAGGTCACTGTGGGGGTTAAAGAGGTCATAATGGGGTCAAGGAGGTCATGGTGGGGTCAAAGAGGTCATGGTGGGGTCAGAGAGGTCATGGTGGGGTCAGTAAGATGAGAAGTACAACTTTGGGTAAAGTGAGAAATGTGATATATCATGAATATTAATAAATATATATATTTATAAATTATATATAAATATTAAAATAAATTAATTGAATTGAATTTTCTATTGCGATAGTGTTGCATAAACGTTGTAAAAATTATCAAACAAAATTGAGAAAAAAAACATGTTTATAAAGATTGTTTTGTATGGCACAAGTAACAGTAGAGATTTGTTTGCCAATTCATTACTATCAATAGTTCAGTGTACTATCAATGATAACAATTGATAGTTACATTTATTATCAATAGTATACTATCATTACAATGACTGTCACAATACATCGATAGTTTGGTGTATTGTTACACCCCTAGAAGCCATATGGTCTGATGGAAGTGTGTTCCTAGTTGTACAACAGACTGCTCGAAGATGAACACCTGCTAATCTACCTGAGGAAGGTGTGCCAATCAAAAACAAATGTTACGGGAAGCAGACATTTTGCCAAATTTGAGAATCAACTGCAGCATCATCTGGTGACCATGGCCAAGGCAAAGGTGTGTGTTAATGAAGTCATCACTTTCATCTTCTTCCTCCAATCCATTGCTGGCCACATTACTTGATTTGTTCTGCTCTCTCTTGATGTTTTTGTCTGTTACGATCCTCTGCTATTCTCTTCCACACATTTCCCTTTCAAGGCCTTTCTTGACACTATCTGTCCATCTTCATTTCTTCCTCTTGTTCTTTGAGTCTGTTGTGAATTTGGTATTAGTATAACAATTCAAAGGCTTTATACCATGAATTACATCTTATACAATTATTCAGAGTCCGGTTGTAGTACGGATATATTTATTTGATGTTAAAGATTAAATGAACTTTTGAAGAACACTTAAATGCTTATTATTTACATTGACTCTATCAGTATATTTCTTCAACATTTATATAAGTTTGAGAATAAACCTTACCGTGTTGCATCTAATTATAGCTCTTCCTATAAATTACAATGGTTCAATTTTCCATGGCGGATCTTCATTGATGATTGTTGTACTTTCAGGAAAGTGTCGATGGGAAATTGTTCCACCAGGTGTCACTGCGGTTGTTGACACGACTTCACGAAGGAGACGAAGCGATGGCGCACGACCTTCTGTCTTCTGTCGTCTTTAACCAACATTTCCTCAGGTAGACAACTCTGAAACATGCTGAAGTTTAATCTTTCCTACATAAGTGTTTTTCCATGCAATGGTGCCAGTATTTTTATAATATGAAAATGTGTATTTGGTAGAACCACATTTTGTTAGTTTCCAGCATATTGTACGTTAGGTTTACCAAATTTGTATTTGCTTTGTGAGAAGGTTCTCGCAGAGTGTCAGTATTTTTCATAAAATCATGTCATGCTGACCTATTAAATGGTCAATTCCTGGCCGCCTATTGTTCTTTTACAACCTCGGACAACTAGATGCAACAAGATTAACGTCTTACGAACATATGGCAGACCTTTAAAACATAGTGCTGCCATTGAAAGTACATGTGATGCGTTGTAGCGTACTAGTCAGAACACCGGAGTCTCAATAAAAAGAATAGCTTTGAATCCACTTGCTGTTGCTTTGAAGCTTGAAGTAGTCGAGATGTTATTCCAATGAATAGCATTCTTGCACGACTATCAGATAAATGTTTATCTTATATAGCATCGTATCCAGTCCAGTGGTGGATATTAGCGTATTAATTGTCTTCATACAATAATTGCAGCATGGCTGAACACTTCCCAGAGAAGTAAAGTTGGTGTTCAATTGAACAGATTGGCCAGCAGATGACATCTAAAGTGTTTTGAGCAATCTGGACTGGATAGTCCGCTGTTGAAGAACTCTACTCACTTCTATGTGTAATTCCTATTGCACATTGCTAAAACACTCAGGTTCATCCTCTCAAGCCAGGGGTGGCGACTGCATACACTAACCCTGGCATATATCTTACGCAATGTATGAAAGTCAGCTAAATTAAACCGGTACTTGAATTCGCCAGTTGTGACCGTTCCACCCATGAGAACAGTGCAGACACCCGCCCCACCCGCACCCCAATTCAAAGACTAATCCCTCGACTTATATGAATCCCAACACAATTACCTGTTCGACTATTCTCACAAGCTGCTGAGTGACATTGTGTATTCAGATAACTACTTCTACTTGCCAGACATGGGCAGACTTGTTGACTGGAACGAAAATGAGCCAAACACTCTGGAAAGCAATATCATTGGCTGAGCTTAACTCCAGCGTTTTGCAAGGCGATCTGCCGAGGGTACTGAGACTGATGTAATCAGCACCGCCCCCTGGTATACGTTGATGGTACTGAGACTGATGTAATCAGCACTGCCCCCTGGTATACATTGATGGTACTGAGACTGATGTAATCAGCAACGCCCCCTGGTATATGTTGATGGTACTGAGACTGATGTAATTAGCAACGTCCCCTGGTATACGTAGATGGTACTGAGACTGATGTAATCAGATTTGCACATCTCTCAGAGTAGACACACAACAGTGCAACACAGTAGCGCAATGGCTAGATCTTCTGAATCTTGACTGAGAGAACCCAGGTTCTAATTCTGTGCGGCGATGTTGACCCTTGGGCAAGTTCGTTCACTGTATATTGCTCCAGTTCACTCAGCTGTATGAATGAGTACCTGGCTATACACAGTGGTGGATATTTGTGTACGAAAAGTATTCGCGCATTTATTGCAGTGTGGCTGGATGCTTCCCAGAGAAGTCGAGATGGTGTTCGATTGAACAGGTCTGCCAGGGAGTAAAGTGTAAAGCGCTTTGAGCAGTCCTGAGAACTGGACTGCGCCGTATAAGAACGTATCTTTACAGTTGTTGTCAAAGTGACACGGTTTTTTTTCAGAGATGTGGAAGAGGATGCCTCAGCGGTCCAGATGGAAGAAAGGTTAAAACTAGTCTCAACCCCAGTGCCCAGTAGCGCCACACAGCAGCAGTTTCACTCAACTAAGAGTGAGCTAGTCGAGGACCTGAAAACACATTGGGTATCCATGCGGGGCACATATCTGTCTTGTCTGTCTGCCTTCTGGAGACGCCTCGACAGGTCCAGGTAGGGCACGTGACTGCATTTCATAACACTCAATTCTGTTATCACCACTAAGTATAATAGTTGACTTCTAAATAAAGTGAATAATGTTTAATACCTTTGTAAGTGATTTATTTAATACATAGTTATAGTATGCATTTTCCATTATCATGAATTACTTTGTATACTTTACTGTTATTGATTTAATTTGGGACTGCCCCAGAGTGACCGTGTTGCAAGTTGGCTGTATTTCCATGGTGGCTGTAAAGCAAGATTCGACTGTGCAAGGTCACAGTTAAGGAGCAAAGTTTATTTAAAGAGAAAATTCAGGGTTATGAGCTCATAAGAATGTTAGAGAACTGGTCCGCAGATGTTTATGGAATCCAGGAAACATTGGTATAGAATCTGGTCCTTGTGCTGTAGGAATCGGCTGAATCGTGTGACAGACATTGACAGTCTGTTGACGGGCCGGGTGGGACAGTGGCTCCTGCCTGTTGATTGGATCTATCTCCCTCTCACACAGTTACACAACACAACCAACAGCAGGTGAGTCACACATGCACGCACATGCACATGTGTGCATGCATGCATGCTCACACACACTCGCACATGTATGAATACACACGCACGGACACATGCACACACACACACACACACACACACACACACGCACACACACACCAAATGCACACACACCCATGCACAGACCACACACACACACACGCACACACACACGGACACACAGACAGCTCCACAACACAACCATCAGCTGGTGAGAGCTATGTAGAGTGCTTCAAAACACTGTTTTTAAAACCTATCATGGAATTGTGAACATTTTAAAATTGATAAGCCTGCGTAACTGTTTTTTACTGGTAAATGTTTTTAATTAATTTTTTATTATTTGTTTGCATTGGTAAAGTGATTAATGCCTTAAGAATAGTTTTTTTTTATTGTAATGACATTTTATTAATTTATTTTTAGTTACTATTATTATTTTAATACGATATAATTATTATTGTTGTGAATTGTATATTTCATCTAAGCCTATACAACTGTGGAAGTGGGTGTTTCTGACGACCCGTTGAAACAATGCTATACAATGTAACTGTTGCTATTTATTTCCCCCATTATACATAGTACAACCGACTCATCCCCACCGATATGTAATTGTGGACTTATGAGATCGTAGACTTGTACTTCTTGTGTCACAGTCAGCCAGGATCGACCGTGGAGAATCTGCCTCCAGTGCTGGTTGGCATGGCAACAGACGCACTCAGATGTGTGTACATGATGGAGAACTGGCGCCCTCTGGTGTTAGATGCCATCACCCCGACTACTCGACTGTGTCGCCTCATGTGTACGCTGCTGGCTGGTCAGTGTTGTGGCCTACTTGTATCGTAGTACTTCCACCCAACTGTTATCTCATGTATACACTACTGGCTGGTCAGTGCTTGTGGCCTACTTGTATCTTAGTACTTCCACCCAATTGTTATCTCATGTATACACTACTGGCTGGTCTGTGCTTGTGGCCTACTTGTATCGTAGTACTTCCACCCAATTGTTATCTCATGTATACACTACTGGCTGGTCAGTGCTTGTGGCCTACTTGTATCTTAGTACTTCCACCCAACTGTTATCTCATGTATACACTACTGGCTGGTCTGTGCTTGTGGCCTACTTGTATCGTAGTACTTCCACCCAATTGTTATCTCATGTATACACTACTGGCTGGTCAGTGCTTGTGGCCTACTTGTATCTTAGTACTTCCACCCAATTGTTATCTCATGTATACACTACTGGCTGGTCTGTGCTTGTGGCCTACTTGTATCTTAGTACTTCCACCCAACTGTTATTTCATGTGTACACTACTGGCTGGTCAGTGCTTGTGGCCTACTTGTATCGTAGTACTTCCACCCAACTGTTATCTCATGTATACACTACTGGCTGGTCAGTGCTTGTGGCCTACTTGTATCTTAGTACTTCCACCCAATTGTTATCTCATGTATACACTACTGGCTGGTCTGTGCTTGTGGCCTACTTGTATCGTAGTACTTCCACCCAATTGTTATCTCATGTATACACTACTGGCTGGTCTGTGCTTGTGGCCTACTTGTATCTTAGTACTTCCACCCAACTGTTATCTCATGTATACACTACTGGCTGGTCAGTGCTTGTGGCCTACTTGTATCGTAGTACTTCCACCCAATTGTTATCTCATGTATACACTACTGGCTGGTCTGTGCTTGTGGCCTACTTGTATCTTAGTACTTCCACCCAACTGTTATCTCATGTATACACTACTGGCTGGTCAGTGCTTGTGGCCTACTTGTATCGTAGTACTTCCACCCAATTGTTATCTCATATATACACTACTGGCTGGTCTGTGCTTGTGGCCTACTTGTATCGTAGTACTTCCACCCAATTGTTATCTCATGTATACACTACTGGCTGGTCAGTGCTTGTGGCCTACTTGTATCGTAGTACATCCACCCAACTGTTATCTCATATATACACTACTGGCTGGTCAGTGCTTGTGGCCTACTTGTATCGTAGTACTTCCACCCAACTGTTATCTCATGTATACACTACTGGCTGGTCAGTGCTTGTGGCCTACTTGTATAGTAGTACTTCCACCCAATTGTTATCTCATATATACACTACTGGCTGGTCTGTGCTTGTGGCCTACTTGTATCGTAGTACTTCCACCCAACTGTTAACTCATGTATACACTACTGGCTGGTCAGTGCTTGTGGCCTACTCGTATAGTAGTACTTCCACCCAATTGTTATCTCATATATACACTACTGGCTGGTCTGTGCTTGTGGCCTACTTGTATCTTAGTACTTCCACCCAACTGTTATCTCATGTATACACTACTGGCTGGTCAGTGCTTGTGGCCTACTTGTATCGTAGTACTTCCACCCAATTGTTATCTCATATATACACTACTGGCTGATCAGTGCTTGTGGCCTACTTGTATCTTAGTACTTCCACCCAACTGTTATCTCATGTATACACTACTGGCTGGTCAGTGCTTGTGGCCTACTTGTATCGTAGTACTTCCACCCAATTGTTATCTCATATATACACTACTGGCTGGTCAGTGCTTGTGGCCTACTTGTATCATAGTACTTCCACCCAATTGTTATCTCATGTATACACTACTGGCTGGTCAGTGCTTGTGGCCTACTTGTATCGTAGTACTTCCACCCAATTGTTATCTCATATATACACTACTGGCTGGTCAGTGCTTGTGGCCTACTTGTATCGTAGTACTTCCACCCAATTGTTATCTCATGTATACACTACTGGCTGGTCAGTGCTTGTGGCCTACTTGTATCGTAGTACTTCCACCCAACTGTTATCTCATGTATACACTACTGGCTGGTCAGTGCTTGTGGCCTACTTGTATCGTAGTACTTCCACCCAATTGTTATCTCATGTATACACTACTGGCTGGTTAGTGCTTGTGGCCTACTTGTATCGTAGTACTTCCACCCAACTGTTATCTCATGTATACACTACTGGCTGGTCAGTGCTTGTGGCCTACTTGTATAGTAGTACTTCCACCCAATTGTTATCTCATATATACACTACTGGCTGGTCAGTGCTTGTGGCCTACTTGTATAGTAGTACTTCCACCCAATTGTTATCTCGTGTACATTACTAGCTGGTCAGTGTTGTGGCCTACTTGTATCGTAGTACTTCCACCCAACTGTTATCTCATGTGTACACTACTGGCTGATCTGTGCTTGTGGCCTACTTGTATCTTAGTACTTCCACCCAACTGTTATTTCATGTGTACACTACTGGCTGGTCAGTGCTTGTGGCCTACTTGTATAGTAGTACTTCCACCCAATTGTTATCTCATGTATACACTACTGGCTGATCTGTGCTTGTGGCCTACTTGTATCTTAGTACTTCCACCCAACTGTTATTTCATGTGTACACTACTGGCTGGTCAGTGCTTGTGGCCTACTTGTATCGTAGTACTTCCACCCAACTGTTATCTCATGTGTACATTACTGGCTGGTCAGTGCTTGTGGCCTACTTGTATCGTAGTACTTCCACCCAACTGTTATCTCATGTATACACTACTGGCTGGTCAGTGCTTGTGGCCTACTTGTATAGTAGTACTTCCACCCAATTGTTATCTCGTGTACATTACTAGCTGGTCAGTGTTGTGGCCTACTTGTATCGTAGTACTTCCACCCAACTGTTATCTCATGTGTACATTACTGGCTGGTCAGTGCTTGTGGCCTACTTGTATCGTAGTACTTCCACCCAACTGTTATCTCATGTGTACACTACTAGCTGGTCAGTGCTTGTGGCCTACTTGTATCATAGTACTTCCACCCAACTGTTATCTCATGTGTACACTACTAACTAGTCAGTGCTTGTGGCCTACTTGTATCTTAGTACTTCCACCCAATTGTTATCTCATGTGTACACTACTGGCTGGTCAGTGCTTGTGGCCTACTTGTATCGTAGTACTTCCACCCAATTGATATCTCGTGTACACTACTGGCTCGGCTGTGCTTGTGGTCTACTTGTATCTTAGTACTTCCACCCAATTGTTATCTCATGTGTACACTATTAGCTGGTCAGTGCTTGTGGCCTACTTGTATCATAGTACTTCCACCCAACTGTTATCTCATATATACACTACTGGCTGGTCAGTGCTTGTGGCCTACTTGTATAGTAGTACTTCCACCCAACTGTTATCTCATGTATACACTACTGGCTGGTCAGTGCTTGTGGCCTACTTGTATCATAGTACTTCCACCCAACTGTTATCTCATGTATACACTACTGGCTGGTCAGTGCTTGTGGCCTACTTGTATAGTAGTACTTCCACCCAATTGTTATCTCATGTGTACACTACTGGCTGGTCAATTGTTATCTCATGTGTACACTACTGGCTGGTCAGTGCTTGTGGCCTACTTGTATCGTAGTACTTCCACCCAATTGATATCTCATGTGTACACTACTGGCTCGGCTGTGCTTGTGGTCTACTTGTATCTTAGTACTTCCACCCAATTGTTATCTCATGTGTACACTATTAGCTGGTCAGTGCTTGTGGCCTACTTGTATCGTAGTACATCCACCCAACTGTTATCTCATGTATACACTACTGGCTGGTCAGTGCTTGTGGCCTACTTGTATAGTAGTACTTCCACCCAACTGTTATCTCATGTATACACTACTGGCTGGTCAGTGCTTGTGGCCTACTTGTATCTTAGTACTTCCACCCAATTGTTATCTCATGTATACACTACTGGCTGGTCAGTGCTTGTGGCCTACTTGTATCGTAGTACTTCCACCCAATTGTTATCTCATGTATACACTACTGGCTGGTCAGTGCTTGTGGCCTACTTGTATAGTAGTACTTCCACCCAATTGTTATCTCATGTATTCCCTGCTGGCTGATCAGTGCTTTAATGTTTGACATTTTCATGAAGGAAATAATTATGCCAGATTTAGTGACATTTTGATTGTTTCAGTTGTTTCACTTTGGGTATGAGAGTGAATGTTGTCCAGTTTAAGGAAAAACAGGCATCTACACTGAGGTTTGATGTTAGATATCTACAGGTGAATATATTCCAGAAACATAGTTTGATCAAACATGCTCATGGAACTCAAGTAAATACGTATAGTCATCGGGTCTTTGTCCGACCCACTCCAAAATGCATTGCATCGAATCTCGCGAGATCTCACCACTAATCTCTGTGTATGACTTAAGAGAATTCAGCGTGACTTCCCAAGGCAGTCACGTCTTGTCAACATGTGTTTTTCATTGGTTATAACTGCTAGCACACTTAACGCTGATAGTAAACTTTTTGCGGGGCACTGTGTTTTCGTATGGAAACTAAGTATTTCACTAAACCAACTTTTCTTACAATTTATTTGCATAACATGACACAAATAAGTGGTAGAGAGTTACAATATGGATATCTTTCACAAATGTTTCTTCAGATTTTTATGAAAACGGCATGTTTATATCAGTGGCACGGTCGTCAACACACTATTAATATATTGCACAATAACACTTTGTGATTGTGTTTTGTTTTTGTTGCCTAGGCAACGACCTGTTCCTTGACCCCTGGGTGCACGGCTACCTGTCATCTCTGCTTACACTCTACTGCAGAACACCTCAAATCCTTGACAGAATCGACCTGAAGGAGTCCGTACCTGGCCTACCTTCCTTCTATGACATGTAAGACAGAGTTGTTGGTTACTTCATGCCAATATGTGACACGTTGTGACAGTTCAGGCAGCACAGAGTTGAGTGTTGTGTAAAAGGGCAATATTTCAGAGTCATCCATGTGAGTTAATTTGTTGCAAAGTTATGGGTGGTTGAATTGACCCATCCGAAGAATTCAAGAGACAGACAATATCAAAGTTAGTATTTATGTTGTTTAAAACACTTTTTCAAGATGATAATTCCATATCACTGGTAGTTCATTTTTTTCTTTCTCAAAATGAACAAAACTTAAAATCAATACTTCCGAATGTAATTTTACTCTTCATCAGGTTTGTGAAGTATATATCTTACAGTCTGAACTTTTGTGGCCTGTCACATATAGTACAGTGAACTATTGCGGCCTGTCACATATAGTACAGTGAACTATTGGGGCCTGTCACATATAGTACAGTGAACTATTGGGGCCTGTCACATATAGTACAGTGAACTATTGGGGCCTGTCACATATAGTACAGTGAACTATTGCGGCCTGTCACATATAGTACAGTGAACTATTGTGGCCTGTCACATATAGTACAGTGAACTATTGGGGCCTGTCACATATAGTACAGTGAACTATTGGGGCCTATCACATATAGTACAGTGAACTATTGCGGCCTGTCACATATAGTACAGTAAACTATTGTGGCCTGTCACATATAGTACAGTGAACTATTGTGGCCTGTCACATATAGTACAGTGAACTATTGCGGCCTGTCACATATAGTACAGTGAACTATTGGGGCCTGTCACATATAGTACAGTGAACTATTGGGGCCTGTCACATATAGTACAGTGAACTATTGCGGCCTGTCACATATAGTACAGTGAACTATTTTGGCCTTTCACATATAGTACAGTGAACTATTGCGGCCTGTCACATATAGTACAGTGAACTATTGTGGCCTGTCACATATAGTACAGTGAACTATTGCGGCATGTCACATATAATACAGTGAACTATTGCGGCCTGTCATATATAGTACAGTGAACTATTGTGGCCTGTCACATATAGTACAGTGAACTATTGTGGCATGTCACATATAGTACAGTGAACTATTGCGGCCTGTCACATATAGTACAGTGAACTATTGTGGCATGTCACATATAGTACAGTGAACTATTGCGGCATGTCACATATAGTACAGTGAATTATTGCGGCCTGTCACATATAGTACAGTGAACTATTGTGGCCTGTCACATATAGTACAGTGAACTATTGGGGCATATCACATGTAGTACATTGAACTATTGCGGCATATCACATATAGTACAGTGAATTATTGCGGCCTGTCACATATAGTACAGTGAACTATTGTGGCCTGTCACATATAGTACAGTGAACTATTGCAGCATGTCACATATAGTACAGTGAACTATTGCGGCCTGTCACATATAGTACAGTGAACTATTGCAGCACGTCACATATAGTACAGTGAACTATTGCGGCCTGTCATATATAGTACAGTGAACTATTGTGGCCTGTCACATATAGTACAGTGAACTATGGCAGCATGTCACATATAGTACAGTGAACTATTGGGGCATATCACATATAGTACATTGAACTTTTGCGGCCTGTCACATATAGTACAGTGAACGATTGTGGCCGGTCACATATAGTACAGTGAACTATTGTGGCCAGTCACATAGTACAGTGAACTATTGTGGCCTGTCACATATAGTACAGTGAACTATTGCGGCCTGTAACATATAGTACAGGGAACTATTGTGGCATGTAACATAGTACAGTGAACTATTGGGGCTTGTCACATATAATACAGTGAACTATTGGGGCATGTCACATATAGTACAGTGAACTATTGCAGCATGTCACATATAGTACAGTGAACTATTGGGGCATGTCACATATAGTACATTGAACTATTGCGCCCTGTCACATGTAGTACAGTGAACTGTTGCCAGGGAACATATTGGGACTGTTCAAACTGCTCCTTATATCCACAAGAACATAACATGGCCACAAAGACGATTTTAAAGTGGTTCCTTTAAAGTGGATGTTTCTTACAGCAGGAGTCATTATAACAAGAGTGCACTGAAGTTAGTTGTCTTAATTCTGTTTTAATTTTACATTAAACTAAATCAATGTATATGCATGACATCATATCAAATAGTGTAATTGTTAGCAATGAACTTTGTTGCTGACTTATTTTTGAGGGATAGAGGGAATGTTTGATTTCATGTATGTCCAGTAAAAACATGTAGATGTGTTGTTCATGTAACATGAAGGTGTGTTGTTTACATTGTATGAAGGTGTGTTGTTCATGTCATATGAAGGTGTGTTGTTCATGTTGTTTCAAGGTGTGTTGTTTATGTTGTATCAAGGTTTGTAGTTCAAATTGTATGAAGGTGTGTTATTTGTGTTGTATGAAGGTGTGTTGTTCATGTTGTACAAAGGTGTGTTGTTCATGTTCTATCAAAGTGTGTTGTTCATGTTGTACCAAGGTGTGTTGCTCATGTCATACAACAGTGTGTTGGTAATGTTGTACGACGGTGTGTTGGTCATGTTGTAGGTACATGCAACTGTTGGAGCAGTTTGAAGGTGTGTCGTTTGGCGACTCTCTCTTTGGTTCCTTCGTTCTCTTTCCGCTGCAGCAGAGATTCGATGTGACCTTGAGAAAGGTCGTGTGGGCGGAACACCCCCTGGTGCTGAGGACACTGTTTGCTCCAGTGAAAGAAGTACGTACCAGTCTGTACATGCAGGTTCATGGTGTGTTCCTTTAATGTTATCTTGGGCTGGATATTCAAGTTCGTTCATTATGTTGCTCCAATTCACCTAGCTGTATGAATGAGTACTTGGCTATAGACAGTGGTGGATATCTGTGTATGAATAATCTTTGTGTATTAATTTCAGCATGGCTGAATGCTTCCCAGAGAAATAGAGATGATGTTTGATTGAACAGATCTGCCAGAGAGTAGAGAGTGAAGTGTAAAGTGCTTTGAGCAGAACTGGTTGCCGTGTTATATAACAACTTACCTTTTCGTGTGATTTATTGGAACAGGTTTTTGGAAAATTGCAGTCGGTTTTCCTTTTTCAAATAGTAGGTCTTTTGATCTTTGGATAATGGGATTTTGATTTATCAGATACATGATCTTGTGTAACGTGGTTTTATTTTCGCAATAACAAGGTTAGAACAGTGTTTGCATTGTCGTAAAACTGGCCTTGTACAAAGTGTGAAAGTGAGGGCAGGTGCGTACTTTGAAGTATTTTTCTGAGAGCCCTCAAGGGGGTGCAGTTGGATTTTTTCCGAGACCCTCAGTCCAGTGAATATTCATCACTGTTCCAACGCCAATAATCAATGCATGTGTAACAGGGTTTTTCATGAACACAACTAATAAATAAAAAATGAGAAAGGGGAAATTGTGGAAAATTTCACAATCCTGACTAAGGATCTGCTCCTGCCCATAGGTTGTGGTCCCCGTGGAGAATCTACTGGAGCCAGAGGAGGGAGACGTGGAGCTGGTGCAGCTATACACCCAGGCCCTGCTGTCTGGCTCCGTGCAGAGTCGCTGGTCTCCAGTCCTCTACCTCATCGCCGTACACCACGCTAACCGCTTCTTTTACACACAGCACGCCTCACACGCCAGACTGAGGCGGCTCATGCTCACTCAGGCGCTCATGTGTACTCACAAGGTGTGGCACTTGAAATGTTTTCCCTTGAGATAGACAAAATGTGTGTGGAACCTGAAATGTTATCACTTTAGATAGACAATGTGTGGTAAACAAAATGTTTTCCCTTTAGATAGACAAAATGTGTGTCATGTGAAATGTTACCCCTTTAGATAGACAAAACGTGTAGCACATGAAATGTTATCCCTTTAGATAGACAATGTGTGGCAGTATCACATGAAATTATATCCCTTCATATAGACAAAGTGTGGCACACAAATTTATATCCATTTATATATACAAAGTGTGTGGCATGTGAAATGATGTCCCTTTAGGTAGACAATGAATGTGGCACGTGAAATTATATGCCTTTCAATAGTGTCTCATGCGGAATAATTTACCTTCATGTAGACAAGGTTTGTAGCACATGAAATAATTTACCTTCATGTAGACAAGATATGTGATACATTACGCTTTCTTCTGCAAGATATTAAAATTTTTTATTTTAATTTTTTTGCAGAGAACCAGACATGATCTGCTGTATTACAAAAATCTAAATCTGGACAACGAGAGTGGAATGGAACTATATCAGAAGCTACCAGACAGCAGACAAAATCTCATAGACAGTGTCCGTTCAGGAGAAGAGAAGTAGAGAACAGACAACACCTCATACACAGACAGAGTTCTGGAGAATGGAAGTGAAGGGTGCTGTACAAGAAACAGCAGACGACATCTTACAAACATATTAGAGATAAATGTGGTATTTCTAATTTGAGACAAATAATTATTTTTCTAATAAAATTCTTGTTGGTGATGACGTGGATCAAAATGTTGTTGTCATTTTTGGTGGTTTGTTAAATGACATTTTCTGTTGTTGACGTATCCTTCTAGGAATATGATTTTTCCTCAGTCACGAAAGAATACAAACCCTCTGTACATAGGTCCATGTGCCGCAGGTGCTCTGTGACCTCACCTGACCAGGATGGCATGCATGACATTGGCCACATGAACTAAGTGTATGTGGACGATGTGGCTGTGTTTGTATTGTGTATCAAAGCGGCCATGTGTTATGATAATAATCTCAGCACTGTATCAACCATCGCCTCTATATTATATTAATATGCTGACTCTGGAGCATTGAAAGTGTATTTCCTCCTAGATACCGAGGTCAACTCACCTCTTTCTAGATTCATTCAGTTGCTTGGACCATTGGCTTCTGATCGACCAACTGGCAACTTATTTGAAAAAACAGGTAGTTATTTTGAGTATTACTTGTGTGATTTATCCACTTGTGTGGCACCACTGGAGTAGTATTAATAACATCCCCCACATGCAGTGCTGTAATTGCCGGCTATAGAAATGAAACGGTCACGGGAACGAGCTTAGTTATACAAAAATACTGTAATGGTCACAATTGTGGCTCCACGGGTGGGTGCCATAAGCTAGTATTATAATAATGGATAGCTGTTATATAGCGTAATCTTTTTAAACAAAAACATCAGTGTGCTAATAAATATAATAACAATGATACACGTAAGTTCAGAAAGCATTGACCTGGACTACCTAAGACTAGTGGGAACACCTGTCGAAACATGTTTTAACCGAGATTTAAACTCCGACAGAGTAGGGAGATTTAATGTTTCATTTAGGGACTTTCAACAGTTTCTCACTGGAGGACCAGGGGAGTGTGAGGTTTGGTATGCGCAGAGCAAGGCCGAAATAATAATACAGAACAATCAACTTGAAAGTTGCTACTTATTTATTGTCGTTCTACATGCCCGTGAAGACAGGTGGCTGTTCTGATGCATGACAGAATCTTAACGTTAACACTAACAATTGCCAGCAACAGAAGTACAAGCTCTAACTAAGACTACAGACAAACAGTAGTATCCCAGCATGAAACAGGGCTGCTGCAAAAGCTTCGAGGAACCACGCACCAGGTTCGCTTGTCTATTCGGTTTAGTATGATGTGATCACTGCTTGTCTGGCTTCCAGTCCCATCATTCTGATAGTCCAGAAGGATGACATCTGTCTGTGCGATAGTCCAGAGGCTGCCCCCTTAGTCTGGTGCCCGTTAGCAAAATGTCTGAGCTCAGTATATGTAAGTTTGCAGTCTAACGCAGCAACCACCCGGAAGTATTCCGTGGTGTGCCACATCTTTATCAAAGCTGTCATCTTTGTTATTCACTTAGTGTAAGGTTTTGTGTAAAAGGCATGTCTCCTATGGCCGTTCAAAGCAGATAGGCAACAAAACTACACCATGAAATGCCCTTCAGATTGCTACAGTGCAACCTATCAGTCACATATCGCACTTAAATATCACCCGTATATGTCATTCCTTGAAACGCGTAACATGGATACACAGAAATGTATATGTTCGCTACAATAATAACAGTATAATAATAATATACATGTACAAGAACAATAACACTGTTTCAAGCAAAGATGTATAGTTTAAAAGAAAAATAGTACCTCCGAACAAGCAGAGAAGTCGTCGATAAGTACACATCTTTAGAAGATGAAAAGAAAAGATCCTAATTCCCTCATATAGCTGCTACCACAGTCACCCCTTCTGAACCCCTACCCCCGCGGGAAGGGCGAGACACATACTAATATCAACCCTGTTTTCAGTTTCTGCATGTATTTCCCAAACCAATGCCCGATCGTACACCACCATCGCCCCCCAGCGGCAGCAGATTGAACTAACTGCCAGCAGCAATGGCCACACGGCAAAACTACACACACAAACATTGGTAAACGCAACGCTTAACAACAGCATCATTCAACTGTCTCTGTATCACATATCTACAAATAATAATAATATATACACGTCGTCCACGTCCGATTCTCTCCGCCAACCTCACAGACTCTTTCTGTAGCTTTCCTTATCACAGACATTTGGAATATCCAGCAGCAAACTTGACGTCCGCGCCTCGCCGACGTGGTAACGGAGAGGGCACTCCCCCGTGTCAGCTGTCGCTAACGCCGTGTCACTGTCAGCATCGCCACTGTCGACGTCACCACTGGCGTCATCGCCGTCGCACGGGTCAGTGGTCACCTGATCCACGGCCGCATTGTGACACACTGGCAATATGTCCTCCTCGCCGTCGCCACAATCTGGCGAAATGTTCTGTTTTTCTGTCACGCCGTCATGAAAACTGTCACTGTCGTCCGTCATGATGTCATGGTGACAGTCTTCGTCCATCGTGCTCGTGGTGACATCTAGCGGTGTGTTCAGGTCGTTGTCGCTATGGCACGGAATGTTCATCTCGTCCATGGAGACGTTGTGACACACGCCGGTTGCCAGGGAACCACATACGGCGTTGTCGAGCGGGTTTATTGTCTCGTCTGTCACCTGACAGTGAAAGTCCTCATCCAGGTAAACCTTCTGGTAGATCGGCATGCTTTTGATTCCCAGAGGATTAATACCCTGAAAGTCGAGGTTTGTCGATTTCGGGCGTTTCTTTTTTCCGTCGGGCATTTGCGACCTTGCCCACTTCCTCGACCTCCATCGCCGCTGTCGCTGTAGCAACAGGAAGATCAGCAGCAACACAAGCAGAACGAGCAGAACAACGAACAGCGAGAGAATGACGATAGACACCTGGTAGCCCTTGTGCCGGTTGCCTTCACCTACAACATATGCACGTATTTACGTCAATGCATAAACTATGCGAAGTCCTGAAACTTGCTGTTTTTTAACCAAGCAGTTATTACATGATTGCGATATTTATGTGAGTTATATTACTACCAACTTTGTTTACTAATCACTTCTCAATTCTCTTACTAGTAATCACACTCAATTATTCATTTGTCTGTACTCAGAGTCAAGATGTGTACCACCTATTTGAGAGCACCAACTGACTTGTACTTATGCTGAATTGCACTGCATACATTTGTGCAATGAAAGAAGAATACGCAAGTATGGCATAGTGTATTTAGTAAACAGGCATGTCCTTTTGTTTGCATTTACAAGACATGTTCATGGGTATTGCTCAGGACAAAATAACGTCTAAGGCAATTCTTGAACAAATATATTAAAGAAAAACTGCATAATTTCATATTCATCAATTGAGTTTTCCTAATAAGATAAGTGTCATAAATAAAAGGCTCAGAAATGTGCAACATTACTATTATTTCTATAATAATAATATCAAAATCACTATACACTGTATTAAAAGGTCATTAGGTGGATGAAGATACTAGGGAGGTTAAAGCAAAGTTAAAAATATAGATCTTTAGACGATGTCGAAGTGTTGCTATATAACAAAATATCACACCTCTGTTGTTTGGCAGTTGTGTCCCAGTGACACCAGGTGTCGCTGCTGACTGTACCAAATTCGGGTGGTGTGGCACTACAGATGGCGCCACTGTTACATCTACAACAGAAGACACTTTGAAGTCACGGAAAACTCAGTTTCCATCAACACGTCTCTGAAATATGGTTCTTTATAAAAGTTAGTATTATTACTATTATCAAGTGTTTAAAGTGCGTCAACACTTAGTCAGAGTTTAAATCAACGTCCTGCAACGGAAGAAGTAGCAGCAACCAAAGACATACGACATCTCAGACTTCCCAAACACGATATGGATGTTTGGAAGGAATGTGGCATTATCAAGTTTTAATAAGGATATGCTTCAAATGTAACAATTGTGATAAAGTATGTGTTTTCTTGTATTCATAACACAGGCAGCACTCACTACCTAATCTCCACATGCATGCACGCACGCACGCACGCACGCACGCACGCACGCACGCACGCACGTGTACACACACGAACACACACAGACCTCAATGGATTTAGTCTGTCTTGCTACTGTAACTAAAACAAGAGACATTTAAATGACACTCACTTGTACACAGAGGGCAGCACCATCCAGACACGCGAATGGTATGTTCGCAGTCAAGCTGCTTGTTGCAGATAATTGGTGAGCACTTCGGCTGCCCCTGGTGACAGATGCATTCGGTACAGTCTCCGTCGAGCCATCGCTCCATGGCGTGGTGTTGGATGCCCTTGTAGATGCACGATGTTGAAGGCAGCTTCACAGACTCTGAAACAACAATAATACATTCACACATTCAGTGACACGAAGATATAGTTGTCCAGTAACAGTTATATCAAATCGCATCAGCTGCAGGATTTTGTTATATAAATGCTTTCGTTACAAAGCATTAACAGATTTTTTAGTGTCAAAAGTCAATAATTTAAACTTGGACAACAATGACATTCTCACAAATGTTGCAGTTAATTTGACAGGTACAATGTGGCAGTTCCTCAAAACGTTGCACAAAGTTATTGGAAACATCATATGTAACTCTCCAAGACACAACACATTTCTACCAAGTTTTCATTTCGGAAAAAGACTAAGTTGCAATAACGACACTATTACACATTATCTAAGACTATAAAATGTTATTAAACTTTCACACATTACTTTTTAAAAATAAGAACGTTTTCCATTGCAATCGTTCCTAGTTCTCATACCTGCACAATGAGGGCAGCACTGCCCTTTCTTCAACTGCGTCTCGTTGCACGTGAGTAGTGGACAAGACTGTGAGAAACAGTGGATCTGACCGTTCTGACAGATGCAGCTCTGACACCCGTTCACCCTCCAGGTGTCGCCACTGCTGTAGGAGACACCAGCCACGGACAGGCAGTGGTTCTTGTTCTTCCTGCCAGAGGGCACTGGCAGCAGCTCGTTTCCATCTGTTATAATGAAGCATACCATTATTCACCATATTCCTTTCAGTGTCATATCATATAGTAGCTTTATTAAGAAGTTAATTTTTAAATGAAGAAATAATACAATTACGCAACTGTACTGTTTCTTAATTTACCGAAATTAACTATATTTTTATACAAACAAATGTATTCACAAGAGAAACAAGAACTGATGTGACTGTACTGGTGTTTGTTTTGTGACAACAATGGACTAGGTTTGAACACCAAAAAGGCCTAACTACCCAGCCATTTCACTGTAGGTTGAGGGTTCTTACCAGTTTCAGGGTTTATACAGTACATAATTATGCTTATATATATTTTCTGCAATTTTCCGAGGAAGGCCGATCGGTTCAGGACATTTAACATAACACGAAAAACTGTTTCAAATTACGTCATTACACACAAGATTTACGAACACTCCGGGAAACATGCATTTGTGTGTACGCAGCGCCACCTGGACGATGGGCAGTTTCGCTAGTGAGCAGCAACGGAAGAAGGAGAACCAACCTGGACACACGTGGCAGCAGTGTCCAGCGAGCTTGACCGGGTGGTGACACAGGACCGGTGGACAGCTCTCTATCTCACACAGCACACCCCCCTCATGGCAGATACACTGCGTACACTCATCCATCTGCCATGTGTCACCGTCCTTCACATGATGTCCATCTGACGTCCGACACTTGCTCGTCGTCGATGATGATGGCAGCTCCTCAACTGAACACAAAAGCAATCATTATTTAAGTTGCATTCTGTGATTGGCCATCTTTTAAATACAAATTTCCATTGATTCACAGCCCCATTCACTATGTATCACTTTCCTCAATAGCATATACACTTACGTCTCAGGATGTGAATTTTACGATAAATTACACAAAAAATGACAAACTATATCTGCATAATTACGTTTGTTATTTCGGTGGCTGGACCTGGCAACCGGTAATTTTCCAAAAGTTAAATTTATCAAATAACATATAAAATGCCTGCATAACATTTGGCAGCAAGTATGTTCAAAGTCTAGACCAAAAGTATACTAGTGCAGTGGAACCTTCCAATTAAGGTCACTAGTGCAGTTGAACCTTACAACTAAGGTCACTAGTGCAGTGGAACCTTACAACTAAGGTCATTAGTGCAGTGGAACCTTACAATTAAGGTCACTAGTGCAGTGGAACCTTACAATTAAGGTCACTAGTGCAGTGGAACCTTATAACTAAGGTCACTAATGCAATGGAACCTTACAATTAAGGTCATTAGTGCATTGAAACCTTACAACTAAGGTCACTAGTGCAGTGGAATCTTAAAACTAAGGTCACTAGTGCAGTTGAACCTTACAATTAAGGTCACTAGTGCAGTGTTACCTTACAATTAAGATCACCCTCAGGAGTGGGCCAGTGACCTGAATAGTGAGACTTGTATAGTTTTTATACTGTTACAAAAACAATTTAGAACTGTCCTGGTGTGACCTTAATTGTGAGGTGGTCATGTTACCAAGGTGACAGTAAAGCAAGAATCAACCGTATTCAGCCATTTTCTAAAAATGTATTATAAGGACAATAACATACATTAACATAATATTATTATATAAACAACAACAAGGTATTTGATAATCTTAGTTCCCAATCCCCTTACTCACATCCACATGAGGGGCAACAATCGCCCACCCTCATGATGGGGTTGTGACACTTGAGGGCAGGGCAAGTGATGAGAGCACACATCTCTCGGCCGAAGTGACAGAAACAGCGTCGACATCCGTCGTACCACGAGTCACCATCATGCATACGCACACCCTCTAGTGACAGGCACTTGCGGCCATGTTCCGAAACCTCCGTCGATGTCGCTGGTGTACTGGGCAGCTCTGTCGCGATAACTGGTGGGAAATATACAGATATCTTCATCAACACCACCTCTACGCTGGGAACTAAAATTATTATAATTAAACATTTAAAAAAATGTATCTGTCACATTTTGTCCATGCAATACGTTTAACAAGACAGTCTTCAGGTTGTAAACATGGCCACTGGTTCTGATATTGTCTCTGAAGACAAATATTCTATTACTATCAATATTTTCAATGAAGTACTGCAACCACATCAGTTACACTTCCACAAGTTTCTTTTTAATTCTCAGTTGTACCTAGAATAGCCATTTTCAAGTTGTATCCCTGACGACTATTACCTGTTTCTGGGTTGCATCGACACAGATAGCAGCCATCAGCATCACGAACTCTTCCGTTTAGACACAGCAGGGAGCAGTCATTAACTGGTGGGCAGTGGGGCGGCACTGTGATCACCGACTCCTCTGTCAAATGAACAACAAATAGATCAGCACATACATGGAGGATTACAGCTACATAAATAAGGTTCTTAATCAGTTTGATAACTAGATACTGAACTTTAAAGTTTGGTGGAAAATTATTATTGAACAACGGATAAATCATAAGAGTGTGTGTGTGTGTGCACACATGCATGTGTGTGTATCTATGCATGAATGCACATACACACACATGCGTGTCTCCAGATATTCTGCAACTTACCGTCACACACAGGGCAGCAGATTCCAGGCAGTTTTCGTGGGTGCGTACATTTGATGCCACACATTTCTGCCTGACAGTAGACATGTCCCTCGTCGCAGTGACACATCACACAGCCATCTCTCGACGTCCACGACTCTCCGTTCTTGTACAACTCTCCGTCATCAGCAATGCACCCTGGTGACAAAAAACGGCAACATATTAGAAGTTCACTTTTATTAATATTTTATTTTTTAATTCAGTAAAATATTTTTTTATTACAAAAATGTTATGAGCATCAATTTTGTTTGTTTAATTTTAAAAAATCTTTAAAACTATGCAATGTTCATTAAAAAGTGTTACACAAGTCACTACCAATTTGGATATAGTCCCCCTTGCCCCACCAGCTTAACAAACCCATTTGGTTTAAGATTTTTTTAAAGTTAAAAAATACTGATTTATAGACACCTAATTAACTTTCATAATTTCCATCATGTTAAAAAATAACCAATACAATATTTATGTTGTGATGTTAAATACTGTATTGATCCATTTTGACATCAATTATGAAATTCAACATTTTTTAAGTAATATTTCCAGACACCTTTATGGGTGATAATTGCATTCACCAAATGGTCAACCAACATAAAGGATGAATCTTTCATTATTCAGCACAATCACACAATATATTCAAAGTAATCACCTCTGCAAACTGGACAGCATTCGCCATCAGGCACCCCCATCCAGCTACAATGGACTGTTTCGTCACAACTGGCTGCCCTGCAGAAGGTGAGTCCATTCTTGCAGGTGCAGGTAGTGCAGGGGTCAAGCTGCCACGAGTCGCCATCTTGTCTCACTACTGAATCATGGCTGCACATCAGACCTGTCTCTACAAAAATAAAATAAATTCTCATGAAATAAAACGTTTTAAACCAAGTATACATAAAACAAAATGATACATTCAATCAAAGTTACAAGGATGTCAACAAAATCAGAACATTTAATTAAAACTTGGAATAAACACATTCAAAGAGATCTGCACAACAGACAAAATGCTGTCTTTGAAGGCATTGGTATCAAGCCAGTGCATTAGGGTTGTGACAACGCATTGAAAATTAATTGATTTTTCATTAACCAGTTCAGATATAAAATTAACTCTTCAGCTGAAGATATGTGGCAATGTGGCAGCAGCAGGCGCCATTGTCTCAAAAAAGCAACAACACGTCAAAAATAGACACGTCTTAAATAAAACATGTGAAGTTAGCCGTAACGAACGCAGCAGTTCTGGTGATAAAATTAGCACAAGAATGGACGGCATTTCATTATCTTTTTTTTTTCGTATTACAAACACAAAAAATATCATTAGCTCAACTCACAGACAATGCACAACGTGTCATTACAAAGTCCAATTAACATTTTATAACCCCGATGGATGCGGAAACGACGATGCAAAGGTCGAATGTGGTGGCACTGCCAGGAGCACCACATTCGGTACCCTGGTGGCACATCAACACTTGCGGTGCAATAGGTCCACATGCATACGTATCAGTTCTAACAGCCAAGTGTCACTGCCCAATTACTGTGAATGACGACAGGCTGGTGGTTAGTTTTATTTTCCTATGTTGTACTGAGGTGTGTATAAACACTGATAAACAAACTTCTGTAACACTGACAACACACCAGGTGGCACCACCATAGGTCTCGACTGATACATGATCACGGCAATAACAGATCTTATCTGATCTGTACATATGGAGGTTAATTAGCTTTATTTAGGCTCCATTAAGACGTCTGATTGCACATGAGAACATATGTACACCACAGGTAGAATCAAACTATTGACTGAATGGATTATGTCCTCATCTGATATCTGTGTGTACATGATAATGAAGTTTCCAAAGGTTGTCCCCCCTCGGTCAGTCCCCCCTCGGTCAGTCCCCCCTCGGTCAGTCAGATTTGGCAACGGACTAGGTGTAAAAGAAATGGTTTCTCAGAAAATATACAGTGATAAATGCTCCCAAAAAAATCTTAATACTCAACATTTCATTAACCATAAAATGTTGATGTTATGATCACTTTATGCAACAACCATGCAATTTTGATGCTGCAGACGCTTGACGTAAAGACCATGGAACCTTGCTTTAATGACCAATTAACGCTAGAAACCTGATCACATAACCTCAATAATGCGACCACTGTATACAGATGCAGTGTTCACATAACCTTAATAATGCGAACACAGTATACAGATGATGTGATCACATAACCTTAATAATGTGAGCACTGTATACAGATGCGGTGATCACACAACCTTAATAATGCGACCACTGTATACATATGCAGTGATCACATAACCTTAATAATGCGACCACTGTATACAGATGCATTGATCACAAATGAAGCTTTATGTGTGCGCTATGCATCGACTATGATAAACTACAAATGAATCACTATTAGTAATTACACAACATTTTCTCTCAGAACTTGACATGCAAAATTACATCATCGCATGTGTATTTACATAATCGCATGTGTAATTACATCATCGCATGCGTAATTACATCATCGCATGCATAATTACAACCTGTTCTTGCTCAAATACCTTTGGTCCAGGAGATTAAATAAAGTTCACCACATTTTCGCAAGCATGCCAAAAATGCATGTCGCAGACACTCTGGACTCACAGTGACTGTGACTGGTAAATAATAACTCCTTAATTTCACGCAACATTAACACCCTCCAGTAGGTGGCAGCTATGCAGCATGCACCGGGTCGATTTAACTCGCTGCGGGAATAAATCTCCCAGGCAGTAAACAGAGGAATCTGAGTTATGCAAACAATGTCATAAAGACGAGGACCACTGTATGGAGCCCTGTACCGGAAGCCCTGCCACAATCTCTCACGAAGACCACTGTATGTAGCCCTGTACCGGAAGCCCTGGCCACAATCTCTCACGAGGACCACTGTATGGAGCCACTGTATGTAGCCCTGTACCGGAAGCCCTGGCCACAATCTCTCACGAAGACCACTGTATGTAGCCCTGTACCGGAAGCCCTGGCCACAATCTCTCACGAGGACCACTGTATGGAGCCACTGTATGTAGCCCTGTACCGGAAGCCCTGGCCACAATCTCGTGTTTATAGCATTAAAAGTGTACTACATGTGTACAATCAACTCGGTTGGATGCTGTTTTGGATAGGAGAGAGAAGAACTGTGCTGAAGTCTTATAGTATGGTTAAGACACTCCTTCCTTGGTACACTGGGGTATGGCTTGCTGCCTGCCCCTGGTTGGTATATTGGTTGTCTATGTGCCCCCTGGTTATACAGTAGGGTGTGATTTGTGCCCCCTGATTGGTGCACTGGGGTATGGCTGGGATACTCCCCGATTGGTACACTGGGGTACTGCTGGGATGCCCCCTGATTGGTACACTGGGGCATTGTTTGGATGCCCCCCTGTTTGGCACACTGCATTATTGCTGGAATGCCCCCCCTGATTGGTACACTGGGGTATTGTTAGGATACCCCCTGATTGGTACATTGGGATTCCTCTTATTCTATGCACTGAGGTATGGCAATAGTGCTTCCTGTTTGGTGCGTGTGATATGGCTGATGTATTTCCTGTTTTGTCCACTAAAGTCCTTCCTCTTTTCTGCCCTGGAATATGCCTAGTGTGCCCCATGCTAGGTGCATTGAGATGGGGGATTGTCTCCCCTAAACTGGGACATAGCAGAGAACCCCCTCCCATTGTGTTCATTAGGGTCTGGTTAAAACACCCCTGTTGTCTACCCTGGAGGTCTGGTGAATACCGGGTTGATCTTTCTGCTGGACTGCACCCAATCATGGCTGACACACTCGTGAGCTCAACAGGGCATGTTTGAAGCTCTCCAGTGAGAGGAAGTAGAATTATGGTCACACCGCAGGAATCACTGGCATTCGGTGCAACGTATTAGCCTCACCTTGATTCAAACATTCTGAGTTATTTTGTCAACAGGAAGTGCCATATGAGGCCAGCGATTCTCAGGAACCACCAGCAACCAAATGTGATACCATGCAGCTGGTATCACTTGAGCCATCCAGTCATATTAACCGGTGCTGCAGTTATGCAAAGCACGTGTTTCACTGCTAGTAAAAATAGAAAGCAAAACATTTCGTGGTTTCACAGAAAGGGTATAAATATACTAAACAGGTGGGCATTGAATATAAATCACATGAATAAATATTTTGCCAATCTGACAAACAGCAGTGAATGTACTGGGGTATTGATCCTGTTTGCAGTTGTATATCTGTGACCATGAAGAGCATAAAAGATCTACATATCATATATTACGATATTTATCTGTAGAAGGGTTAATACCGTTATCTCAAAGCCACAGTGAGGGTGTAAGGCATATAATGCCCCCTCGGAGATATGCTACTGCCCGTATGCTGATATGCAAGACACCTATAACCCTGCAACTCTACAACCAGTAAACTGAAAAAATGGGGCTCCACTGCATTGAATTTCTTACACATAAGAAACAGTCAAACGACAAGTACAGCTTTCAAATGAGATCCTCTTGTGAGTGAAACACACTGAATACCCTCATCTCTTCTCTCTGAATAATCTACATCATTCATCTATTCCCACAGTAAGAATTCTCCCACTGTGCTACAAAGCACCACACCTATCTTTGTGGACCACAGTAGCATAAGAGCATCGCATTCAGCCGAGTGATTCTGGGTTCTAATCTTCTGGCTGCTGCTTCGAATGTTGGGCAAGGTTGTTCACTCAACGCTCACTCAGCCATATAAATGAGTACCTGGCTGTAGATAGTGGTAGATATATGTGTACGAATAGTCTTTGTGCAGTAATTGCAGTATAGCTGAATGCTTCCAACAGAAGTTAACATGGTGTCTGATTAAACAGGTCTGCCAGGGAGTGAAGGGTAAAGCACTTTGAGCAGTCCTAAGCATAAAGCAGTGGATACCCCACTAAGACTTACCTTTAACTTTTTTTACTTTACAATTACTTGTCAATAATTTATGTACCGATGCATCTAATGTCTATAACTGCTACTGTTAAGCTCGACCCACAACAACAGGACTAAACTGAAGATACAACAACATTTGTTCAGTCGCTCAGACTTTGCCTCCGCGCTGAGTGAAGAATGGATTACTAAAGTGGCAGTGATGTATGCAATTGTCTGTTTCTCCACCCGGGATCAGACCCCACCAAAACACCACGCATCAACACTTGATGATTTCCGGGTCACCCGGTTTCTTGTTGGTGTCTGAGACAACTGCTAGGGGGCGCATCAACAGGCAGGAGAAAAAGCAGTGTTAAACCTGTGGACCATGTGTCGAGTCCTCTTGTTTCCATCGTGGATCTCATCAACTTTAATTACTCCCTTGTATAAATGACGTGTTGAAATTATGCAAATGAATATTTGTGTGCAGTAATTACAGCATGGCTGACTGCTTTATGGAGAACTAGGGGATGTTCCATGTACGCAAATGAAGCATCAACTACTTAGATTTGTCCTAAAGGATGCAATCAGTGCTGTACAAAACTCATCCATATCATAAATTTTACAAATGCACTGACAACAAAGTGACACACCTACAGCCACAGCCACAAATCCAATTCCCTATAACTTTTAATTCCAATTACACATATTTTTCTCAAAGTCCAACTGTGCACTAACAACAAAAAGGTTTCCACACGGAAAACCACTTGGCCGGCTGTTTGACACAGCTTGTCTGTGATGCTGAAATAAATCTCCCAACATGAGGTATTCCCCCACAGCAATTAAATTCACACTGACCATGAGCAATGCATATTTACCCCATCTATAACTGACCAGTGCTGGCTTGAAGCCAACTGACCAAGTGCCTGTCATAAACAGTAACTTGGAGAATGGTTGTGTTTATACAATCAGGCTCCATGAAACTTAACACCCCAGAAATCCTCCGCTGACAGCAATGGTGACATTTATACGGTGTTTAGTAGCAATCAGCGCAGGAATGGGACATTTCAGTACGTCCTTGGACTGATTCCTGAGGAAGTATTCAGTGATGTATCTTTAGTGCATCATTCTGCTGTCCCATTGGGATATTTTGGGTTATTTTTGTTTCCTCCTCAGTATGTCCGCTGATTTTATTACGATTTTTGTAGCCTGGTAGGAATTCAGAGGCTGCCTATGTACTTAGTACGATGTAAAGTTTAGTACCAGCCACTAATAATAATGACAGGGTAACTTTTTTGTACCTAAATCCTTGGAAACTAAACTCAGAGGCACATGAAAACAAAACGGTTGGTCAATCTCAAAACCTATAAGGAGTCATAATGTTGTCAACAAACGCATGGATACGCTAGGAAACTAAGGCAGACACACAGTGCCATAAAGGTAATATTTTTAATGAGGGCGTCACCTGTGCAAAAAAATGCCAAGTCTGAAAAATGTCTGTGCATTATTCTCAGTAACAATATTTCAATGTGTCAGAGTAGAAAAAGTAAACAAAATATGCACTAAGTCATTATTCGTAATGAAATACCATGGACTAGACATACACATAACAATATGGGATCAACCAAAAATATCAAAAACAATATGGTTGATTTCACCAAAAGTAACCATCTGTTAGAACAGTGTTATCCTTGCAATACCAGCTGTCACAGACAAACAGCATTTCTAAGTGTTTCACCTAGAGTTATTTTAATTAAAATACAGAGAAGCGAGGAACGAACTCACTAGCAGACCACTTTGGCACTGAGTGTGTCTGATCAGTTAGCTGGCCTGCATGAGGAGAGCCTTGGCAGCCAGCCTCACTAGACCCAGACTTGGCCAAGACTTAGCTGGCCACAATATCTGCTAGAATAAATACAATCCCTATAACATAAACATAGATAAACCACTGGCCACTTAATGCCAGGAACAGGCGTGTAACATTTGGCAAGAGGTGTTGTATAACAGCCTGCATTATAGACCAACATACCGTATTATTCCCTATAGAAGCGCACTGCCTAATAGACGCACACCCCCTTTTACAGAAGTGAAACCACCCATGAAAACCGATTTTCGGTAATGAACGTGCACTTTGAAAATGCAAAATAAGGTAATAACACCACTGCTGGCACTACCTTATGGATACTGTCTAGATAACAATTCATTGTACTTTTTTCTGTAAGGTGGCACCATATTTATAATTTGAGCAACTTTCGTTTCACTCGCGAAATCGGGCATGTTGTCATAATCACGTAAACCTTCTGAACACTGCAGACGAAGGGTTGAAATAACGTAATATTCCCAATTGCCTAGCCATTAGTAGCCACGAGGAAGGGTCAAAACAACGAAGCGCGCTCCGATGTCTGACTTGACGTCTTCGAGAATCGCTCCCTTATTCACTGCAGTTGGCCTTGCCCTGTTGCATCACTGGTAAAGCATGCAGGTTTGGTTTATTTGAGCGCCGATTCAGCATAGATAGAGTTTTATCCTGCAATGCCCAGTGATGTTTTCTGGCCAGCGCGATGACTGACAGCTTAGCACTGTTCAATGTATCGATCTCCGAAGCTAAAAAACTGCAAGCATTGTTGTCAGTAGCTGTGTCGTGAGTGGCGCGTCGAGTACCGTCTTCTGTCGACCAAATGCTAGATGTTTTGGTAGATGTGCTGATTGTGTCTTTACTAGGTGTTGCCTGTCTCAGAGTTGCACAAACGTGACGTGTACGCAATTTGTGTGTTCGTCCACCGTAGGCAGCTTTGCTACGTATGTCTTATGATAAATCAAAGTGCGTCTATTGGGGATAATATGGTAAGTGGGGCTACTTACTGTAGTAGGTGGGCATGGGGGTGACTGGGGAGGGGGTGGAGCCAGTAGGGTAAATTACCTGATATACACAACCTATAGCAGAGAGCAGACTGCCATTCAAAACAATCAACTGCAAGTAGCAAGGACAGCATTGGCTTATTGAGATTGCCAGAACCTGTCTAGGATGTTGGCTTTCTTATATTCTAATGTTATTAATGTTATTATCACCTCTTGTGCCATTTTCAAACATTGCTATTTCGGTTGTCCATCAGTTCATACATCCATTTTATTATGCATGCACGTACGCACACATGCACATACGCACACATGCATGAATACACACTTACGCATACACATGCATATACACGAACACGAGCATATACAAACGCATATATGCACGCACGCACGCATGCATGCGCGCAATCACACACACACACACACACACACACAGACACACACGCACACCCTATCACAGTAATCTTTGCACTGTCTTCCAGTAACTATCACTCCCATGTATCAGACACCTCACCGCCTACCCCACCCATAGGTGAGTTCCACTGTTTACCTGCTGTGTCGCATTCAAATCCCACTAGGTGGCATTCCGCCCCTACCTAGTGGACCCTCTACATGGGGCGCAGACCCTGGAATGTTGTTTATTGTTGACTCTGGGTGGACATGAGATAAACAAACAAACAGAGACACCTGTCGAGATTCCTGTGTCAGACGAGGTGAGACGATAGAGGACTTAGAGGCAGGGAAGAGATACATGTTATTATGTGATATCTATCCCAGCAAGGCGCCTTGTTTACAAACCTTCTCCCAAATCGACCTTTCCCAGCCATGCAACTTCCCTTTAACTAACTTCACAAAGCTCTGGCTTATTTAAAACCCTTTCTTAGTATTAACTGGAGATGTTTAAACATGCATACATATGATGTACATGTGTGCATCAGTGTATGTCCGTGTGTGCATGCATGCATGCATGCATGCATGCGTGCATGCATGTGTGCGTGAGTGTGCATTCCTGTATGCATGTCTGTGTCTGTCTGTGTGTGTATGTTTGCGCACCTGTGTGATTCCATGCAAGCATGCATGCAGGCGCGCGTGCATGTGTGAATCTGTGTTTCTGTGTATGCTTGTATGTGTATGTGTGTGTCTGTCTGTGTGCACATATGTACACAGTCCCAGGAATGTCTTCCCATTCAGCATGGAAACAATCCTGGAAAGAGCCACAAGAAAGCATACAACTAAATGCACCACCTTAAAAGTACTCAGCATGCACCAGTGCACCAGAATACCAGTGCACCACTACACTGCTTGACATCTCAGTGCCTGGCTGGCCTGTTGACACCAGCCTAGTCTAGGGGTGACCTGAAGACAACTCGCCCCACCATGCATTGTGACCACCTGTCTACAGCTCTCGGACAAACAAAACAGCCCCACTAGTTTTGCTGTCATGAGTGGGTGCTGCCACTGATAGCCGAGAAAAAAAATGCGGCGATTAGACGACACATATGACACCTCGGCAGTGGGTGGAAGCCACGACACATATGACACCTCGGCAGTGGGTGGGAACCACGACACATATGACACCACGGCAGTGGGTGGGAGCCACGGTGACAGAACCGCAGCAGAATACGGAAACCACAGAAAAACCACAGTGGTAATCAAGAACCACATGGTCCACGTCCAGTGGTGAATTTGGGGGTCACTAAACCCACTAACTAGGCTTGGCCCTACTTTCTATCCCCTTCCCAGATACTAGATATGACCATAGCGATAAGTATCAGCCACAGTGGTAGGTGGGACCACAGTAAGAGAGAACCACACTGACCACAGCAGAAAGTGGAAGCCAGACAGTATAATCCACACAAGTAATAAGCTGATTGTTTTTCATAAATTTATTATTATTCTCTCTTTCTAGAATTAGTAAATTAATTCATATTTCTAAATTTATTTATTTGAATTGTGTGTCATTATGGTGGCATTTTATAATTATTTATTTTAATTTTTTAATATAATATATTGTTGTGAATTTAATATTTATCTAAGGCTATAAGAATATAGGAGTGTACATGTTTGTGATTATCAATGGAAAATCATGCTGTCAACATGTTATAGTCACCATCAAGAAATAAAGGTAAAATCACAGGAGCAATTAAAAACATATTCGTGGGAGTAAACATGGGAGCCAAAGTGGGAGGTGAAAAAAAACAACCAAACCAAAACCATAGTAATGGAATTTGACACTACCCCATCGATCAACCCCACCAGGGAGTAATCATCCTCATGTCCCCCTCCCTTAATTGGGGTAACTACCCCAGTTTGCCCTGAGTGATTACTTTACAGTCCCAGGTATGCGGCTATTACAGTATCAATGACATTTTCACAGGTTCAAATTCGGAATCAAGAATGTCACATCCTACATGACATTTCATCTAATTAATTCCGCAGCGATCTATTCATAGTTGGACACAGGTGGACACATACTGGACACTGACTGGGCGCAAGGAATGTACACTGATGGTGGTTGCACCACGGCCCAGGTGCAGAGAAGGTGGGGGGCCATGGGAGAGTGAAAGAGATACATAGACAGTCGGACACTGAGATGTCCCCATTGTCTGGCCACTGTTGGAGGTGACATCTGTGGCAGGTTGTCACATTGTCATCAATCAGCTTCTGTTGTCCAGGGCGCAACATTCACACATGCCTGTCTAAGTCCGGTGTGCCGTATCTATAGTTGTATTCGTCAGAGTGCTCTGTTTGATTGTGATGTTGCACTGCAAGCGAATCATTAGTTTGAGGAAACTTTTGTGACCATGCGAAACACATTAATGCAAACCCAAAGGGGTTCAGAGGATGGGGGTGAACCCTTCTACCCCATGGAAACATGGGTGTCATACTTACAGACATTGGGTGTCACAGGGAAGACAATGCCAGAATGGATGCCCTGGCAGAATACTGAAACTAAGTGCCTTGGAAATAGGACGAAAGTTAATGCCCTGGAAGAAAGTCCATATCGGATACCGAAAATTGGCCCAAAAGTAGAATTTTTTATTATTTCTCATTAGATACAATAACTGCAGATCAACATCCATTTAGTTATAAAAATATATAGAATAATCAAATGAATAAATAAATAAAGTACATATTCATGAGAGGTATCCTAAAGCAGTGCCTCAGTAGAGGTAAGCTTAAATGAGTGTTTTAAAAATATGTTTTACTTTATTTGCTACACACCATTTCCCTCCCTCGGCCTTCTTCAGATGCTGATGTTTTCACAAATCAACCATACCTGACAACATAATGATTAGTGATGTACTGCTTGACCACTGGCTAACCTTCCCTGACCACTGGCTAACTTTCCTTGACCACTACATCACACATCCTATGCCTGAGTTCACGGGGGTGGTATTTTGCTCAACTGCAGAAAATTGGAAGCAACGTTCTGTAACGACCAGTGAGTAACACACACTGGCCATAGATTGGCAGGGAGCATACATTTACATCCAGTGTCAGATGCCACTGGAGCGTGCTTATGGCGGTCTATCCCCAGTCTGATACATGCTCTCATACTGTTGTCTATCCCCAGTCTGATACATGTTCCTATACCGTGGTCTATCCCCAGTCTGATACATGCTCCTATACCGTGGTCTATCCCCAGTCTGATACATACTCCTATACCGTGGTCTATCCCCAGTCTGATACATACTCCTATACTGTGGTCTATCCCCAGTCTGATACATGCTCCTATACTGTGATCTATCCCCAGTCTGATACATGCTCCTATACCGTGGTCTATCCCCAGTCTGATACATGCTCCCATACCGTGGTCTATCCCCAGTCTGATACATGCTCCTATACTGTGGTCTATCCCCAGTCTGATACATGCTCCTATACCGTGGTCTATCCCCAGTCTGATACATGCTCCTATACCATGGTCTATCCCCAGTCTGATACATGCTCCCATACTGTGGTCTATCCCCAGTCTGATACATGCTCCTATACTGTGGTCTATCCCCAGTCTGATACATGCTCCTATACCGTGGTCTATCCCCAGTCTGATACATGCTCCTATACTGTGGTCTATCCCCAGTCTGATACATGCTTTTATACCGTGGTCTATCCCCAGTCTGATACATGCTCCCATACCGTGGTCTATCCCCAGTCTGATACATGCTCCTATACCGTGGTCTATCCCCAGTCTGATACATGCTCCTATACCGTGGTCTATCCCCAGTCTGATACATGCTCCTATACTGTGGTCTATCCCCAGTCTGATACATGCTCCTATACCGTGGTCTATCCCCAGTCTGATACATGCTGCTATACCGTGGTCTATCCCCAGTCTGATACATACTCCCATACCGTGATCTATCCCCAGTCTGATACATGCTCCCATACTGTGGTCTATCCCCAGTCTGATACATGCTCCTATACTGTGGTCTATCCCCAGTCTGATACATGCTCCCATACTGTGGTCTATCCCCAGTCTGATACAGCTCCTATACCGTGGTCTATCCCCAGTCTGATACATGCTCCCATACCGTGGTCTATCCCCAGTCTGATACATGCTCCTATACTGTGGTCTATCCCCAGTCTGATACATGCTCCCATACTGTGGTCTATCCCCAGTCTGATACATGCTCCTATACTGTGGTCTATCCCCAGTTTGATACATGCTCCCATACTGTGGTCTATCCCCAGTCTGATACATGCTCCTATACTGTGGTCTATCCCCAGTCTGATACATGCTCCCATACCGTGGTCTATCCCCAGTCTGATACATGCTGCTATACCGTGGTCTATCCCCAGTCTGATACATGCTCCCATACCGTGGTCTATCCCCAGTCTGATACATGCTGCTATACCGTGGTCTATCCCCAGTCTGATACATGCTGCTATACCGTGGTCTATCCCCAGTCTGATACATGCTCCCATACTGTGGTCTATCACCAGTCTGATACATGCTGCTATACCGTGGTCTATCCCCAGTCTGATACATGCTGCTATACCGTGGTCTATCCCCAGTCTGATACATGCTCCCATACTGTGGTCTATCCCCAGTCTGATACATGCTCCTATACCGTGGTCTATCCCCAGTCTGATACATGCTCCTATACCGTGGTCTATCCCCAGTCTGATACATACTCCCATACCGTGATCTATCCCCAGTCTGATACATGCTCCCATACTGTGGTCTATCCCCAGTCTGATACATGCTCCTATACTGTGGTCTATCCCCAGTCTGATACATGCTCCTATACTGTGGTCTATCCCCAGTCTGATACATGCTCCCATACTGTGGTCTATCCCCAGTCTGATACAGCTCCTATACTGTGGTCTATCCCCAGTCTGATACATGCTCCCATACCGTGGTCTATCCCCAGTCTGATACATGCTCCTATACTGTGGTCTATCCCCAGTCTGATACATGCTCCCATACTGTGGTCTATCCCCAGTCTGATACATGCTCCTATACTGTGGTCTATCCCCAGTCTGATACATGCTCCCATACTGTGGTCTATCCCCAGTCTGATACATGCTCCTATACTGTGGTCTATCCCCAGTCTGATACATGCTCCTATACTGTGGTCTATCCCCAGTCTGATACATGCTCCCATACCGTGGTCTATCCCCAGTCTGATACATGCTGCTATACCGTGGTCTATCCCCAGTCTGATACATGCTCCCATACCGTGGTCTATCCCCAGTCTGATACATGCTGCTATACCGTGGTCTATCCCCAGTCTGATACATGCTGCTATACCGTGGTCTATCCCCAGTCTGATACATGCTGCTATACCGTGGTCTATCCCCAGTCTGATACATGCTGCTATACCGTGGTCTATCCCCAGTCTGATACATGCTGCTATACCGTGGTCTATCCCCAGTCTGATACATGCTATATCACACAGCTGTACTTGATAACTTTAAGTGAATTCCCACTGATATCCACGGGCGTGGCACACTAAGCTTGGTGGGATTCCGGCCTCTGACATCCATCCTCCCGTTTAACTTAATACCAACATCTGGCAAATTAATTAAACATTTACAAATAAAGCACAAAGACCAACACCAGCGGGTGTTTCTTGGTAACAATGACCCACTGGCAGTGAGAGCACAGCTGGGTACTGTACACAGACATGACAGTTCCGAAGCTGGAAAAAATGTCTCATCTGTGTTTTATATTTCTGTCTTGCTGTCAGTCATAGCAGCGACTACAACTGCTTTCTTGGTTCACATTGTAGAAGTATTTACCAGGTCAGTGTGTCTTGAGCAAGTATATACCACTACTTCTTTCTTAAAACTCTCGCAGTTTAATACCTAGATATATAAAGGATATGTTGTATGAAACATCTGGCCAAATATAAGACTGAATAACTGCTTAAGTACTACACCTTCACACAACATCCGTATATTACAAATGTCACATCCCACTTTCTCTATTTCCTCCTGCGTATCACTACTCCCCTACAATCTGTTGATACGTGTCACAAGCCTATCTGGCAACATGACACACCACTGACACCACACCACACACCACTGACACCACGACACACCACTGACACCACAACACACCACTGACACCACGACACACCACTGACACCATGACACACCACACCACACACCACTGACACCACACACCACTGACACCACGACACACCACTGACACCACGACACACCACTGACACCACGACACACCACTGACACCACGACACACTACTGACACCACGACATACCACTGACACCACACCACACACCACTGACACCACACCACACACCACTGACACCACACCACACACCACTGACACCACACACCACTGACACCACGACACACCACTGACACCACGACACACCACTGACACCACGACACACCACTGACACCACGACACACCACTGACACCACGACACACCACTGACACCACACCACACACCACTGACACCATGATACACCACTGACACCACTGACACCACGACACACCACTGACACCACATCAGAGCTTCCTAAATGTCTACATGCTATTTTTGCAAACCCTCTCCAGCCAAAGAATGTGAATGTACGACGATATTGTAGTATGCATGACATATACTGTACCTCATTACTGTCACTGACCCATAACAAATACCTAATATTATATTACCATCCCCATGACCCTTTGACAGTTGTAATTTGTTACACCAGTGACACAAGTGACAGGTAAGATCTGTCACAATATCACCCATGGTTCCTGAGAGATAAAAGTCTCCCGTCAACATTCAGTCATGTTAACTAGGGATCTGACAATACATTGAACTATCAATAGTTGATGTAATAATAGTATATTATTGATAGCAAATTGAACTATTAAGTGTGCCAATGATACACTGAACTATCGATAGTAACAATTGTTGGCAAACAGATCAGCAGGGCTATTTATGCCACATAAAACAATGTTTGTAAACTTGTGTTTTATTTTCATTTACTACTCACCTAACATCAGCAATCGTCACCCATAGCAGCAGCATTTACAAACTCACCATTTTTAATTAATAGGCTCCAAGACAAGGCAAAATTATAGCTTGGGACTGCTTATACTACGTATACTCTATTCTACGACACTATCATGATACTATCATAATCATTGATACTATCACAATACAACTATTGCAATACTATCGTGATAGTGAAACTACCGGGAGGTATCCCCAATAGTCAACTGTAATGTCAACCATCTGTATTAAGTTATTTTACATCAGATGACATCAATATGGATATCGTTTAAAGTGCACTACAAATAGCTTATTTCCTTACTTGAACAAGACACCCCACTAGGTACACCGGCAAGGCTTTACACACTGATCAGGTGAAACCTGAAACCCCACTTAAAAACCCACAACATGTTTGTTAAACACCCAGCTGGGTGAAGTTTGCAGTAACAGTAGGATTCTCTCTGGGAGGTCCCAGGGAAAGAGATTCAGACGTCTTGATTTAAAATCTATAATTTAAGTGCCACATCTAAGGCTAGGTTACGCTAATATAGAAATAACTATTTTTAGGGTCACTACTTATTATCAACAAAATATATTTTATACAGTATGCAGTGTGCACTCAAACTTATAGCAATCTGTGTTTAGCCATCAAGTGTTACTGTAAACCAAGGCTAAATTCAGACAGTTTGTAGAGATCTATCTCTCCGTGTCAAGACATCTGATATTTATCAACCCAGCTAAATTCAATTTCTGTCTCAAACCATTAAAGCCACAGTGATGCTATAAATATACATAGAACCAGACGACCCTATTTAAAAAGCCCGAGTGAAAACAAAAACAGTTCCACCTTCAAAAGTGACATAATACACAGAGATTACAATCTCTGCTAGCATTCTTTCCTTCTCCGGGGGGGGGGGGGGGGTCAATGCCAGCAAGGTATTATTTCAGAGTACCTGCCGCTTGTGTGAAATCTTAGAACTGCACCTACTCAGAAGCATGACCATTTCATCCTCTGACACTAACACAATATTTTCAGTAGGGATGGAGCCTGACATAAAGACCACGCATGTCTGGTGCGGGGCAGGAGTCCACATTGTAGCTGTACCATTGTCATAAACAACAGTCCCAGACGCCACTGACACCCCACCTATACACGGAAGTGGCACTGGCCGGGTAATATGCCATGTTTTATTTACCCCTTATCGGCAAACATACAGGATTGAAGAGCTTAAAGATATATCATGTACCCTCCTGTTGATTGAGGTGGGAATGCAATAAGGAGGGCCAATTAGTTACAGTTCAATCCGTTAGATGTCAAATTAGTAAATCCAAGTAATCTGGAGATCATTGAATCATCTTTTTCTGTAGTGTAAAAATGTATCTTCCAAAAGGAGAATTATTTTATTGTAACTTATCAGAATCGTATGGGAAAACACAAGGCTACAAATCTCAGAAAAACTCTTCAAAGCCTGTAATGTACCTACTTTACTCTGATCTTGAACATCAGCTGAACTAAAAACGTCAAAATCGTATGCCTGAAAACTTTCGTACTTGCTAAACATAGTCCACCAAAAATGAAGATAGACTCAGACCTTTTCATTAGCTCATAATAAGTGAAATGTGAAATGTGTTTGATCGTTTTGGCAGATTATTAGAAATGACAGATGAAAGCACATTTCAAAAACATACTACACATATTCCCTTTTAAAATTCTGGATAACAACTATGGATTACAACAGCAAATGTCTTTTCTGGATCATTAACATTAGAGTAAACATCAGAGAGATTCATAAAAGGTTACATGATAGAATTGGCGTTGACACTAATGCAAAAAGTATGAGTACAATGTGCCGGTCGCTTATGAAAGTGGAAACCTTTCTGAGTTATGCTCTAAAAAACTAATATTTTATCATTAGTATTTCAATAAGAAACAGAGATCTGCACAGCAAGTGTGCTAATCATTTCACATCGACATATGGGCATGTCACTGCAATGCCAAAGATTGATTCTGTATTGTTATTTGTGAATGCTACCATCAATATAGCTCTTCGTAAAACTTACTTTTCTCTTTCACCTTTTGCACTCTAAATGTAAGTCTAATATTAAACCATTCCTAGAAATGTTCCTAGTCAAATCATCCCATCTGCTACCTAGAAACTGAATCACCTGTCACAATCAATTCCTAGAGGCGCTCAACCGTTTTACCTAAACCGACTGCTTCATCAAGCCCCAGAAATAGGCTTCCCACATCCCAGCATGTGTGTTCCCAGTCACGGAGTTCTAGGAAATAGACAACATTGGAAGCTTATTTCCTAGAACTACTCCATGACTGGGAACACACATGGTGCCTTCCCAAATACATGACCAGGGAGGGCGGCTTGGGGATTAATGAGGATGTAAGTGGAAGATAACAACCAGTATCAGGATGATTAGCCTGGGAGAGATCAGACATCTTCCAGGAGGAGAGGATTAGATGAGTCCCATAAGATGATTCTCAAGGTATGGGAGAGTGCCAATCTCCATCTGCGGCTCCACAATCATTCCAGCCAAGTTCTTTTGCCCATGTCAACTCATCAGAAAAAATTCCATAATGACACTTTGTACTCAGATCAGACACCTTAAACAATTTTCATTGTCAGCTGTCTGAAAGCATACAATAACAATTTTTATATTTGATGTCCAAAAACACCCAGTGTCGAAACACGTTGTCAATTCAGACTGAAAATTACATTTTTAGTATTCATGTGTTGGAATACCTACAATCATTGTGGTAGTAGATTTATTGATTTTCCAGAAACACTCATTACAAAAACCGTCACTTCGATATAAACTGATTCTGGGCAGAATTTAATACCTATAACACTGTCCTACCAATATAAATTCAATGTACTGCAACTGGCTTTATAGTTTAATGCTGACCCTAATTTGCCCCCCCCCCCCCCCCGAGTCTGAGAACACAACCTGAGAACATCCTCTAGAACAGGAGGAGTATATCAGATCTGAATGGCACTGGCAGAAACCATGTGTGCGTCTAATCAAGCTTCGAGGGCAAAAATGTATACAATATCCCAAAGCACGTTTATTTTAGGGCCTAGGATGTTTTCACAAACGTATTAGCTGAAAGCGAATATCGGAAAACGCGAGTAGGAGAAATTTCAGGAGTCTACCGTGACACACCGGGAAGACATGAGAAGGTTTGGTGCAACCAGAAAGACTTACTGTTGACACACTGCACTTTGTCACAGCATGAGCCTGGTTGGCCCGTAGCGGGCCCAATGACTCTGAGACGCTGGCCCAGCCCGCATGTCATCAATGCACACGTTGCCGCGGACTTGCACACGCACCTGAAACAAACAGAGAAGACAATGTATATCACATCAACTTAAACCCACATGGAACGAGCCAAGGGTATCTGTGGTCACAATTACAACATTTTGAACCTGAACTCATACTCATGATACATTTACAGTAACTCCACAGTGGTGCAACCTGGGGAATGGCTGATCACTTAATTTACCAATGAAAAGGTAAGTAACTCTAAATAACTACCTTTGTGTTTTAATGCATTGTTAGTTGGTAGATCAGAGTTCAAAGGTCGAAGGTTAGGAATTAGCATAGAAGAGGTAAGTGGACATTTGTGCCTGGGAGCAGATACACTTACACTGCCCCCAAGTTAACTTAACCTCTGTGCCTGGGAGTAGATACACTTACAGTGCCCCCCAAGTTAACCTTGACCTCTGTGCCTGGGAGTCGATACACTTACAGTGCCTCCAAGTTAACTTAACCTCTGTGCCTGGGAATAGATACACTTACACTGCCCCCAAGTTAACTTGACCTCTGTGCCTGGGAGTAGATACACTTACATTGCCTCCAAGTTAACTTGATCTCTGTGCCTGGGAGTTGATACACTTACAGTGCCTCCCAAGTTAACTTGACCTCTGTGCCTGGGAGTCGATACACTTACAGTGCCTCCAAGTTAACTTACAGTGCCTCCAAGTTAACTTAACCTCTGTGCCTGGGAGTAGATACACTTACACTGCCCCCAAGTTAACTTGACCTCTGTGCCTGGGAGTAGATACATTTACACTGCCTCCAAGTTAACTTAACCTATGTGCCTGGGAGTAGATACACTTACACTGCCCCCAAGTTAACTTGACCTCTGTGCCTGGGAGTAGATACACTTACACTGCCTCCAAGTTAACTTGATCCTGTGCCTGGGAGTTGATACACTTACAGTGCCTCCAAGTTAACTTAACCCCTGTGCCTGGGAGTAGATACACTTACAGTGCTCCCCAAGTTAACTTGACCTCTGTGCCTGGGAGTCGATACACTTACAGTGCCTCCAAGTTAACTTACAGTGCCTCCAAGTTAACTTAACCTCTGTGCCTGGGAGTAGATACACTTACACTGCCCTCAAGTTAACTTGACCTCTGTGCCTGGGAGTAGATACACTTACACTGCTCAAGTTAACTTGACCTCTGTGCCTGGGAGTAGATACACTTACACTGCTCAAGTTAACTTAACCTCTGTGCCTGGGAGTAGATACACTTACACTGCCCTCAAGTTAACTTGACCTCTGTGCCTGGGAGTAGATACACTTACACTGCCCAAGTTAACTTAACCTCTGTGCCTGGGAGTAGATTCACTTACAGTGCCTTCAAGTTAACTTAACCTCTGTGCCTGGGAGTAGATACACTTAATGTGCCTCCAAGTGTTAACTTAACCTCGGTGCCTGGGAGTAGATACACTTACACTGCCCCCAAGTTAACTTGATTGGGGGCAACCTCCCACCATTTTTTAAGTCAACCTCCCACCTAGTCTGGGCCAATCTCCAATCAAGAAAATGTATAAAAAACAAGACACCGGAAATGACTAAAGAAATGATAAGGCCAGATAACACCAGAAGTCATGTACCACTGAAGATGTGTCACACTGGGAAACAAAAAGAACAAATTGACATATTCAGATGACAAGATGTGATCATTCAATGGATCACCACATAATAAGTGAAGGACCACAACTGAAATTCCAAGACTGAAGGACCACAACTTAAGGACCATGACTGAAGGACCATGACTGAAGGACCACGATTGTAGGACTACCACTAAAGGACTATCACTGAAGGACCACCATTGAAGGACCACCACTGAAGGACCATCACTGTAGGACCATCAACACAGATAATGCCTTATCCATGAATGATAGACATCACCAAAATCAACCATTAGAACTTACTGAATTGAATTATAATATGTTAACATAACCATCTAGCAATAATGCTAAAGATCTAAATTTTCCAGATACAATCTACTGATTGCATGCAAGTGACAATACACAAACCCTGCCTAATTTGTGTATAATTTGTTGGATAAGATGGAAATGACCGACAAGATGTCAGGTACTGCCCAGCAGAGGTGAAGGCTAGTCAAGACCCACCACAAAGACCAAACTCTTGGCGCCAGTGGAGTATCATTAGATCAATGACAAAGCTCTCTCTGGCACAAACCTTTACTGCCATTTACCAGGAGACAATAGTCTTAGGGGCAAAGCCACTGGTGGTCAGTAGCACCAGGACATTGAGTAACCCTTCCTTCTCCATATCACAACTGTTAGTTTCCAATAACTGGTGACCACTTGGGTTTTTGAAAGTGCCCTGGTGGAAGTGTCACAGTGGAAGTGTCCTGGTGAGTGTCCTGTTGAAAGTGTCCTGGTGGATATATCCCAATAAAACTGTCCTGGTGACAGTGTCCCGGTGTAAATGTCCTTGTAGAAGAATCGTGGTGAAAGTGTCCCAGGGAAAGTGTTTCAAGATCAAAATACAGTTGTGACTTACCAGTAATCTACCCGGTACTCCATAAAACAATGTTTCACTCATGTCTATTTAACTCTTAATAAGTTAATATAATAATCTAAAATGTTGCTTTGAATATAACATAGAAAATGTATATGTTTGTTTGCCCTGATCGTTTCAGGAGCACATATCAGGACTATCAGGGTGACAATGTGCTATGACCTCTGTGACCCGGCCCTTTTATCACCGATAAAAAAATTGTATCTGTTTTCAGTTGAGACGATGATGCACACAATAGCCACGATAGTCAACGCCGTCCTTCTCATTCACGAATCTTGCAACGTTCGTCGACAAGATCTCGAACAAAATACTAACTGATAGGCGCAGCCACCGCTACTAAAAAATAGAAAGGGTTGTCGGGTTGGGTTACGAAATGATACGTGTTTCAGCAACTTGAAAACATGTAATTATATGTAACCCTGTATACTGGTTGCAAGTGCTTGGGTGGTATCGCTGCACACAAAGGAACACGGAGAAACTACAAGGACTTCAGCCTACTCATTGCTCACAAGCATGTACCAGTGCGCCACAGAAATATAATAGAAATCTGTTAGAAGTATGTCAGAAATATACACAAAACCCATGTTTAAAAAATTATGTTTATGTTTTTTTCGAAATTTCCTATGGGTTAAGGGTTTTTGCCGGTTAAGGGTTTCATACCAGACAGTAGACAATTGTTTGCAACATTATATGTCTGCCTACAATTGCTCTAAATTACATAATCCACCCACCAATCAGTGCAGATTTGTGGAAAAAATTTCACGTTTACATAAGTTTACTTGTTTGTTAAACATCATTTACAAATACTTCGGGAAAGTGTCTTTTGTGACTGTGTGTATGTAGGGCAATCCAGAGGATGGACACTTTGCTATTTGACATAATGTCCAACTACGATAGTCGTGCACCCCACAAGTGTGATTAACCAAATAAACGTCCTATATTTGCGTATGAATACAAATGAGCATACCGAGGTGTCTAACTGTAAATCGGGTGTCAAACTGTAAATTGCCTATCAGTCGGTAGCATAGATATTGTGGTCGGGGTCGTAGACAAGTGTTCATGACACCTTTATGTAATGACGCTACTGGGGGGTATTTACACAGCAATGGGGGTAACATACAAATGTCACATCTATCAAATTCTTCCCGCATACCTGGCTGCCTGTGAGATGACATTGCACGGACTGTCACCCGGAGTCACACCCTTCTGGCTTCCATTGACTGGCGTAGCTCACCATACTAACAAGTGCAGAGTATTTCGTGTTTAGATTTATAGTATCTTCTGAGTAGTGAGAGCCAGGCAACTGGACCAGTGACTGAGACAGGATACCACCTGGAACATCATTCACCCTACACCCCAATGGACTCAGTATGGCAAGGGTAAGATCTTAGCAAGGGTGAGATCCAAGAATGTTGAAATGTTAATTATATTATTCTATTTGCTGTTTCCTGGAGCAAAAAAACTTGGTCATCAATTTATTTGTCAATCCCTTTCTGCACTGAACTTGTTCTGGGTGTTTCTACCAAAGTACCCACAATGCAATGGGTGTGTCAAAGGTCACATCCATTTTAAGCATTCATGTATGTATATGTAAGATGAGCCATGACAATAGCCACAAAAACAGGTTACATGAGGAATTAAATGCTTGTTTTATACCATGTTATCCATTTGGTCTAAATTTACATTAAAACTAATAATAACATTACCCTAAACTTGCATCTGGGTGGGCATGCATGTGTGTGTGTGGCGTGTACACGTACGTATAATTATACAATATATAACAGTACTTAGACTGCCCTATTGATCTCTGCCTACATAATAAGCTGTCTTGTGACATCAAAGTACTACAACAACAAAGGAAATACAATACTAATGGTAGTATTAAGAATAATATTAAAGGTAATGTAATGATATGCGTTCGGTGCACAAGTGTGTGATTACCAAGTTGAAGTATGCTTCATTTTCTTACTTACATGTCACCATTTTCTTTTACAATTTATCAGTTTTCTTAATGACTTAATTTGCACTTGCTGCCATCTCTGGTATGCAGTTTAAATATTGATTTTAGTTAGCTATATAGTACTTTATATAAGTACTACCTTTATTCTGAAGCATATTAAAAAGGAGCATTTAACAACTAACCACAGACAGCACAGGCATGAAAGAGTCATCAGCTGGTATTGTAATGAATTACATATTCAGGCAATGACAAGCAAAAGGTATTCACCTAAATGGCAGGGTGGCAAAACGTTACTTCACAACTTATAAGTACTATGATTAACATGAATACGAACTGTGCATACATGACCCAGATTCGCCACCAGTTTGTGAACGGAACTACAGTGACACAAACTAGTCCTCCATGACTTTCTGCGCACTAAATCACACACACCTCTATCCATGCCAGCCACCCAATTTGGGTATGCACATGAGAATGTCAGTGTCATCGGTGGAATCCAGCTAGAATGCTGTAAATCATGTCTACTTGGTGCCAAGAACATGCAGTCAATAGAAACAAAACCCAAACAATGCGCCAGCAAGCACCTAAGTGCAGACACGTGTAATTCATTCACCGACACGTCGAAGTGTATACTACTGCTTGAAGGCAGGTAGCTAGGTACATATATCAGTTGCCACAGACAGAGAGAGCACAGCGTGATATATGGCCTGATACTAACCCCTCCATAAATATATTAAATTGCACAGAAAGCCCCGCTGTTGCTTTTTTAATTCCATGCGAATCTATAAAATGGTAATTATCAATGGGTTTTCTTGGATTTTTATTGAGAATATGAATTTCAAATTCAAATACATTTTATAACTGCTATGGTTTTTATATTTGGCAGTATCATATATAGTTAGTTTTATTGTATATAAAGAACATATATATATGTCAACATATTGGGGTCAATAGTTTTCTACATGCCCAGTAGAATACCGGTACATATCAACATACTACCCTCTGGGGACCAGTGTCGAATAGAATATGGACCCCCATAGAAAATGGACCCAGTGGTCTATATTTCATTATGGAATATGGACCCTTCCGAGTTCAAATATTCTTTAGAGTGAGCCATATTTTAATACAAAATATGGATCCCTTATTGTTGCTATTGGCAACAAAGTTGCCAGTGGCAGCACAAATGTCAGTCCGTATTATTTCATTCCATTCATTTCTACAGTTACAAGGCCACTGCCCATAATTTGCAATATGTTTCTTCTGTTTATTTATTTTCATATTAACTATAATTAACCGTTAACAAACATCAAGGAAGTATTTTTTTAATGTAACGGTCAACAAAAGTCAAGATAAGGTACCACAAATTTATGGCCACCAACTGGCTCTCATAGCAAGCAATCTTTGAGTCAAGTGGGTGTTTCCAGTTCAGCTACTTTTTTCACACCTTATCTCCAGGCCGCCTAATGTTACATGACATTAATAGGCTACATCCAGATTTTGATATATCACATCCTAAAATAACAACATAATTGCACTGACTCAAAAAAACAGAATGTCGTGCCACATTTGCAGGTAACTCCAAACAACAGTGCAGATTTCCTCCACTGCGATTTTGTGTTGAAGTACCACACACTGATGTTTTTGTAAAGTTGTCATCAAAATAAAAAAAGACCTACAAAAATCTGTCTATGTTATAAGCTACATGAAAATACTGACATCTCCTGTGTGTGTACCTATACCACACCAGATTCTGCTATTGCAAAAACAAGAACGATACAACATGTTTCATAACATAAATTATGAAACACTAAATACTGTGTCATCAGATTGTGAGTGACATGATGTCCGAATGCCTCCAATGGAAACATGCTGGTTGCTTAACAGTTTGAGGTATCTGACAGCCGCTGCTAAGCCTAACATGTCCGCCCCAGGGCATGTCTCTAACTGCATCGTCCAAGCCGAATATCCGTCATTTTTCCAATAAAAAAACCACTGCATTGTCATCTCAGCAGAGAGAAAAAATGTCCACATTAATCACCTGTCAACGAATGAAGTCAATGACTAGGAGGAACATCACCACTTGACAGCGAATCTAATCAGAAGGAACAAGTGAACAAGATGGACATCTACAGATTGCCCATGTGTACTCAAGGCATCTTTCACCAATGACGCTATCATAGCCTGAATCATCAAAGCCTTTTTGTGTATGGTAGTAAAACCATAAAGGCAGCTCTGTCAGCCTGTATTGTACGTCGTTTGTGCAGTGTGTCAATTCTCCGAGTGTCATTCACAATGTTGTTTTTTCTGCTGAAAAGTCAGAGTTTGCGTCATTTCACAACTGTCTGATTCATACTTTTTCCAGTGAGTCTGTGAGACAGACATCAGACTCTAAGTTGATATAGTGGGAATTCAAATGCTCTTGTGTCATTGAAAACCTATATAATGCCATCCACTTCACTTTCTGTGGCTTATCCTGGGAGTATCTAGCAATGTGAAGTTATGGTAGAGCAGAGACCATCCACAATATAAGCACACAGCTTCTATTTTAACAGAATTAAGGACGAATGTCTCGTTTGGATGCTTCATGGTAAGCCAGTTATAGCTTTAACTTGTAAATGAAAATATTAATTTTAAGTGTTTTCTATTAATGGTGGTGGAATTTTGATGCTAGTGATGGCTGAAAATTACAACTGATGAGTTTTAGTCACATGCGGCTTTCACATGAAGCGAAAAAATTGAACTGACCCCTGGTGTTTCTCGCAGCAACCGTTGTTGGTGTGTAGCGGGGGTAGCGGGTAGCTGTCTGAGGGGCAGCGGGTAGCGGCGAACTCGTCATCTTCACACACAACCCCGTTACACGCCGTGTCTGAAACAAACACACAGCATGGTCAGTATTGTTTGCGACACTCCTGGAAACTTGTAGGAGAGGAAGGAGGGGAAGAAAGTGCATTATGGGAATGTGGTGGTTGTGGCAGCATTTCAAAAATAGGCATATTCTGTTTTAATTCTTTTTTACTGTTTCAAAGTAAGACAAATTTGGTTTCAGACGACGAATTTTCCATTTCAGAAAAAGGCAAATTCTGTTTCAAACAACACGTTTTCTGTATAAAACTTGCAAGTTGTATTTCAAATACATTTCTGAAGAAATTATAATTTTTTTATATTCAGAAAATACATATTTTATTTCAAAATTAAGTTTCACAATTTATACAATTGATACCTCTAAACTATCACATTGTTATGATCTCTGTGCCTAAATAATACTGTGTGGTAAACTTTTCTGGTAGAGGTTGTATTTAACAGTTCACTGAATGAAGACTGATACACCAGTACAAAATGGGAAGAGAGGGCCAATGAGAGGACCAAGCATGAGAACATATATTATGCAAACTGTCTGGTCTGACACTGTCACTTTCCATCACACCTTAACCTGGACCATTTTTATAGAGATGCAAAAAAAAATTACATTCAGCAGATCGTAAACACAACATTGTATATAATCTCTTAAGAACCAATTTATAATGAATATAAACCTGTCTGCAACAAGTTCTGTAGCATCTGCACCACAAACTCTACTCATGATTGATGCATGGTGTTTAACTATCCACTGCAATTCAGGCAAAAACTCGGCTCGTTTTATTGTAAGCAGCTCATTCTGTGGTTACCGTAGGAGTTCAGGGTTTCAATTCACGCGCTGGGGGTGTTATTGCAACGTTTCAAATCAGCCGCGTAATTTGATGTTGAGACAGGTAACCTAAGACGTCATGCCTAAGACTTTTACAGCAGATGGGGCTTGAATCATCCCCCTTTGTCCTAAAGGGATCACTCTCCCATAATAACAGGAGGCACAGTTGGCAGGGTTGTGATGGGGGTGTGGTTGATGGGGTACACAATGACTGTGGTGACAGACGAAAGACACAGAAGTCTTGGTGCCAGCTGGTCTAATAACACAGTCCATGAGACAATCCGTGGCATTTTTACATGTGCAGTTAACCCCAGTCAGGCGGAGTACTATTGCCTTTGTCAGGTTCCATGCTGTGAATATGAAAATTTCGCTACCCTGTGAAAGTCTGCGTACATCTGTGAGATTTTATTACATATGAGACGACAATGTGCACAAGAGAAGTATTTCGTCCACTGTGAACATGCAACGACAGCATTTCATCTGATTTCAATACGATATGATTATCAGCTTGAAAAACGCAGAAAAAAATCACAATTGTTGAACACCATCACAGTAAATGGAGAACTATCTGACTATGATTAGATATTTGGCTACAGAAACAATATGACAACTTGACTGTGATGATTTTATAAATTTCAAATAAGTTTATTTACAGTTATTACGTACAAGACATACCTATAGTATTATGTATACCACTGTGTATTAAATTTAAGTGATGTATCAGTGTTTTCAGCGGTTTACAGACATGAGACTATCCATGCATGTCAGACCCAGCCCATTGCTGAAGACTATCATTAGTATCAAACGGTAGCAGGAGCACAATTTATCTTCATGCTTCAAGTGTAATAACGTAAGGTCAATGCCACCTATATGCCACAAAGCGTCTGGGGGCAGGGCACTATGGGTAATCAACACCTCCATTTCCAAGGCCAGACCTCAACCAATAGCCCGGGGCTCCATCATTAGGTCCGACCTACTCATACTGGTGTTGTCCTTCGAAATTTACCGCACTCATTAAAACATCCCCCAAATGTCATTAAAGTATGTTACAGCATGTTACTGCACCCACTAGCAGTAACATTAAGAGCATGCAATGTTTCTATGGCATAATCACCCACCTTTGGCAGTGATAATAAGTAGTGATATCACAGTCCTGAGGGATTTCTGCAGTGGTCGTAAATTAGAAAATAACATTTTGCTGCAGCGGTTAATTGCTACATTTTTGGTTGCAGTCCAAACCCCTGCAGGGGTTCTGACTAACTCCAACTGAAGTCACACTAGATGAGGGTTCACTGGCCCCAATTACTGGCCCCAATAACATCGCAACCTGAGCAGTTAACGCCACAGCAAATCTTTCCCAATTCTATCAACAAAAGCAAAATTATACATCACAAGAAGCCAGTTCCCTCCATAAAGGCATTTGTTACGGAAGATAGTTGTGTCAATTATCACTAGAGATGCTGACTAGGTTAGACCCAGAAACCTTTCAGGGCCCAGACCTAGCTGTGTGAGCTGCCAGTCATATGGACCCAGAGAGTCAGTCATTCACCCAAGGCAGGTTTTGTGGCACACAGATTCCGTGACATCATTCCATAATTCCAAATAACTGTAAAACATGCATGAAAACTTTATTAACCCTCTCGTGGTCAGAACGCCCGAATCAACCCGAGTATGCCTCACGGCCAGAACGCCCGAATCAACCCGAATACAGGGGCACATTTAAACTGGTACCGCGAAACAGTGTCATCCAATAACGTCAATTTATTTTGGCAGTTAGCATATAATAATATTGAAGTTTCACTGGGAAACATCAAAAGTGAGATATGATGGCGATTTCAGTGACTAAATAGCGCCAACCACACACAATTTCCGGTCCCTCTTTTACGCCACGCAGTGAATATTTTAATGGTGATTTTCAGCCAATGAGATTAAAGTTTAACATTTGCTGCGGGCATAAACATGGAAGCACCCAGGAATTATTCCAAAACACGCGTCCGCAGGCGATTTCTACGATTAAATGCTAACTTTTGAGCGGTCTATTTTGTTGTAAAAAAATATTAATGCGCCGCGCAACGAAGCGGGTGGTATTTTTTAGCTTTGTTGTAATTCTCGACATTGTCATTATGTCGAACTCCAGTAATTCGGACTTTGATGGGATTTTGCAATCGAGTTTATAACGAACGCTGCCATCGAAGGGGAATGTTTTGTACTATGATTACGCATTTTAAATATAACACAAACTTAATAGTTCAGACGGGATGACGGCTATGATCACAAAGAACGCCATTTTGTATAAAATCTTGAAAATACATGCACTCTGAAAAACTTAAATTATTTCAGTTTTATTTACCATAGACATTTAATTAGTTTTCCATTCTGTAGCATAGTAATTTATGAACATTTCATACGCAGCATGTAACCGCTAATTATTAATGAAAAATATTTTTAAAAATGAATTGTTGAAAATTATTTAAGTATTTTATTTTTGTCAAACTTTAGTAATTCATATTTGGGTAATAAATTGACATATATGTCACATACTTGACTAGTTACACCAGGAATTAGTTCTTCAAATGTAGTGAAAATGTTATTTGAGTCGGATCAAAAATTATAAATTTATTTGCATTCATGCAACCCGAGTATATCACATGATTCACTCCCAGCACATTCTCTCGATTTAATAGGATTCAATAACAGGCACATATTTGCATTAATCTGGCCTTGAGAGGGTTAATGTGTCAAATCAAGATTTTGTATAGATATGACAAGTGTCAATGTGGTCTATGTATCATACACTGCGAATCACCACAACTTTGGCTACATAAAACTTTGCATGAGTCAAAGTTTGGACGAAGTAAACTATGGATGAGTCAACTTTTCAGAAATAAAGTTTGAGTGAGAATAACATTGAATGGGTCAATTTTAAGATGAGTTAAGCTTAGGACAAGCTAACCTTTGGATGAGCCAAGTTTTCTGTGAATTGACCATTGAATAAATCAAACTTTGGATGAGACAAACTTTGGATTCATTAAAACTCTAGATGGTTCAGTCAAGTTTGACTGAGCGGTCCTGTCCTTGAGAGAAACTTAGTATTCACCAGTTTGTATTATTTGAACGGTGACCTAAATTTATCACAAATAACATACAGGAGAACCACATTTTATGGTCATCTCTCTATTCAGGTTACTTTTGCCCAGTCCCAATGATGACCTTAATAGGCAGGTTCCACTGTATGTAACAATAAAATGTTCTACAAATGCATAGATCTTCTGTTCCAAATCAAGGCATCAACATCCCAGACAAAATAACAAACTGCATCCTATACCCCGATATTGATGACACCAACTCCCTCATGTAACACAGGACATCAGGTTGACAGACAAGGACATGCCACGCCACTGCAGAAAGTCCAGTTACCCCTACACAAGCGCCAGTTGCATAACACAGCAATCTGGCAAATGAAGAATAACTTGCTCGTCGGCTGCGAGTCTGCTCTACAAAGATGTGTGGGCCAGTATCTGTCCAGACACTGTAAAGATACAGGGCTGTGTACTTTGGAAGACTGACATTTGAAGCAGGGTGCTGTACCGTCGCCAGGCTAAGATTGCAAGTCTTACACATCCACCAAGTCACATGATGAACGAGTGAGTCTGAACAACCAAAATCAGTGTTGCGCCTCCATTTTGTCTGCCCCCTAAACACTCACCAACAGGGTTATACGCATTCTGTAAAGAAACAAAGGCAGGCATTGTGGAGGAAAAGTGGAGCATTATGGATAGGAAGCAAGGCCCTTTACATATTACACAAGTGTATTACATAACTAAGAGGTTGCGTCATATTCTAACATTGTCCTATCAAACAAATAACTAACCCAGTAGTGGTATACTCTGCCAACATGTCAGGCATTTGGGTAGGAATTGAGAAGTACCCGTATGCATCTTTCAGGTGAGACACTAAACTCTGTAACTACCGGTACATAGGTCCATCCTACCTTGTGTCTATGCCAAGGGAAGTAAATGATCTCACACAGGGGATAAATGTGTAATCTTAGATTTAACAGAGCTTGTGGTGTCTATTTGAAAACCTTAACACAATATAACTTCCACATTAGCCCAAACACCACAAACAAAGTGAAACAAACAGTTTCATATTGAATATAAATGTAAATCAATAAGAAAACAAGCCTTGATTCTTGCTAGTTTGTGTTTCCCCCTGAGTATAATACTTCACACATTGCCACAAGGTTAATTTTGTCACACAAGTATGTTATCAAGTATACTTCCCTTGAGGGGAAGTATCACAATACCATAAACTTTCCGGCCTCTCTGGATAGCTTCTAACCAAACCGCTCCTTAATTTCCTTGAGATCCCAGACTTCCCCACATAGGTAGACAGATAGGAGTCAGGTGAGATGTGCATTCATATAAGCCGGAAATCAAAACGGGTAACAAAAAAGTCCCACTGATGTTTTATTTCAAGAACCTGCCGTGTTTATTGACCTACTTTTCTGACGTCTAATTCCTCGTCTGATCCAACTCACACAGCGGCTGCCTGTTTCATGTTTGGGCCCCTAGAAAACTTGCCTACACTATCAGAGAATAGACTTGTAAAAGCCTTGATTCTCTGTCGCTATCAATTAGTTTCCATGGAGGCTCGGAGCAAACATTACATTTTGCATTGAGGCCCGCCCAAGATTCGAACAGCTGGTATATGCGCCAAATACTGATAACTGTAAAGGTTTCGTTGTCTTACCCACAGTCCATGTGCATTAACTGCAAAGGTAATTGCATGCGTTTACCAAGCATATTTAAACTTGTACTTGAAAAATGTTCATGAACGAACAGAACTCATGTAATATTTCTTAATTAATTTTCCTAACACTAAGTTTTAATCCTACACGATATGACCAAGCTAAAGTCAAAACCATTATTAAAATATATCATTCTGTCATAATTAAGTACTACTTATCCATTAATTAAAAACAACTTTACCCAGAATAAACCGAGTTGAATTTTAAGGAAAATCTTGTAACTTTATTTCATAATTATGTAACTGAGTGCACTTTACAAACAATATACATTCTGGGTTTATATTACTCGTACTATAAGGTGGATTTTAACCATTGCCCAACAATGTTCTGCACAGCATTATCAATCAGAAGGGACCAACTTTCTACTGCACCCAACTTACTCGAAGATGCTATTTGTGAAACTAGGCTATGCATATTATAATCTCACAAATTTCCCATAATTCATTTCAAATGTGTAAGCCATCTGGTGAGAAGGAACCAGAGCAAAACCATTTTTACGGCAGAGTAATGTACCACAGACCATAAAGTCTTATACATGGCTGTGTGGAATCCAGGGATCAGCGATTGGATGCCAGGCAGTCAGTAATGGATCAGCGATTGCATGCCAGGCAGGCAGCATGCGTGGTATGAATAGTTGCCCAAGCTCCAGTTAAGCAGACAAGAATTTGAGCATGTATTCGTACTTCAGTACGAACTATATATTGTCCTTGGAATAAAAACGCTTCAGCACGCTGTGAACATATGATCTGTACCTCTACGCTAGCTTTAAGTTTACATGACAACTTCAAAAGGACAGCTCAAAATTCCTGCATTCGTTTTTGCTTTTTTAACAACTTACACTGAGTACATGCACTACGAAAAATCTGGTGCAAATGATAAGCTATCATAACGCCACTATTGATGTATACTTTGTACAGTGGAACTGCACCAAATTCAATCAGATTTTTGCCTTTCTTAGAGAGCTTATATCATGCAACTTGTGAGCCTGACTTAAGTATCATCTGATTTCAAAAGACGACCATCGAGAGTGATAGACTCCAGATGCCAGTTGCAAGGAAAGCAACAAATTTTCATCATAAAAATTGGGCTTATGTTCAACCGCAACCGTAAAGCGAAGATCTATTTATTCTAATAAATTATAAAATGCCTTTTTTAATAAAACACAATTGTTTCACATTTAATCTGATCAATCACTATATGTTTAATATGAATGTGTTGAGTGGAATACCACATGTTTACATTGTGTGGTGAACAGCTGGGTCAATACTAATAAATAGATAACAGTCAACCTATATCTATTTACACATTGTGGTTAAATAAAATATATTTGAGTGATGAGGGTGTTAAATATACAGGTTATCTATATTATAAAACAGAGCCTGCCTGCCTGCCTGCCTGCCTGCCTGCCTGCCTGCCTGCCTGCCTGCCTGCCTGCCTGCCTGCCTGCCTGCCTGCCTGCCTGCCTGCCTGCCTGCCTGCCTGCCTGCCTGCCTGCCTGCCTGCCTGCATGTACGAATGCATGTATGACTGAGCATATCTCCATCAGTTTCCAAGTATGGGACTGACATTTTGTAGGCATCCCTGCCGGTCCATTAGGGTCGTTTGTAGATATACAAGCTTTTTTAAAATTTCATCCAAGGTGCCCTGGTGGCATGGGCATCTTGTTCTAACGTGACTTCATGATAAAATGACCTATTGTATCTTTAAACAGTATAATCTGGTGCCACAATGGGGAAAGGCAATAAACTGTGTCATTAGGTTGAGGTGACCGTAAGTCATTGCAGGCCCAGATAAGGCATGTAGAACACAGTTCCTTGCACTGTGAGTAGACTACGCCTTATGTCAGATTACGCCATGTCTGAAACCTACAGATAGCCTTACTTCTGACAGCAACCCTCAGCACAACAAACTAGTTGTATACACGCAGCCAAGACTAACCAGTTAATTGAATTGTATTCTTGTCAAATGTGGAAATCCATGAAAAGTTTTATTGTTATTTATAATTAAACATTTGTACCGTGCAAAGTTTCCTAGTGAAACACCTGCACAAAAGCCTTTTAACAACGATCAATATTTTTAAGTAAAATATGTTAACATGAACAATAACAGAATAAAATGGTATAGTAAAAATGATTCAATTTAAGAGTAACATTGATTGATAAGTTGAATATAAGTTAGGCAAGCCCAAGCAAATAAAATCGCAGATATACCAAAAATAAAATAATTAATTAAAATTAGTTAACAGGTTAAATAACTAAAATAAATAAGGTGCTTGAATTAATCTTAACTTCAATCAACTGATGAAAAAGCAAAAGGGGACTAATTTTAGTAAAACATTATTGCCATAATTATTGCAAATTGTGATGATTGGGCATAAACCATGAGATATGAAGGATCAGCAAATGGAGATGTCTGTGAATGAAGGGAGAGTGAACAAGGAGGGGGTTGGGAGATGGGACAAGGTAAATAATGAATCAAGATGGGTAATGTTTGTACTGTAATTATGTCTATAGTAGTTATACTCAACATAATATGTAGTTGATTACAATTAAATTAACTCTATACCAGAACTCTTCTAAAAACAATACACTATGTACTTCTAAGCATGAAGATACCATTCCTGATATTACTACACCAGTCTTAAGTGTACAATACAAACATAATTATGCATAACTGTAATCATATTTCTGTGATGGTAATCAAACTTTCTCAGAGTGATTTTTTTTAAAGAAAAAAAATGTAGGTTCTTATATATAGCGCAGAATCCAGTCAAATGGATTGCTTAAAGCACTTTACATTTTACCCCCTGGTAGACATGTTCAATCGAACACCACCTCGACTTCCCTGGAAAGCATTCTTTGCATTCAATTTTGTAACTTTATTGAACATGACTTCTTTAGTCATAGGACTCTTTCACTGGCCCTGCACATGGCCATTGTCAACTCTAGGACATTTTATAGTTTCCCACAGATGCAAAACAAAAACTGCACAACACGATGTCACAACATGCAATGTCACGCAATGTCACATACCTTTGTCAACGCACTGGAAGATGTCACAGCACTGTCCAGGCTTTCCCGTGCCTCGGGACACTCTGACAGTCACCTGGTCAATCCTGCATACAGTCAGCTGTGCAGAAAGACAAGACTTGCATTGACACTTATATGGTCCTGGGCAACATTTGCCCTGTTGCAAGGAGCTCTGGATCGCGATTGAGTCCGCCGCACACTTCGGTGCAAACACAACGTCACATTTCACCTTATCACAGTCAATATCGGTCGATTCTGAAATCAGAAAAAAATCATATATATTAGCTGTTTATCAGTTTGCGATATGATAAAAGCATCACTTTTAGTCATCATCATCAATAAAGAATTCTGGGTAATAAGTAAGTGCTATACCATTTCAACAACTTAGTACAGCGGCAAACTTTTATTGACTTTAATTGAAAATTGTAATATTTTATTATTTTTGATCCAGCATGCATTTGCTGAATTTCCATGTAGCCTGCAGCTGCAGCAAAGGCAATATTTCTCAGAGCAACTAAACAGATAGTTACCAAAATCCTTGTATTTAAGTTGTTGCAACACCTACAATACATTATAATCAAGCAGCCATTTGTTCTATCAAGCAGCCATTTGTTCTATTAACAAACCCTGCCTATCCCAAGTGAATACCGGCTGTTTATATTCTGTGACCTGACAAAGTTGGCACTCGGCCAAAAGCTATTCCAGTGCCAGAGTATGTATTCCTGACACAGTTTATATTCTCTCTCATCTCGGCTGGGACTGGAATCATGCCAACGTGTCATGTTTCAGAATCCATATCTATGAACCCAGATTGTGGTTAAGAAACTCTATAAGCTGCAGGTTAAAGCTACCTGTGTTTCACCGAGACAGGTTGCACTTTCAGAAAAGGTTCCATAAGAAGACACTGTGGTAAAAATCATTGACGCTGCTCTAAGGGATTCATTAAAGGTGATTTAGATTCACAAAATGTTACATTCATGAAAGGCTAGTTTCATGAGATGGCAGTTCCTGTTTTAATATGTAAAATTACATCATGTTCTAGCTTAAACTGGCTCATTATGAAACCAGTTTCTTCCTCATCAATCTTCCACGGTTCCTGATCAACTAACAGTGGTATTATTGTCAATTGAACAAAACGAAAGCATAAAACTATAACTTCAAAATCCATGGCCAGGTGAATAAACCATTATCATATATTTAAAAAAATTAAACTGAAGTTGAAGACAAAATTTAAGTAGATGCTATATACTTGCAGATATCAAATGTTTGTTATATAACTTTGCAATTACCAAACCAAACAGCTGCCACTGTTAGTGTACATAATGGCTACGTAAGGAATCTCATACAACTATGATACTATCTATCTTCCTATGAGACTCAATCAATCATGAGCTTATACATTAAACATTATGACAACATTACTAATCCACTTACGCCGAGATCCAGCAAACGCATATATAAAAAAACCTGTCGTTTAATTCAATCCACACTGGCTGATTGGCCGAGACAGATCCAGCGATTGGCACGCAAACAGCCACAGATAATCACATGTTGAAACAAACTGCGATTACACTCCCCAGTTGCACTGAATCACCCCCCTGTTTCCCCAAATCTCTCATCGCCACAAAAAAAACAGAAATATAGAACCACCACCACCAGGCTCCTGAATGCACAGCAGTGATTAGTCCCTTGTCTATAGTTGTGTATGATAGATTGACAGTCACGCATGTGTCTAACATCACCAAATGCACCCAGTTCTTAGAACCTGACACATTTTTTAGTCAACTTATCACCAAGCACAATGTCTATCAAAACATACATTTCAGTGCCTACAGGAGGGGATCGAGTGTTATGTCAAAACCGCAACGTCTTAGTGTTCTCTCGCAGAAAATTCACCTGAGCAATGTGATAGAACTTGGCAAAGGTCAGCCCAGAATTTGGCAAAGGTCAGCCCAGAATTTGGCAAAGGTCAGCCCAGTCCTTGGCGCTGGTCTGTGTCATATAGTGCACAATGCACAAACGGAACTGTTAAGTGGAACGTAAATTTGAATTTTTATGTAAATCTGCAATTGTCTGTAAATCTGCTATTTTATGTAAACCAGTAATTTTCTGTAAACCTGCAATTTTCTGTGAATTTTCTATTTTCTGTAACTCTGTAATCTTTTGTAAATCTGTATTTTATGTATATTAAAAATGTTCATTAACTCTGCAATTTTATTGTAAATCTGCAATTTTCCTAAATCTGCAACATTCACACAGCTGCACCATTTTTTTTTTTACATGCATAATCCCACACTAGAGCATAGTTGTACTGCAGTTGTTGCACCAGCATATAATGCATTATGTATGTCGTCCTTTGTCAAGGACTCTATAAATACCTGATGTATGAAAAGTTCCCATGACGGTGTTCCATATATATTGTCGTTTGCCCGCATGTTTAATTACACATGAAACTTATTCACTGAAGAAAAAGTTTCAAGTGCCCTACAACTCTGCATGTCACCAATAAAGGAAGCATTTCCATTCAGTTTTTGCTAAAAGATATATGGCTTATATCGCAGTATTCTTGTTCGAGTGCCAGTCAATTCTAAGTGCTACAGTATCCCACAATTCCACCAAACTACTACAGCTGCCATGTCTGGCAGACTGTCAATATGGAAATCAGTATTTGGAGTGCTATATAAACTGGATCAGGGATTTTCCATTTTATGTGTGCATTGCATATTCATCCACAATTTGCACTGGTGTATAAGAAATAACATGAGATGACACTGTCTCTGGACTCTTGAGTATGAGCTAAAATCATCAACAAGTTACAAAAAAACAACATCAACTTTATCTTCCACACATCCTGCCGCAACCAGCAGCCCACCCTCCCAAGATGCCACCCTCCCAAGATCTCACCCTCCCAAGTGCTGTGTTGTCCGCTGACAACCACCAATCAGCCTACCGCATGTGTGACCTAACCGCAACACACCTGCTCAAACTACGAGAAGCTCATCCGTTTTCTCAGGCGCAAAATCGCATAACTGGACCCCTATTAATAGCAAACAGGAAACTTTGAGAATATTCGAGACACCCATTAATGTTTACTTCAGCAGTGCTAGGGATCTGTTAGTGTGAAACTGGAAATTCTCATGTTTTTTCTTGCTCAATAGATCAGATGAGTGAGTTTTTAAATGAAACACAAAACCAACCAAAAGTGTTTCTATCATCATGCTCTCACAGGTCGATTATCCTCTGGTGGAAGTTGCAATATTTATCCTTCCATTATACAACCACTAGGATTACTCAGTAACATCTTAACTACACAATGCAATTACCATGCTGGTTCTTTATCATACATTATATTAAATATCCACCCACTAGACAACTGTAATTACCCGTGGTACCCCAGCACCCACCAGAGGGCAAACACTAGACTTATATATGTGGTGCACCCTAAAAGGATCCTGATTACACGACCCTTTGACAGAGATAGTGTTATCAATAACTCTCCACACAAAGCCTCCCAAATCTACGCACTCTACTAAGTTTAGTAATTACCTCAAGATTATGAGCAGGGGTGAGCGAATATATTATTATCAAATGATGACTTTTGATGAGATGCCCTGATAAGGCCTGATTACTACTACTATATAACCATGGAAAGCGATAGCGTAGATCTCGGTATTGTCATGTATCAACAGTTGGAACAATGAGGGACACAGGTTAAATGACCCCAGCACAAAAGGCAATGAAATGTACAACATTAAACACTTATCAACATATCACATTCAGCCGGACCATTCTGTCACCCGGAAGCCATTTCAAATTGCATTTAATCCTGATCAATGTGTAGTTATTTTTATTTTAAAAAATAGTTCAATTTCAGTTATTACATTTCAATCATCTAGTAGCCTGCAGGAGTCCTAGAGGAAATTGTTGGAATCAGAGAAAGAACATTTCAAGAGAGAGGTGTGAAGATCTTCATTGGCACCAGGTGTCAGCATCCATCACAAAGTAGATGAGCCAAGGAAGAACCTCGTATAAAAAATGTATGCATGTCAATAAATTTGAAACCAAGAACACTGTCGACAACCAAAAACTAACTACGGAGCATCCACTGTACTGCACTGAGGTCCACTTGCCTCTACCTAGGTTCACTTGCTTCCTTGAACCATTGTAAGTGCATCTACTGCGAGGCACTGAGGTCCACTTGCCTCTACCTAGGTTCACTTGCTTCCTTGAACCATAGTAAGTGCATCTACTGCGAGGCACTGAGGTCCACTTGCCTCTACCTAGGTTCATTTGCTTCCTTGAACAATTGTAAGTGCATCTACTACGAGGCACTGAGGTCTACTTGCCTCTACCTCGGTTCACTTGCTTCCTTAAACCATTGTAAGTGCATCTACTGTGAGGCACTAAGGTCCACTTGCCTCTATCTCAGTTCACTTGCTTCCTTGAACCAATGTAAGTGCGTCTACTACGAGGCACTGAGGTCCACTTGCCTCTACCTTGGTTCACTTGCTTCCTGGGAACATTGGCTTCTGATGTAACAACTGGCAATATATTTTAGAAAACACAATAGTTATTTAGAGTAACTGATGTGTTTTTTAGAAAGTTATCCTTGTCTAGAGTGTCTTTCTCCTACCTGAGAGAACTGCATGGTGATCAATCCACCAGATGGTGCTGACATAAACGAGTGGTTTGTTGCCCACCTTCAGTGGGTGTAAACTAGTAGGTATTATTTCACGAAAAAAGTTGACCTAAATTAGTTTTATTGTACTGCACACATAAACCAAGTCATACTAGGATATATAATCCAACCCAAACACATAGCACAGTATGATCCAAATCATCTACCTGGCCCATACAATTTCACTTAATTAAACATCAATACATCCATTCACATGTGTACACACACCTTTCCGACACCCTGTGAGTTTTGTTGTCTCACCCAGCCATGAAGTAAGCACCGCCAGTGAAGGTAAATAATTGACACTACACAACATCCTGTGGGCACCTTTCAGCAAATATCAGCTGCACAAAAAGACCATCAAATTTTGAAGATGCGCAGCGCCCAGTTAGTCACATGACCCACCGCAGAGGGCGACCACCTGGGGGCGTCCCTTAATAGCTCCACACTTGCCAACACCCTCTGCAGAATTACTCCCAAAACAGCATTCATCGGAAACATTAGATCCACACAGGATGACACTGATGTTTTCCCAAGTCTTCTGCACCACATATATAGTCATGTTCATCATTCGGTGTAATTCGCAACAAAATCAACACAGACCTATTGCTGCAGCGAGGCCTACGATGTCTCACATCCCTTAAATACATCCCTATGTGTCGGTGTATTTTTGGCCTGGCAATGATTATGCTGCAAAGGTAGAGCTGTGGTAACTCGGTCATGGAATGTGTGCCCCCCCCCGCAAAAGGTGCAAATATTTATGTTTTATAGAATTTGAAATAGTAACAGGTGTGAGGTTTCTATGCAATAGTATTAATGCGTTTAATTACACCGATTCTTTGCTGATGTCCGGCTTCCTCTATCTCTGAAAGAATTTGTTTCCCATGAATCAGATTTATTTCACTGTACCTTTTGCTCATAAGCTACAGCAATGTTGTCTTTTTAGACAAATACCTCAGAAAAATACCACAGACAGACCTATGCCTATTGTTACCTCTTAACATTTTTAGGAAGATCAATTCTGACACTTTACTGCTGTACCGTAGAAATTGCCTGCTGAAGCGTTTCAGTTGTTAAAATGGAGAGCCAGCTACACCAGCAAGGAGTAAATGAAGTGTACCATATCTGTTTTGGAATGTAATAAAAACGAAGCCATCAACGCCATCATGTCTAGCTGTGCACTGTGTCTATCAGCTCTTCCACCGAGTATTATCTCTGCACCAACAGCTTTTTCACAGGAAAAACGGCAAGAATGCTGCAGTTGAAAAATGACGCAGCATTCACCATTGGGAAGCACAAACACAACGGAAAATATATTGTGTGTATAACCAGATGTGCACAATGAAAATTTTCTGGTACCAGTATTAATATTTAATTATTAATCTGCATATCTAGGCGTGGTCAATGTTGTAAGATTTTATTCACATTTGCAGAAAACGATCAAGTCACAAAACCATGCATCTAATGTTCATACATCCTTGTATTCTCAACATATACTACTGTCTGCATTTACAATAAAATTTCAGCCAGAAACGACTATTGAGCAGGTATTAAAAACATCCTCTTATTTATTTAACAATTTCAGTATGACAGGCTGCTACAGAGTGTGGCGCTTCAGTACGACAGGCCGGTGTGGCGACACTGACGATGTCCGTTATTCAAATCGTTTTTACACATAAATATCCACTACATGGAACCACTTGTCGTGTTCGGTTGTAATGGCGAATAAATTACCTATTCAGCAGTGGTCATCGTCGATTATTGCTCACTAGATTTTTGTATTTTTTAATGATGGATTATCAAAATCTGGCGGATTACTTCAACTAGCAATTTCCCACCGTATGTTTTGGACAGATTATTTGATAGTTTTAGCGAAGAATCTTTATTGGATGTTGACGATCGACACAATGACGATGTCGGCGAACTTAGCGACATAGTCGGAGACGAAAGTGACGATGACAAGAAAAACTTTGAAATCTTGGTGGCCATCTTGGATTGCTGGTTACCATGATGATGGAATGTAAAATGACGTGGCTCGTTTTACTCACTGATTATCATACTTTCTGAAAATGTATAACATTCCTAGTCATAAAATGCATTTTTGTTGCTAAAATCTTGACTTGAAGTGAGGGAGTCCATTGTTTTGCATATTCACTGGGAATGCAGTATTCAGTGGTCACAGCTGATCAGGGCTGTAGTACTGAAATGGTTAGGTCTTAGATGGCACTAATATCTTGCGTTTGGTGAACAAAACACAAGATCCACTGTTCTGTCGAGAAGTTGCTCAAACTTAAGTGCAGCTTGTCCAAAGGTATCCGCTCACAAAGCATTTGTTGTGGTAATAAAGAGATCTTGAGATAGAGTGATAATACACTATCACCCTACAACTGTGCATGTGACTTTATACCTTCCTGGCCCTCTCTCTTGATAACATACACTTTATTCATACTTCGATGCCACACAAGATTACAGCTCCATTTTCACAGCATTAAGCACATTAGATGTAGATATACAGAAATTAGGGCAATAGTTTAATGAAATTACATTGTAGAAACCTAGCTGTATATCTGTCGCAACATGTTGTATATATATATATATATATATATGACATAACAATTCTTAAACACAATTACATTGTTGACATATCCATGGCTATAATAGAAAATCTACTGATATGAATCGGTAGACACACAAATAAGCGGTGAATGGCAAACAATTCTCTCGCCACTCTTTTATCCCACCGATCATCGGGGTGGCCAAGTGTTCAATCATCAAAACCCTATGCCCCAGCCGGTCAAAGTTCATCATGCCGACTGTTTTACTGAGCAATTTCTGACCTGATTCATACATCAAACAACATTAAAATCAGATAATGTTATCCTGATGCACAATATAACAGAGATCTCAGACAGAGCTGCTGGTGATTGTAGCACCATATTTTTAGCATGATTATTGGCTCAATTAAAAAAAATTATATGAGACACAGACCAGCTGTCAGAATTTAAATAATCACGTTTGTTCAAAAAAAAAATTTCAAACTTGCAATATTTTCTCTCTATTTTCCCTTATCCTTTATCTGTGTGAAAGAAATACAGCAACTAGTAATTTGCAATATCTGTTTTTAGCCGTGACAGCTGCTTTTATATGGGGGCGGAATTCAAGTGCAGACTCAAAGGTTATATTGATATGTGTAAATTCATAGTTGTGTGGCATATTGCACATGACACATACACTTGATAACCACTCCATAAGCACACATTACCAGTGTTGTAATAACAGTAACCTAAACCAGCATAGAGAAAATGGAAAACCGCAAGGCAGGTTTTTGACAAGATTTCAAAATTACAACCCAGAACAAAAACAAGTGGACAAAGAAGCCATCAAATGGCTTATCAGCAATCCTTAGAAAAATTTGAAAAAAGCTGTCCTTCTGAGAAAGCTGTTGTAAATTTGTTTTTGTGTATTCCCTTGCACTAGCATTGATTCCTGTTTAATTTGATCACCCTAGTTACCATTTACATGATCAGCAGAAATATGTTCCATTCATTTATCATCCTCTGTGAGAACGAATACTTTATGATATATATCCAATCTACATTTCTATGGCTTGGAGACATCGTGTGATAAATTTTTAGTGGAAACTTCTACATGGGGAATCACTTTTGTCAAGACAGATTGTAGACCAGTGTGTGTGCACACACGACTGCAATAACAGTGTTAAAACATTAACAAAACATTGACAAACAAACGCTAGACTCGAGAGCATAGTGGTAAGACACTTGAGAAAGTGACACTGTCACTCTTGAGTGCAGTGCCCAACTATATATGTCCACATAACGATGGTAGGGTGTGTCTAAGCTGTCAGTCTACCCTCCAGTGCAGCATACACTAGCCACGTACATACTTTTACAACAGTAAACTAGCTATCTATACTTCATGTTACATGTACACAATATTACACCACCAACAAATATCTTCACAACATTCACTATATTTACCACTGTTCATACAGCATTACAGATCTACCTAAATTGTTACATGACACTGCCACTATTGCATTATTAAAATGTTACATGATACTGCCACTATTGCATTATTAAAATGTTACATGATACTGCCACTATTGCATTATTAAAATGTTACATGACACTGCCACTATTGCATTATTAAAATGTTACATGATACTGCCACTATTGCATTATTAAATTGTTACATGATACTGCCACTATATATATATATATATATATATATATATATATATATATATTAGGATGGTATGTATTAGTCGGTGGTATAATTTTTTAGTAAAATGATATATTAATGTAATAGTTATATGTCTAAATGTTTACAATACACTAACACTTACATACAGGGGTATATTAATGTAATATATATATATATATAATATATATATATATATATATATAATATATATGTATATATATATATATATATGTGTGTGTGTGTGTGTGTGTATATATATATATATATATATACAGCGTTCGAAATAGCACTTGTCCGTTTGTCCGGGACAAGTGATTTTTGGCCCAGAAAAGTAAAATGACTCTACATGGTTATCCGGTGGACAAGTGAAAATTTACATTGCAAAGTTTTTATTTGAGGAAATTCAAACGTAAATGAAGTTCGCTAGCAATCGCGCGCGTTCCAATGTTGTTGGTGTGCCGGCGTCTTGTCTTTCCGCCGCCAGTGTGTTGTACGTCAGTGTTCGACCGAATTATGTACCTGCGTTAACAGGGTCATCTGCTGAACGCCCCGACCTAGCTCTGCCATAAGCGTAGGACAGACTCCGCATCAGTTTGGCCGACGTACAACATGCTTCTACTCACGGATCATTTGATGAACTTTGGAAATAGTAGACTTTGTATCGCTACCTGTTATTTGAATAATTATATAGTTTTAACCATTATTACGCCTAACCCACGGGGATTCGGCAGTCTTCCAACTCCAACTTGTCATCGAACGTTTAACCGATCCAGATCGGTGAAAATTTTCAAAACTTGTAACTGGCTCTCCGGTAAATCCATGGTGCTGGTTGATAAGCAGAATATTAATTAAATTTCAGAAGTGTTGTTGTATCTATGTAACATTTATTTTAACCATAAATTGCGAGTTTTCGAAACCAAATTATGAAAGACGCACGGCCGGGGACGGGGCGGCACCAACCGCCGTTGACATCAAAGACCGTATATCAATACAAGATGGTGTAGCGCGCGCTATCTACATTGTTCGTCCGCCATTCTGGAATTGCGCCAAGCCAGACCATACACGTGCAGAAAATGCAGTTCTTTGCATTACCATTGCTCAACATTTTCAATGATAACCTCAATATTTTAATTATATAACAAGTGGTACAGCCTGATGATTATTCTAATGAAACACGACGAAGTTCAGTTGGCTCAATAAATAATTGTAACATTTGTACGTGATTTGTTTGCAAATTTCATTATTTTGAATTGTGATAGGTAGAAAACTTTAAGGATTACTTTAACATCTTTCATTTTATATGACGCATCACAGCTAGGTAATTATTCTGATGAAATGAGGTCTCTGAACAAATACCCTAACATCGCGCGCTGCGGTCCCGTGTAGACTGCCATTTTCTCGCTCAGTGACGCCTCGTGTCCAGATAGAGGCTCCTTGGTTGACATGTCGGCTTCCCGCCAACTACGGCGGTCTGCGCGCGGCAGCAACGTTACGACGTAACTAAATCTATAAATTATTTTCCGCCTGGTAAATGTAATTCAGGCACCGTTAAAACTGTTTTATCATCATTGAAATGGTAACATAACATTTAGGAAAAAATATGCGTTTGTTTGCTGATGACCAATTGAATATTATCTTCGTTTGTAAAATACAGAACTTTGTTAATATTGAAGTTCATAGAGGTTTAACAAAATATTATCAGATTATATAGTTTATTATGATTTTTGTGACAACATTTCCTGACTTTGCATTGGTTGTGTTCCTGATGGTTGAGTGGCATCTTCAATGACAAACTGATGCCAACATTTTACAGCAGTGTTATATGTTATATATATATATATAACATATAACACTGCTGTAAAATGTTGGCATCAGTTTGTCATATATATATATATATATATAAACCATATTAAACATAAACAGTTTTTGCAACATTATAAAACAAATAGCAAGGAAAACAATTGTCTCATTCCTATCATCGTAATAATTATTTGTTATTAATAAAAGCGTTCATATCAGCATAAATAAAATATTGGTATACATCATGTAACGTGTCTACTTTTAATATTCGTGATGAATAATAATGGACCGGAAAATAGTTGCAAATATAATTTTGCAATTTCAAAATTTGAAGATTAAATCAAATTGTGTCTTTGATCACAAGTCACTCAGATGTACATGCAACGAAACAGCAGAAACATTGTGTTATTGTCATAAAAAAAGAGACTTTTTACGGTTTTTTTCGAAGCTTCGATACCCCTTGACAACCACTCGGATAAGTTAAAATTTTGGCGGACAAGTAGATTTCAAAACTGACTTGTCCGGCGGACAAGTAAATATTCTGGCTTATTTCTATTGCTGTATATATATATATATGTATTTTTAAACACATTACATTGAGCATCAACATTTAGACATACAAGTATTACATTAATATACCCCTGTATGTAAGTGTTAGTGTATTACAATAATATACATTGTCCAGTAAATAGTTCAGTGTTACGACACCTCCAATAGTACCACCGACCTAACCCCCCTTAGGCAATACACATTTAACCGGTCTTACACCAAGAATTTGACCAGTGCTTTCTAAACATCTATTTACACCCCAAAACCATATTTTACCACAGAATGTCATGACTCTGCAAAATGGCGATGACAAATTCAGGTATTGGTGGCTGGTATGCCCTGTATGCAATGCCCGCAAATTACTCATACTTGGCAGATAAAGCAATGATTGCAGTACTGCCTCCAGCTCTGGGTAGTGGTACATTCAGTTCAACTATATTTATCAGGAAAATGTATTATTTCTTCACACTGTGTATACACAATGGCTGCTTTTGCAAGTGTTAAAATATGCAATTACAAACTATTTCACATACACAATGACGTTGTACGTCACATGTACTGAGGAAGTTGGTATGCTACACCAACAAAAGTCTCTAAGTACAAGATAAAAATTCATGCATTGGATATATGTCTGAAAGAACTCATTGGCATAGAAATGAACTATTCTTAAGAATGTTCAGCAACTTTGAACACACTCTAGCAAAAATGAGATCAATAACATTTTTATCGTATATATATATATGATAGCAGCCACAAGGGGTTTAGTTTTGGGAAGGGCACTGCTTTTCATATCACAAACATGCATGCACACATTCATGCAAGCACACACGCATGCACACAAGCACACATGCATAGTGTAATGCACTACAGACTGGATATCATGAAAAACATCCCTTTACCTTCACGCATACAAAACTTTCAGAAACTAGATATCATAACCATGATGAGTCCTGGTTTTCTAGTACAAATCAATCAATTTCTTCGGCATACTTGTGTAGGTGTGGAATTCAAAATTTCAATTAATTTTTCGGATGAGTTGGATAAATGGGAATGATCCTCTACTTGTGAACAGTCGTCAGCGGACTGAGGGAAATACTCAGCATGCCTGCGGCTCACCGAAGCATCACTCGCACCGACACCAGCTCTAGCTGAACGCAATGTCTCACATAGCTGAGACGATACATCATGGACGATCCTTAAAATTGTCATCATACGCAGACACTTCACAAATAGATATCTATGTGTCGACAAAAGTATGAGAACTATCTTTGTAACCTACAAACACCTGTGGGTTTATGAGATAAACTTAGGCTTCGTGAGGGGAAACAGAAGGCACTGTGCAGTTTAGTTTCACAACAAAATATCTGAGGGAAAAATACATTTAATAACACTGTCTTCCATGTAGCCAGTGCTTTTTAACGACCCATATGTATATGGGCTTACTTGTTCCAAAACAATTGTATGAAATCCCACTCTGCCCCTGTAAGACGTATGTGAAACATTTACCTGGTACTGACTAAAAAAAATTGGAAAAACGTCAGTTACTAGTATGAGTCAAAAGTTTTTAAAATACTGCACGTACAGTTAAATGTTATTATGGCTGGCTAGATGGACTACATTTGTCAATATGTACATGTTAATTTCAGGTAACTTCCATGAACCGAGTGTAGAAACTAGTGCGAACCATCACACTGATGTATAATTAATAAATTCTTGACCTTGGGCATTTTTGTCTGATTAAATACCTGGCATCTGCACAAACCACACCACAAAGCGTCACAGCCAACATTGTAAATAGACTGCAATGAAGACATTTATCTTGCTACAAATAAATTTCATTTATATAATGACCGTGGCACATTAACAATACATATTCTGTTTGGAATAGCTTCAGGGCGTTTTATATTAACTGCTATCTACCAATGACTCGGTGTTGTCCACAACTAAATCAGTTCACCCGCCTTTCGTTACATAAACATGGCTCGCAGCTATAGATCGATTTGCATTCTTCATGATAATATCTATAACAATCTGTCCTTCTTTTGCGCAAAGTATGTCTGGTACTTTACACTGATCTACAAGTCACCAGACAAACATTTTAACATCTTGCAGACGTAAATACATTTTACACCATCATGAAGCTATTTTTGTATCATAACCTACACATTTTGGTGCATTAAATAGCCATGTACTTATTAGCAACATTCTGTTTAACGTGCACAAAAGAACTCATCTTAGAACTATCTTTTTGCCATAGTGAAATATTAACACCCATACTGTTTGGCAATGCACTGCAAAGTATCTACTATATAAAAAAAATTTCATGGACCTGTAAAATACGTTTGCTTAATGAATTCCTGGCTATGCAACTCCGCTAATAAATCTTGCATACAGCTGACAATTCTTGACTGAAATTATAGGTCAAATTTCAGACAAATGATCTAACAAAGACCAAAACTAACAAGATATTGTTACAACCTGAATAACACAGCAAGGGACAATCTCACAATGTTTCTCATTATTACTTCATTAACGACAACGCGTCAACAATACAATCAGCTACCAGAGTGATTAGCTTGACACATTAGGGTTGTTTTATAAATCAAACATCTGTAACAACTGCCTGTTTGTAATTTATCTCCCAGGCTCCTAGTAAGCCCAGCATGGCAGCTGCATTGCAATACACCGTTTATGTGGGTAAACAGGCAATTGTGTATTGAGTGGACATGGGTTGCCATTAATGCTGTGACTGAATGGCATGATTAGATTGGCTGGAGTTTCAATCAATGCCCCTGACAGAGTCAACACCAATGGCTTGGAATGAGCTTTGAGGTTCCTTTTGGAACTTCACATAATAATTTACAGTCCTCCAGGAAAATGATACAGTGGTCTTTACAGAATAAAATTAATAATTTTAGTTTTAATATGCTAAATTCCTTTTGATAAAGTGTTATGTAAGACTATTATTACATATTATTATTTTTATGTATTAATTTGATAACAAAACCAATATTGAGACCGGTTATAACGGAGGTCATGTGACACGACCGTAAATTCTATCTGCTGAAGAAGGCCGCGAGATGCGGCCGAAATTATACAGAGAAACTTAATTTTTTCTTGAGGTAAATATACCCAATAGAATAAATATGTTGAAGATGTATTTCATCCCTAATTGTGTTTGATAAGCCCAAAAAAATGTCCGCAATTTGAATTTGTCTATTACAAAATATAAACAAAGTATTCAGGTAACTCTACTGGCTATATAACAGGCACCAGTGGGTTTAACCGCAAAGCTTTTTGATGTTCAGTGCAGTTGCGATGTTCCAACAATGAAGTCAAACAATTCTGTCTTTAATAATAACCAATAATTACCACCCTAAACAATTCTGGCTAACAGAACAAACAACTTCCCTTTAATTGAATATTTCCGAGTGCGCGACACATCAACTTGATGAAGTGGGCACAACAAAACAATACACGTAGACACAACAATCATACAACTGGGCCCAAGTTAATGTCACGTAAACACCACTAACACACACGTAGCCGTTGGGTGGAGAACCCATATTTCACCAGGCACCCGTGATACTCTAGCATGAATGACGGTGATGTTGCAGGCTCGTTCCAACTTCCACATTCCTTTGAATGACTCACCGAGATTTCTATCCACAAGCCTGCATAACTGCTATCCACTGGGCCTTATCGTGTCTGCTTCTGTCGGGAATGTAACCGTCGCGACTGCAGGCGCTGTTATGTGGCAAAACGTGCGAGAACCGAGCCCGTGTTGCCTATAATAGGACGGCGTATGTGTAGTCTACTCCACTGGCACTGTTGTTTTAATATGGTGCCATTGCAGGTGTGAGTGATTTGACGGCTTCGTTACCCGTAGGCATTAACCCTGTCCCTGATGGCACAGCTTTATTTATAAACACGCTATAAATCGCATACAGCCAGTGGATTTTACTGGTGCCATTTATAACAGATATACTAATTCACACTGCTTATATCCATCCATACCTATCCCAACCCATAATTGTAACGCAGCCAGGAAATAAAAACAAAAGCGAAAGTGTGCATCACTGTCACTGACTTCTCGGGTACCGTTGTGAATGTACGCTGTCAGACCAGTGCTGACAAACTGACATGTACTGTAGGGCTGACCAGTGCAAAGGCAAGATGCATACATAGACTACTATCACATACCTGGTTTACATATTCCGACGTGATCCTCCGACACCGGCATGCCGACAGCCGGCGCAATCCGACAGACCAGCCCGTCGGCGCATCGGCCGTTGATGTCGAACTTCCCTCCACATGTCTGGTTGACGACGCGGGCACAGACGTGGCAACAGAGACACGCATCGAGCACCACACCACCCGGGCACTCACGCACCGGGCACCGGCTTCGGTCACAGATGTCGCATTGCAAACCCCACGCGTCGGGCAACTGAATAAAGCCCAGAACCATATACACGGCGAGAAAGCGGACGAGATGTTCAACCATAAAAGTCATCCCCGATTACAGGAACACGCGCGCTCAGCGGCGACCAACGAGGGCTCATGACAGGCCACCGACAACGGGCCTTCCAACACTCCGGCTCCGGCTAACGTAAACCGACCGGCCTCAACGACTTGTCCAGTGAATGCAGCTACTCCAACGACGAGACAAACTCACACTAGGCGTAATTCCACAACGCACGACTATAAATAAGCATTTCTGAAAACGGACGGACTCCTCGCCTACCTCACTTCTCTTACGTGTGGCAGACGACTGAACGGTAGTCTTTTATAGCGTGCCTTGTTTACATCCGGGCACCGGGCACGCGCCACTGAGCCAACCAACGCCGCTGATTTCGGCGAGGTTTCTTTCAGCGCGTGCAGTTTGATTGACAGACGAAGGCGGTACCTCGGCGGCGCGCTTACTATGCTTTCGCAGGGCGCGTTGATGTGTAATTATTTATTTATACGAACTGCTATTTATAAAGGATGAGACATCATACACCCCCACGGTGAAGCAGTTTCTGCGCTTGGCGCCGCCAGGAATAAACATGGTATTCGTCGATAAGGCTACAAGTATCCGTTTATTCCACATCAACAAATAATTGAGTTTTAATCAATCAGTTCCGATATTGGCCATTTCTGTGTAGGAGTCGCGTCCTTTCGCACACACGGAACTTTTTGCTGGCGTGATGAATGTGCATAGACGACGGAACATGGTGATTATTGGGGACTGCTCACCAAAACAAAAGGCTCGAAAAACCTGCAACTGCACCCTCCTTCATTGAAGCTCACCAAAAACCTCTAACTCCACCCCTTGCTAAACCTACATCCAGCACCCACCCAAAATGTTTGGGGGCTCATCCAGCACTGATATCCAGCATACATAGGCCTATTATATCTAGACCTACCTGCCTATTATTGTTATTCCTATGCGAGTTTCTTCCTTGTGAGAGTGTTTCTTGTCTGAAGATTCAAATTCTGGAAATGTTCAATCTATCGTATTGTTACACCTTCCCCTGGAAGTTCGGTCCAGGGCGTGGTCGGTGGTCAGTAGGAACGAACTTGTATGGTCAGCGATATTTAGTGAACTGTCGTAAGCTTTTCTTTAACTGTCATCCATGGTTGTACGGGACTGAAATATTTTTTAAAATAGCAAATCTTAATAAGGCCTTTTCAGTTGTGTTCTTCCTCGTGGTTCCCACACAGGGGTGAAGTCTAGGTCTATCCCATGTAGCCATATCGCCAAGATACACACAAAGCCAACAAACACTAGCTTTAACATTTTTACCCTCCAACTTTGTTTTTTGTTTAGTACCTGTAGGTCAACAGGACCTATATTATAGGCTATATACAATGTAACCGTCACAATTTCAAAATCCTGTGAAACGCCAGCCATTTTCCGAGACATTTAGATGTGCGTGTCTCATCTTTTCCGAAGACATGGGAAACGTACAACTGACTTGAGCGTTTAATAGGTAACAGAGTATTTTGGCCCAGTATAGCTAAGTCTGCAGTTAATTCGGTTTTATGTAGATCAGCCCAACTGTCTGACCCACGACAGCTCGGTCTGGTGCACCCTAGCTTAGAGCTTGTGATGAAGCACCTCATTCTGTTACTCGTTTATTTTCTATCCGAGCGATTACACGAGAGTATACGATACCCAATTCCGTATAGGAAAACACGCGACACTTGCGTTACCTCTATAAAACAGAAATGTTTCAGTATTCCCGTGGGGGCGGTCAAAGTATATGTTCACCAGGCCCTCTACTGCGCAGTTGGGTATACGGGTACTGAACACATGAACAGAAAACTATAACAAATATTTTAATTATGGTTTGCTTTGTTCTACGTGGATGTGTCTGTGGTTTGCCGTTTTTGGAGATCGATATATATTGGGTACATATAGACCACGTGTATTTTAATTAGCCCCATCACCTTGGATTTATGTTTTGTTGTTGTTAATCTTTATGCAAAATTCATTGATTGTGTGTATAAAGTTTTCCATGTGGTCCCTGGAACTGCTGATATTTTGTTGCACAGTCGAACGAACCAGTCTTATACCCGCTGCACAGCATCTTGTGAAATTAAACTGAACATTCAATGGGGCGGATTAGACTTTATTACGTTCTTTTAGAATCGACGCATTATTCGGTGCGCATTAGCTGTGATCCGTAAAACGTGTCAGACAAGACAACTGACGCCTGTTACTTGCGGTTGAGATCCACCTGCTTGGTCTCTTAGTTCCACCCCAACCAGGTAGATGGCACACTAGGCGCACGGTGCAATGTTTGGCTATTTGACAAACCGCCTGAGAAATAGAACCCGAGTGTTGCACACGAAACGGCGCAGTTTATCATGCTGATTTGTAAGGTAAATATGTAGTAGAAAAACACGGCACGTGGAGTAGGCAATAATCATTACGTAAGATTTCGTGTAGAGGAGAGTGCGTGCACAAACAATGTTTTGTGTTGCGTATTTGGTAACAGTTCACGATGAATAGAGAATACCGCCACCGAAGTCAAGTGTGAAACTGCATTATTTTTTTTCAGTAATCGCAGCACGACTTTGCCGAAAGTCGCGAACATATACGTACGATACAGGAGGTCGCCATAGACACAACGCTATACGTGCCAACTATCCGAACGTGATGCGCCATACTGAGTAAGCATATTAATTACCCTCTGCGTGGCGTATCTAGTATGCTGGGGGATTTTTCGAATTGCTTAGAGTCACCATACATAGGATGATTATGCTTAGGCAGTATGACGCAGTCCGAAGGAAGTTGGGATTATCGAGCTCCCTATATTTACTATTTGACCACCACGCGGATTATACGTCCTAATCTCCTAATATGTACCTCCGACATTTTGCGAGGCACATAAATTGGGGGGATTTAAAATGCACTATATTTGAGTGTATACGATGTTCTTCAGTAACTAGAAAGAGCCGACGCCAACCCCAGTCCATTCGGGTTAAAATCCTGCATCCACCTTTAATTAAAAATAGCTTGTATGATTATTATAAAAGTAATCTGATAAAAACAAGACTGACGAGAACGCATTTTAATTGTTCCACTATCCAGATATTAGTGACGTTGTAAGATCTCACGAATCAATCGTAGGCCTAAAATAAATATGTTGAATGCGTTAGTGGCCTATACCCTCCGCCAATTTAATAAGCCCAAAACATAGATCGTAATTTTAAAGTTGTACCCACGAAATGTTAAAATTGTAAACACGTCATTAAACTATTAAACAGCCGTGTTGCCCGTAATGGGACATATATATTCTATTGCACGGTTGCTGAGAACCATTTTATCTTTGAAGTAAGATGGTTCTCACACTTCAAAATACAAGTCGGGCTATAAGCACAGCTGACTCAGCGAACACTCCGCTAATATTTACCTCATGTACATTATGTTTGTGCGACCGTGTTTCTGATATTCAGAGAAGAATGTCAGAAGACTGGGTTTCTCTCTTATGACACACGTCTACATCAGTAATTCAGCGTTGTCGCTTCGTCCTCACTACGCTCGCTGCAACTTTGCCGACATAAACAGATCTCGATTCTCTATGTCGAGTGACAACTTCGTAAACATTAAGTGTATCTTGTACCCTTAATTCAGCCGGTGGCATTTGTAATATTTGACACGAAGTGCTCGCACCCCGACGCTCGCAAACATTCACAGCTGGCCCCGGAAGCTCATGCAAAATCCGTGGCGCCTTGCAAATGTCAAGTTCTGTTTTAATTTAATCGAGGACTTTTCTACTGTATAATTATGCGTGCGTATGTGCGTGTGGTGTACATGTGCGCGCGAGTACATGTGCGTGCGTGTGTGAGTGCACGTGCGTGTATGTGCGTGTATGCGTGTGTTCGCGCGTGTATGCGAGAGGCGTGCGTGCGGTGCGTGCGTGTGGTACGTGCGCGCGCGCGTATGTGTGTGCGTGCATGTGTGCGATAGGTACTTCACCTGCGCGGTGAAAAATTTACCGCAGCGTGAACACGCACATGTACACCATTGACGTAAAAATAAAGAGATTACAGTAAACTGCCGAATTGGTTACCACAATTAGTCACAACATCAGGGTGACGTCGTATAAATAGTTGAACCTGGTAATGATGACGGGCAAACAGCCAACAACTCTCTAGAGGTGCTCGCTGGGTGGTCGTCAAAGACGTCATCATATTCTAATATTGTGCTCCAATTACTAAAAAACAAGTCTGGGAAGGGGATAACCACTTGTTGACGCATAGGGCTGACGTGGATGCTGACTGATAATGATAATAATATCACCTTTTGCCCCTAAGTTCTTGGATGATGAAGGATGGATTTGTCAGTGAGCTAAGGCGGGTACACAAGGTGTAAAGGTAAAATGTTTAAATGACGGCGGAATTATGTAACAATTCAACCGATTTAAGACTAAGACAGAGCCGATTCTAAAGAGTCGGCGCATCAATAGAAACAGCTGTAGTTCGAATGTAGGTATTTTATTTACTCTAAGAAAAAAAATCCATCAGAATTTGACGATTTAAGCTGGATAGGCATATTTGCAGGAGGTGTGACGGCTTTTTGTTCTTCCTATAAGGTCTACTCTATATATAGCGCGGTATCCAGTCATGAGACTGTTCAAAGCGCTTTACTCTTCATCCTTCAGCAGACCAGTTCATTCGAAAACCGCGATTTCTCTTGTAAGCGTAGGTATGAATAAGTCAACGGGCTGATGATATGAATAGCGAATTACGTACTCTATTTATGTGAGTGCACGAATGAGTGTTATCTTTAAAAGTCGGAAGATTACGGTCGTTTTTTATAGTCGTCACGCGGGTGAGACGAACCTGTTCAATGCGTTTCTGCGGCTCTATTTTTTAAGCCTCAGCGCGCATCACTTCACTTGAAATGTGTCCATATTTAGCCTTTATACTGATCGAGCGACTCAGCTCGCGTATGGCTTGTATTTTACGGATATATGTTACTTCCGGTGCATAAATGCGTCAACAACAACTCAAGTTGCCCGACTGCGTGCCTAAGACGGGGTCCTGCTATACCCCCAGCCTGGGCAATGGAAGTTTTCCGTGAACAACTCGCCGACAGCTGCTAATAAATTATACCTTGAGGTGCAACATTTAAAAGTGATCGGCTCTATGCTAAGACGAAATGTGTTATCCAATTGACTGATGTAGAAAGAAACCACCCTTTGTAGGCCCTACGCGGTTGGTTATAGATCTGCGTTTAGAGTTATATTTAATTATTAAACAGCACGAGAGTCGTCCTTGAAATGTGCAGGTGGGATGTGTTGTATTGCCTGCAAATTATTTCACGCAACAAAATCAGTTGAGTAGGTATATATATATATATATATATATATATATATATATATATATATATATATAAGCTAGGTTACTGCGTGGGGACGTTGGTGGACATTTACTATGAAATAAACTAATTTTCATTGGCTTTATCAACAACATTAAACTGATATATGGCCTCGATGTAATAACGTGTGTAGATATTTGGTGTTAAATGTTGTTATCAACGCCCGGACGACACAAGAATAGTTTTACGATATTCAAAGATGGAGGGTGATGTGGGGCAAAGCGCACCCCTTTAATTTACAGGTAACACATATATTTAACGCATGGCAACATGTTAAGTCCAGCATGATTTACAATCGCAAAATCTTTGGTTAATCCAAAATATATAACGACTTGTCAGTTTTTAAAAGATACAAATGGAGGCAATATGTGTAAAAAGCATTATCTAACTTAGTTGCCATTAAACGCAATATATGTGATTAACATTAATGAAGGTAAGTAAAACTTGAAACAAAACAGAATGAACACATTGGCGGTGCGGTTTATTGTCCATGGCTGCGATGCGTCACATTAAACCAGCCGATACGGGAACGGATACTATACGTGGAAAGTATTTACAACCGTTTATACTGTCCTTTGGGTAAAGGCCCGTAAAGCGATAGGCACGTTTCAAAACAGTTCGCGTCAATAGGTCAGTGGGTTGTGTTTTTCAGACGTTCCTAGAATGCAGTCATAAAAGGCGCTAACGTGAGGACGTGCATAATAGAAGTGACGCCGACAGGGACAATTTATGGCGCCATCCCGCACTAGATTACACGGAACCACGAGTGATTCAACCACCAAGGATGCCGCCCATATCTCGCCGTTCGTGCCGCGACTCACCCAGCGCCGCCTGTCGGAATATCGAGGACGCCGTTTCCCGCCACTCCGGCCAAGCAGACGATAAACTGACGCGGTGTTATCGCATGATTCACGGACGGCGGACAAAATACCCTACACGATGTACGAGTCATTGTCATAAATAAGGGTGTGTTTTATTAATTCTTAGTCCTGCTTACGGAGTTACCAGGTAATGCAGTCGAATGGAATCCCTATAACAGCTACTAAATGTTCCAGTCGCTATGCTAGAGGTCTAACTCATTACCAATGCAATGTTGACTGTTGACACTGGAGAATATTCAACGAAATGCAGCTCGTTTGATAATAATAATAATAGTCTAAGCGGTTGTGTAATCAGTTTCACGTGCATCGTCCATAATATTGGTTGGCAAATTAACAATTAACGTAAGACGGCTGCTTGTCTACTCTATCAGGAGCCTAGTATTCTAAGCACGAAACACATGGACATGGTAATGTAAATACTGATAGGCCTAGTAGACTTACGCACTGGGCTTACGCGCACGGGAACCGCATGGAAAAATTACACGAAACTCGCATAGTAAGACTATTGTTTCTTCTAGCAAATACAGGGAGCCTACACAATTGCAATATTCTGATCCAAGGACGTGCAGGGCAGACACGTATGCCTACCAATCCGTGAACTTTACATCAGTCATAACACATTCCTGCAAAAAGTGTTGATGTAAATTATCCACAAAGAAACGCGAAAGTAACCGCAAACACGTCCTGGCGTGGAGAAGATACAGGCTCCTGTTTATAAATACGTTTACGAAGCTGCTAAACTTTCGCACCGCACACGCACGCTAGACAATTGGTGTTAAGTTATGCAAATTCTTGTGGAAGAAGACATATTAAAGACGTTATGGCAATATCGATTAAATTCTTAAAATAACGTTGCTAAGCTCGTAATTTGTATTTGAAGATACTTCAAAGTTGAAGTTGAAATCTAACATTTTATTCTATCTTCCCAGCAAACACAGCCTTATCGTAATATTGCCGTTATGATAACGTTACACAAATAGTTGTTATACAAAGCTGAAATCGCACTACGAGTCTACCTCTGCCCAATGGTGTGTAGTTGCAAAGGAGAGCGCACTACGACTCTACCTCTGCCTAATGGTGTGTAGCTGCAGTGGAGAACGCGCTACGACTCTACGTCTGCCTAATGGTGTGTAGTTGCAATGGAGAGCGCACTACGACTCTACCTCTGCCTAATGGTGTGTAGCTGCAGTGGAGAACGCGCTACGACTCTACCTCTGCCTAATGGTGTTTTGCTGCAGTGGAGAACGCACTACGACTCTACCTCTGCCTAATGGTGTGTAGCTGCAGTGGAGAACGCACTACGACTCTACCTCTGCCTAATGGTGTTTTGCTGCAGTGGAGAACGCACTACGACTCTACGTCTGCCTAATGGTGTGTAGCTGCAGTGGAGGACGCACTACGACTCTACATCTGCCCAATGGTGTGTAGTTGCAATGGAGAGCGCACTACGACTCTACCTCTGCCTAATGGTGTGTAGCTGCAGTGGAGAACGCGCTACGACTCTACGTCTGCCTAATGGTGTGTAGCTGCAGTGGAGAACGTACTACGACTCTACCTCTGCCTAATGGTGTTTTGCTGCAGTGGAGAACGCACTACGACTCTACGTCTGCCTAATGGTGTGTAGCTGCAGTGGAGGACGCACTACGACTCTACCTCTGCCTAATGGTGTGTAGCTGCAGTGGAGAACGCACTACGACTCTACCTCTGCCCAATGGTGTGTAGCTGTAGGGGAGAACGCACTACGACTCTACCTCTGCCTAATGGTGTGTAGCTGCAGTGGAGAACGCACTACGACTATACCTCTGCCTAATGGTGTGTAGCTGCAGTGGAGAACGCACTACGACTCTACCTCTGCCTAATGGTGTGTAGCTGCAGTGGAGAACGCACATTTCGCAGCTGAAACGGATCAAGAATGAGTTGCGCTCAACAAAGGGGGCAGAAAATGAACTTACTTTCACTGATTTCAATAGAGTGCGATATTCTGAGGAAAGTTAATTTTTCTCAGTTCTCCGAGAAATTCAGCAAAGGTGGTACTTTGAATGTCGTATTTGGCATTGCTGACAAGCTATGCATAACCATAGGGGTCTATTTTTGTCATGAAAAGTCCGGACATGGTATTAATGTATTTTGTATCGATTTCACAAAATTTGCTGTAGTTTTCCAGTGCAAATTTTGTATCCACTTCAGTGGGGCAAAGGGAGTTTGGGACACTGGATATGTTTCTTCTCTCTTGAGTGGGGGTCCCTGGAGCTCTGGGCCTTGGAATTTTGGTCTCACTTGAGTGGGGCCCGGGATCTCGCTTAATTGGTGTTGCAGTAAACGGCCACGATGAGTTCGAAATTAGAAGCTCTTCAACGCGACAGGAATTTGAGGAAGGATTGTTCGCGAACTTCGTCTTCGACCGAAAGAGACGAGACGTCAGATACCGTTGAAATTAACGAAGCGGCTGCCTAACCTTATATAGTGACTATTACATTATTCATAACTACCGGACGTTAAATATTAAGGCGTTTTATATAACAGGTTTGAGTCGCTGTAATTTATTTTAGGTAACCATGGTCGGGAGGAGAGGAAACTACTTTCGCTGTTGAAGCACCGTGTGGTAATCACACCTCCTCCCCGACGGGGTTTGAGGCTGGGTAGCCGGCTTGCAGATTCCTTCCTTGGCTTACCCGCCGTCTTCAGCTGTCAGTCATTTTAACCGGATATTGTTTTTATCCAAAGTAAATGATATATCATTCGATGTACCATTTCGTCAAAAATAAAACTGGAAACCAAAGAAATGTTTTATTGTTTGTTTCCCACAGTTGTACATTCAAAGGAGGGATAGGTAATAGAAACTATCGAAGTCGGTGACGACGCTGTGGCAACATCCATAGAAAGCATAGGCGAGTCCTAGGGGGCCTGGGGTCATGTGCCCCCCCTAGACCTTTGGAATTTGGCGTGCCCGTAGACCTTTTTGAATGGGCCCACGAGACCGTGCCCCCTAGACCCTTGGAAATTTGCCCCCGTTCAAGTTACAATAAGTTCAACAGCATCCCCCCGCCTGTCACTCGCAGTCCATCCACCCTGGAGTCAGCGCAAAGAAACAAAAGAAGAATGGCGGCAAAAATGTTCAACAGGCATTGCACGTCAACAAAAACAAAAAAAAACATGTTTCACATGCGTGTCAAATAGGATCTGGCGCAGAACAGATTAAACGTCCTTGTGTCTTTATTAATCGAGTGCGACATTTTCGGAAACTACACGTCTCGTCCTTCAATCACAACTTCTCTGTATGAAAATTCTGAAAGATCCTACGGCCTATTTATGGTGCAGACCAGCCATACCTACATGGCATACCTGTTGATTTCCAGGATGTTTTGTTAAGTTGTTTGTTGTCAATTTATTCGATTTTCCGTTTTACTTATTTGTTGTGTATTTGAGTGGGGCCCCGAGAGCCCCGGGAGCCCCTGGGTTGATCCTCACTTAGTGCTTGTAATGACCGTAAGCAGACCCGCCAAGCAATCAACGCGACCTTTATGGCGCAAATTTGAAAATTCCTTTTACAGAAATCCAAACCACCTGTCAACATCAGACGTTTAATTTGGGAAACTTGTTAGGGCAGACCGCGCGCACACGTAACAAGCGACCAGTCCGACCCGGCGAACTCAAGACGAATGGCGATATCGTATGTTTGCAAATCGTTCCCATTTGCTGCACTGCCACGTAACTGACACTGGCAAATTCTACACGTAAATAACTGCAATGTGTGAAATCGCCGTGTGTGTGACATTTACACAGGATTAATAAGCACTTAGAGCGAATTGCATCACGGATTTTGTTACAAATGGAGTCATTTATTTTAGATCTATAATGTTTAGTGAATTCCACTGATCGGAACGACTTGTTATTGTTGATCGTCGGTCTTCTTGGTGCAGTGGGGGTAAAACGCAATAGCTAAAGGCCCGTTTACACAAGTAATTTTGTTCAGATTTTTATCCGATTATGTCGTACGGCGTAATTGGAACAACATCGCTCGTGAAAATAGTCTTGGTTCCCAGTTCCCGCAAACCACAAACCGTGCAAAATTCAGCAAACTTTGTGTTGTTCATTATACTAGGTATTGTTCTATTAACCACTTGTTGATTCTAGGTAACGGAAAGACCGGCTTCATTTAAAGATAAGTTGCTTGTTTCGTTACCAGTAGACAACCGGGGGTGGGTGGGTGAGTATTAACAGGCATAGGCGTTACTAATTGGTTCTCATAAACATGGGAACGTCGCGACCGCGCTGAACATGGAAGAGCTTTGCGGTTAAACCATAATGACATCCAATGTATTGCTAATATAGGTGCTTATAGTCTGAACGTTTTATTTACACTTCGCGGAAGCAAAAATCATATTGCGAATACTGTTTCGGGCTTATTATTGGCGGGTAGTACACATTCAACATATGTAGTCTAGTGAACATTATATTAATTAATAAAAAAACAAGAAACAGACAACCTCCCTTTAATGTGTTGCAGTTCCTGTGCTAGACACGTATAAATTGTTCGTGTAAACAGACCTTTACCCAACATCAACGTGTTTACTGTTTATTTCTTGTCAATCAATGACGTAATATGTTATGTTGACCGAGTGGCAATAATAATATTATTATATACACTGTATATATAATGTTATTACAGAAATGTATGTGCATTGACAAATGTAATTTTATTATAATCAGATGAGTACTATGACATTTCTTCTTGATATAATGTAGGTAATAAAATATACAATTCAAGCAAACAATTTATTGACACGTTCATTCATTATTGATAAATTCATTTGCACACAAGTAACACAGTTCGTACCGGGGTCGCGAAATTAGCGTTGTAATTGACCGTCAAAAATTGAACTCGATTGCGGCTTGACCATCGGCGATTATGCTGGAAGATGACACATTCTACAACGATTCTAGGACAACTAAATCAACGACCGTCAAACTTACTGTATTGCCTTTCAAATTGTTTCCAGTGATACATGTTCTGGGATAAGCATGTTGATAATGATGCGCTGCCTGACAGTTTAATGACAAGGGTCGATTTATGGGGTGTAATGTGACGAGGGGCGCCGTGACTCAACAACATGCCCGTGTTGACGTTCTCGGCGACTCTATAGGGTAGACCGGGGCTAGACGCACCATGGGTAAATTATAACTAATGGAAATGTTTCAGCACTTGATTCTCAAAGCATCAACACGTCGTCCTTGATTTGCAATATTGTTTATAGTTCCATGGGCTGGAAGGTCTTAATAAACCTAGCGTTTTTCAGATATCCACAGGAACGTCAGATCGACTGTTTTACAACAACTTTTTGTTCGTAAAAACGAGCCTGACATTGCAATCGTGCTCTCTCTGTAGCTACACCCACTCTGGTATCAACTCACCATCACTTTAAAATCATCTTTCATAACATACTCAAGAATTATTTATTTGAAATCGCTTTCCCACCCTAACCTTCAGCGATCCCTTGCTCTAATAATGACTCTTGCTCGTCCCTGTTCACGATTTTGCTTAACGATTCTTGTATGTTGCGCCCTCTGAGCTAACATTTCTGGGAACATAGACGCTATAGAAGTTGTATTATTGTTATTATTGTTATCATAATTATTATTACTATAGCACATGATTGCACCTCTCAGCAATCGTTGCCTCACTGTGGTTCATTCCCTGATATGTGCCCATCCCGGTCGGTATTTGCAGACGAGGACGCGTAGCATGAGTGTTGTTTTTTTTGTTTTTTTTAATACATCCTGCTGCGTACCATGCTTGTAGCGCCGTGGTGCAGTGGCTAGAGCTTCGGACTCTCAACCGAGAGAACCCGGGTTCGAATCCTGTGCGGCGGTGTCGAACCTTGGGCAAGTTCGTTCACTATATGTTGCTCCAGTTCACTCAGCTGTATGAATGAGTACCTGGCTATAGACAGTTGTGGATATTTGTGTACGAATAGTCTTCGCGCATTAATTGCACCGTGACTGGATGCTTCCCAGAGAAGTCGAGATGGTGTTCGATTGAACAGGTCTGCCAGGGAGTAAAATGTAAAGCGCTTTGAGCAGTCCTGAGGACTGGATACTGCGCTATATAAGAACTTACCTTTACCTTTACCCCTCCCGAGGTTCACGAAAAACCTCCAACTGTGCCCCTTTGACACCATCAACTTCAGGGTCAAAAACTTTCCACTGATCTATTCAAGCGGAACTCTTTTCTCTCAAGTAGAGCTGTTTTACCTCCGCGAACTTTGTTCTCACCCCAGCCTACGGGCATGTATAGTAAATTAATAGTGTAGGTTATAGAGCAGTGGTTCCAAATGCCCTTCAGCAGTTGTCATTGTCCAACTGTTGCTGTGACGAGGGCGTCACATCGTCGGATAAGTCATCCTAACATGACACAGCCCGAGCGATTACCTTCAGTGTATCGTGTCTCCAGTTCAACATGTTGACATAAATACGTAGTTATACAAGCATCCGTTTAATGGAGTTGGGACACGCTCCTAAAAAGCTGTTTGCATTCATGAATGGCCTGCCGTGGCATGTGTACGTCGTTATCGGGTAAACGAGCCTGTCCTTGTCAATCACACGGTAGAGAGATACACAACTGTCAAGTCGAATGCCAACTCCTCTTGGAAGTAAATCTATAAACCGCTGTGAAATCGTGTTATGTAAATCTGAAAATGTAAATGGCGTGTCTAGTTTCCAGGGCACTGAGGAAATTCTCACCATTCGAGTACAACATTTTCCTACTCAGAATCGTATTGCTGATGCGCGTGGGTTAATGACGTAAACAAACGTCTCGGTCGACTTCATTCGTTTCGCATCACATAGCACATGTCTTGGAGACCGTAGTTTTAGATGGGGCGTGGAAACAACGTGCTGAAAGCGGAACGTAATCACACACCCTTTATGCAACGTCTTATAAACTAACCATTATATTTGATGACTATGCCAATTCCCATCGCGAAGCCTGCATGTTCAGTGAATGAAACACAGAGGAAATGTATAAAGGGATGTTTATTTATAATGTTTAATTATTTCCGGTGTCACGGGCCAAGAGTAGTTCCGTCCTGAAAGTAAGTGTCTACCATGACCGTGCCAGAAATACGTATTGTTTGTAAGGTGATTTGTACTGGTAACACATATACGTCAAATATTTCAATGTTAGTACACATATAAACATAAAATGTGATAATTTGTGCAATTGTTTGCAGGAAAACCTATTGTAAAATGGCAATTCACATAATTGCACCACTTTTAAAGCCGCGTGCAATTTACACATCTGAGTGCATGGACTGTGGCAATGTGGAGTGAACGAAAGACGTCTGATGCTCTATGGTGTGGGATGGAAAGAGATAGCAATGAAGTAGGGAAGGTGGAAGGGAGCAGACACAAGGAATGGGAGAAAATCAGAAGACTATTCGGACCTGTAGCGAGTGTATATATGCCAACTTTGTTCAAATCCGGGAGATTCATCAGCGGTTCAGAACACTTTCCGGGTCGCGCTGTCTCGCCGCGCTATCTCGGATCTTGACATCCGAAGACGGGGGAGATATGCTGTTGGAGATTTTCAAAGAAAATCCGGGATATTTTCCGGGAGACTGGGAGATACACCTAAAATCCGGGAGATTCCCGGATTTCACGGGATAGTTGGTAGGCATAGGAGTGCAATAAATTATGTTGATGTCATGGGCTGATGTCTACATAAGTTGTAGTTCCAAATTTTTGCGACGGTTTCCTTTGACGTTGTTGCGCGTCCTCGACGTGACGAACTTCGTGACGCCACTCCTGGTACCAGCCAGTACCCGCAGGTGGCTGACGGCTTTCGAATAAATGACGCGTCGCAGCTGTTGTTGCGACACTTGTAACGTCACAATCTCGGCCGACGCAACCTAATGACGTCACGCTGTTGACACGTCGCACGCGCTGTTCGTGGCGGGGCGCGTAAACGTCCGGAAATACTTCGTAAACCGAGAAGGGTCGTCGCGGCGGACCTCGGAGCTGTCAAAATACGTAAACACTACCATCCAGTAGCGTTCCCAGCGGCGAAACGAAACGCCGATTTCCTGTCGCGGCTGAGAAAACGGCGGTGTTTGGTCAACATCGCTGTGGGGGTTCTGTGTAGATTTGTGATGTGATGTCTCATCAAGTTCTACGACTTCCGGTGACATCCAGGATGAGCTGTCTCCAGCCAATCTTGTCTCTTGTTGCTTCATTCCATGCTTCCATTGTCAGCTTTATTGTATCCCTGATTTCACCGACCCATCTCATATGTGATCTTCCAACAGCAAGACGACGTCCACGTTTGCGAAATTAACTGGATGAGAAGGTTGTGGGAGTAACCAGTAGACAGCAGCGAAGATTGGAGGACACGAATGAGGGGATAATGTGAAAGTGTTACGAGAGTTTCAGGGGGTAGTCGGGAGAGGGGGTGCCGATTATGGGTTGGGCACGTGGAATGAAACGGGCGGTTAGCGTAGAAAGCCGACGTACTTGGAATGGAGGGTAGAAGGGGAAGCAAAAGACCTCGATTTAGATGGGAGTATTATGCGAAGAGCCATTGATAGAAGGGAGGGGAGCAACATTGAGAGTCAATCAATTAATACCAGCCTCTCCCCGGACTTCAGGAAAAAACGAGGGGAACAATAAAAACACTAAGTTTTAAAACATGGTTGTAACAGTCGTATACCTGTCAACTTTCTTTCAATTCCGGGAGATTAGTCAGCGGTTCAGCACGCTTCCCGTGTCGCGCTGTCTCGGACCTTGACATCGGAAGACGGGAGGGGGATGCTGTTGGAGATTTCGCGCCGGAACTTCTGCGGTTCAGCATGTCTCAGCACGTCTCCCGTGATGTCGCGCTGTCTCGGACGATGACATCGGAAAACGGGTGAATGTGTGCTGTTGGATAGTTTAAGCGAAAGTCCGGGAGATTTGCTTGTATTCCTGGAGACCGGGAGGTACACCAAAACTCAAGGAGACTCCCGGAAATTCTGGGAGAGTTGGCAGGTATACGATCTTTCCGTCCGACTTCCCCAAAACACACTTTAATTTTCAGGGTCAATATTTATCCATTCGTGGGAAAAAATTGTATATGTGCGCAACTTCTAATGTTGTCTAGTCTATTTTGTGAGATTAATTATGCAGCTATGCCTACAGAGCTACACATAACCCCGAGTCGGCGTAAATACTGTGTCAAAGAAATGTTGTACCACGTTGACCCTTGCTTTCTTAATACCGAGTAGTGCGTCAACAGGACAGTTTCTCAACAGCGATCACCTACCGATTCTTTACAAACATTATTATGAGAGTATGGCCAAACCATTAGCTTAAATATAGTAAATGAGTACTTGGCGGATGGACGCTGGTCACATTACGTGCTGTTCAATGACACAATGTCCACTCCTTGTAATTACGCGTGACGGCTTTACTTATGTTTCCATTTGCATTCTTGGGACATTCTTGTGTCTCCAGCGAACACCGGACACATGGTGTGTGACCACTCTTGTCCAGCGAACACTGGACACCTGGTATGTGACCACTCTTGTCCAGCGAACACCGGACACATGGTGTGTGACCACTCTTGTCCAGCGAACACCGGACACATGGTGTGTGGTCACTCTTGTCCAGCGAACACCGGACACATGGTGTGTGGTCACTCTTGTCCAGCGAACACCGGACACATGGTGTGTGGTCATTCTTGTCCAGCAAACACTGGACACCTGGTATGTGGTCACTCGTCGTCGTAAGCTAAGCATTCCGACGTGTCACAGAAATACCTGTACTTATTTATCCATTGTTATCCATCGACGACTTTCAACTTTGCTACACCGGAAAACGACACCACGCAGTGGCAAAGCATACATGTTACATCTGCACGCCCGTCTTCCTAAGTATTAGCAAACAACCAAATGCAATAATAACAAACTCATCTGCGCGATTTCGGGAATTCCATGCTATACCATACAAAGTAGACTTGATTAAATTCTGGCAGGGAATTCTACCCACGTTTAGGAAAAGATTGACCCTATGCAATTAGCGCCGGCTATATGTATGACCTAAACTGCATTCAGATAGCCCCATAGAGTTGCATTATTGATAATTCCCCTATAGTTCAACTGTCGTGTTCTATTTATATATGTGGATAGCCTACAATTCGGGCAAGGTATCGGACTAAGCTTCATGTATAGTCGGATGTACGATCCATAATGCATTTTCGGGCCGAGTGGTCGACATAAGGTTCGTTTCTGGACGGTTCCATGCCTACGTGCTTTGAGTGAAAACACATCATAAATCATGCAGGCAGCCGTGCCAAAACACACCGGGTAGAAATACAGCATGTCGGAATGTCGTACCATTGCACTTGAAGCGTATATGAAATATATCGTAAACACCGAGAAGAATCCGTATTACTGGCCGCCGTGTGTCTAACGCGAGCCTGAAAGCGGCAGAACGATAACTCCAAGAGAGACGAACGTCCCAGTTAACACCGATTGATTAATAGAGGCCTTGCGGAATCGGTTCGTGCAGTCGACCAAGTGTGGGCCTTGGGGTACGTTGGCCGTCACGGAGGAATAGCCCAGAGATCGAGTGATATTTCGACTCATCCATGCCGAAATAACTGGGCTTCCGACACTGATAAGAAGATATAGAAGAGGGCTACAATACGTTGAACATAACCTTAATTTTTTTTTAATCGCTCACGTCACCCATAACTGTAGGTACTCTTTGTTTCTCCACATTGTGACGTCAGATAATCATCAGAGGTGTCCTAATGATGATAACACATCACACGATTCTTCCTCATTCTATAGCCCAATCGGCCAAGATTCGTGCATCTGCTCCCAGGTGACGAGGTTCACTCGTTACTTTCTATGTTCATAATACTACACTAACTTGAAGACAATGTAAGTGCATCTGGTCCCAGGTGCCGAGGTTCATTCGCTTCTTTCTATGTTTATAATACTACACTAACTTGGAGACAATGTAAGTGCATCTGCTCCCAGGTGCCGAGGTTCACTCGCTTCTTTCTATGTTCATAATACTACACTAACTTGAAGACAATGTAAGTGCATCTGCTCCCAGGTGCCGAGGTTCATTCGCTTCTTTCTATGTTTATAATACTACACTAACTTGGAGACAATGTAAGTGCATCTGCTCCCAGGTGCCGAGGTTCACTCGCTTCTTTCTATGTTTATAATACTACACTAACTTGGAGACAATGTAAGTACGTCTGCTCCCAGGTACCGAGGTTCACTCGCTTCTTTCTATGTTCATAATACTACACTAACTTGAAGACAATGTAAGTGCATCTGCTCCCAGGTGCCGAGGTTCATTCGCTTCTTTCTATGTTTATAATACTACACTAACTTGGAGACAATGTAAGTGCATCTGCTCCCAGGTGCCGAGGTTCACTCGCTACTTTCTATGTTCATTCGCGTCTTTGAAACTTGTGTTTCTGATCTACCAATTAATTGGCAATGCACAAAAACCACAAAATATAATTATTTCAAATGATTACCGTATGGTGTTATTCTCTTTTCCACCAATTAGATAAATAAGGAAACTGTCGAGTGGTGAGCATTTCTCCAGATGTCGCCACTCTGAACGAGTTTAATATCAAAACAGACGTCCGGGCCTTGGTGTGTTGGGTGGGTGTAAGCTAGTCATTATAAAACTACCGCCAGTCAAACTTCTTTTAGATTCACATTCTTCCAGTTGCTTGTTCCTCCCTGCCTTTGTGTAGTCATATACTTGCAGATTAAGCCCTTTGTTTTCGAGTGGAAATTCACAAACAGTCACACACCCATCGTGAGATGAATCCTCAATGTTATCGAGGTACTTAAAAACACATTAGGCCCCCCGCGCTGTTTGGTTGTGTATTCATTTCCAAAGAAAGAAAATAAATCCTTTCTCGAAGAGAAATCCTACATGGCAAAATGCACGGTATGATAAATTAAACAGTGATAACAACGATAACAACAAGGAATATGCCGTGACCTCCGCTGACTTGCAAGACACCGCAAGCACGTAGAATAACACAACGTCTCAAGTGTTATTGTCAAGTATTCGTTTCCAAGTTGTCAACGGGGTGACGAGAAAGCCAGCTGGTTAGGAAGAACAGCAGGTTAATGTAAAAAATCACGATTCGATTGTCTTTTCTGTTACCCGAAGTCAGCCAAGCTGGTAATTATTAACAGGTAGTTAGCTGAGTTGGTTGTCTTGAATTCGAGAATATCGTGACTACGCTGAACACCAGAGTTTTGCGGTTAAAGTTATCCACATGGCGTCCGATATATTGCCAATACAGAGCTGTTATAATCTGAACGTCTTGTTTACATTTCGTGGAAGAAACAAAATCATGTGAATATTGTTTCGGGCTTATCAAGCGCATTTTGATGGGCATTGGTTATTAGACTTTCTACATGTGTATTCTGGTCTTAACAACATTATAGTAATTAGTCTACAATTCGAAGACAAGAAACATAACGTCCGTTAAGTAAAACTTATATCTTATTTATTGTAATTGTTTGGGAAGACAAACTTGACGTTCATTAGTAGACCTGATGTCATATTTATTGTAATTGTTTGGGAAGACAAACTTGGCGTTCGTTAAATAGACCTGATGTCATATTTATTGTAATTGTTTGGGAAGACAAGCTTGATGTTCGTTAAGTAGACCTGATGTCACATTTATTGTAATTGTTTGAGAAGACAAACTTGATGTTCGTTAAGTAGACCTGATGTCATATTTATTGTAATTGTTTGGGAAGACAAGCTTGATGTTCGTTAAGTAGACCTGATGTCACATTTATTGTAATTGTTTGAGAAGACAAACTTGATGTTCGTTAAGTAGACCTGATGTCACATTTATTGTAACTGTTTGGGAAGACAAACTTGACGTTCGTTAAGTAGACCTGATGTCATATATATTGTAATTGTTTGGGAAGACAAACTTGACGTTCGTTAAGTAGACCTGATGTCACATTTATTGTAATTGTTTGAGAAGACAAACTTGATGTTCGTTAAGTAGACCTGATGTCATATTTATTGTAATTGTTTAGGAAGACAAACTTAACGTTCGTTAAGTAGCTCTGATGTCACATTTATTGTAATTGTTTGGGAAGACAAACTTGACGTTCGTTAAGTAGATCTGATGTCATATTTATTGTAATTGTTTTCTAAATGTAAACATGCCATATTCTCTCTAGATATCGTCAAGACCAATCAATGATTTATTTCTAACAACATAATTTAACACCCCAAACCACACAGAATCTATAAACACCTGTAACAATGTGTATAAGGGAATTCAATATTAATAATGCTTATGCATGTAAGGAGGTAAAAATATATGCAACAGTTACTTGTGCATGTAGAATACAATTACAGCCTATAGTCCGGGACTCGCGGAGACAGACCTTGCTTTTATGATATAAGGTAAGTTTTTTAATTGATCCTGTATGATTTTAGGTGCTGTTTTTGTACCGACTTTATGATTTAAAAATATTGAACCCGAATGTAAACATGTGACGGTTCCAAATTATTTCCATAACAAAAACGTATAGGGAATTAGTCGCACTAATACGGTCACGTCGCTATTCATGTCACTTTCGCCGACTCCCAACGGTGACCTTAACATCGAGGTTCCGTTGTATAGGGTGTTCAAAAGCAGATGTCCAGCAATCGTCTTCGGCTAAGAGGAGACGAATGTTACCGATGTAGACCTATTAGCGCGGGATGGAACCACGAGACGTGACACGTTGAACACCCAGCTCGTCTCCTCAACGGCGCCTCGTCGATTCATTACCAACACAACAGTCGACAAACGCACACACAGGCCTATATAAAGTTCAAAAACGAGCCCGCATTACCGCAAGACTACACTCCTGTCTCCGCAGCGGGCGACTGGGTGGCGGCGGAATTCAAGGCATAGTTCGCCCGTAACGGTAGCGACACGGCGGCGTGCCATAAACATCGCACCGCATCATTTGTTCATAGCACTCAGGACAACACAAATGGCCGCTGTCTGTTGACGCCGCAGAGGTGAAAGGTGCTAGGATAGGCTGGAGGAAATGGAGAACTTAACTTTGTTTAGGCGTTAAATAGGCCTATCTACATATTCCGTTCGTCGGTCTCCGAGCGAGATGTTCCACCGCGGTGACAACATATCATTTTGTTTAACTTTCGGATTAAGGGGCATTTAATTCCTTTTGTACACAGTAAAATACATATCCACTTTCGTGACCCAAGTCAAGCTTGTCCTTAAAAATATGAGTGTTTCTATTGCCTCGGTGATGTTATTCTCATGACGATCTCTCGTCCCTGCAACGCCGTATATTCAACATGTTGAATTTGTCAACAAATTCCTCTAAATATTCTAATCATTAAAATTGGGAACATTCTTTCAGATTTATTAAACGCAATTTAGCGGATGGTACAAAAATGAAGAGTAGATTTCCTTACTTTGAATGGTCGTCAAGAATTGAGCTACCTTATAGCTCATAGTTCGAACATGGTATCAAGAACCTTGCCCCCAAACTTAGCACCCAGTCGTGCACACGGATAACTGTGTCGTGTTCGGATCTCAATCCCATCTCCTGACACAATATTTGTTTCTCAAAAATAAAACGGTGGGAATGGATGACAACGCTCCTGCAGGACGATGGCATAACGAAAAGGGAATCTATACTTATAATTGAGCTCGTGTGTGTATATGCGGGTAGGCTGACGATTTCCTCTTAGACGGCTTAAACCTCGAGCGCCAAACTTGCAGTGATTAATCTACGACCCCTAGAATAGGACGCAATACCTATATATGTTCATCTATGTCACAACGTTCACCTTTTATGGGGCAAAAGCTATTAATTGCGATAAATTTGATAGCATCAGGCTGAACGATAGACGGAATTGCAAATAAGCAGCGAAGTCGGCAAATCGACCACTGAAGGCAATCTAGTTTGTACCTGGGCTGCCGACACACCAACAAAAACACCGGCTTGGTATCTTCGTCTTCGCCGCAAATTCATCTGATGAACTTGAAATGTAGAATGTTGTCGTTCTCGGCATGAATCTTGACGAGAGACAGCTTTATGTCGAAACTTCTACTGCTTCGTATACGATGCTAATCATACAGCTTTTGTCTTTCCTGTAGCAGCATATTCAACGTACTCGAATGTCCGTAAATGAGGGTCAAAATGCAAAGATGAACGCGAAACAGTATATATTCCAGCTGAGCGACCAGTCCACTGATTCCATGGAGAAAACTCACAAAAGTATCACATATATCGTCAGAACCGCTCAACGACTCAGCCAACGAATATTGTTGTGTGATCGAACATGAATAGTTCTTTTGTTGACACATTCCAATTCTTAGCACCGGTCTCGCGGACCAGCTGGAAAGCGTCCGCATGCCAAATTTGGCCCGGGCGTCACGGTTTGCGGAACGCTGCTCTATACTGTTCTCGGTTTCGTTGCTCGTTAAAGTTGGATAAAAGCAGTGTACTTCTAGGCATAAAACTTGTGGACATGGTGGTGATTCACTCTTGCGACGTCTTTACGAAAATGGGAAATGCCAGCGTTGTAGGGTCCTGTACGGGTCGGAAGACTTACAATCCTAGCCCATAACTCCAAATCTATCTATAACCCAAAAAGCGGTTACCCAATATACATAGCTGAAGGGCCACGCAACTGCGGAAGTGGCACTCAGCCGCGCCCTATTGGAATGAAAACAGGGTGTAAACGTAGGATAGAAAACACCCCGGGGACGGTCCTTCTCGCGTGACTTATGGGAGAAAACGGCCGCGCCCAGTCGGAAGGGAAACACGCAATGAGCTTTTGCTTCCGGCATAGTGTATCAACATCTTCATACAAATGAGTGATTTTCCTAACTCGTATAGTGAATTTTATGCGCATCATTGGTTTGCACCATCAGCACGTAATGGCGGTCGGGATGTGTCAATGGTGACACCGTGCCTGAAGCAAGCGACACGACGCAGCAGAGATAAATCGGCAGTTTACACTCGACGTAGCGACAATTAGCGGATATCGCTGGCTATCTGTCGTCCGAATCAGCAATCGAACACCGTGTTACACCAATCATTCTCCGTGCAGCAGGCGACGTGTTAGCGAATCGACACGACACACTGCGAGCCCGTCTGCAGGATCGCCGTGTGTCATGTCAGACTCGCAGTGCGACATAGCAGGCTCGCGGAGTGTCATGTCGGAATCGCAGTGTGTCATGTCGTGCTCGCGGAGTGTCATGTCGGAATCGCAGTGTGTCATGTCGTGCTCGCGGAGTGTCATGTCGGAATCGCAGTGTGTCATGTCGTGCTCGCGGAGTGTCATGTCGGAATCGCAGTGTGTCATGTCGTGCTCGCGGAGTGTCATGTCTCGTAGGCATGATTCTGTCTTGATTTTATATAGATCATTTTGCATGCATCAAGCAGGATATACTAGAAAGGGAGCAGAGGCGGGCGACTATAATATCTCCATAACTGGGGAGACCATAGTTACGAAATACATCTAAAAGAATATGTGGATTGACAACCAAGGAGATTGAGGGAAGATTAGATAGAAGTTTCTTTAAGATATTGACTGGTTATGAAAGTATTGATATACAGATTGTTTTATCAGTTAAGAAAGATAGAAAGACTAGAGGACATGAAGATACATCAGTGACAGTACAGTGTCGAGTTGATATACAAAATTATTCATTCTCACAGAGATGGGGCCTAAATTAACAAATGATCTGTTGATTATGTGGGTGCTAGCAGCGCGAATATGTTTTAGATACCTAATCGTCATATACACCAGAAGGGTGGGATAAACAGTGGACTCTTGATAAGCCAAAGGCTCCCTTGTCGACTTGCCATGTACAGTTAATTCCCTTGGTGTGACAATTTTGTTAAAACCAATCACTGGTCTGTGTTCAAGTGGTGTGTGTAAGTGAGTGCGTGTGCGTATGTATGTGCATGAGAGTGTGTGTGTGCGCGTGTGCGCGCCCGTACGTGTCTACATGCCGAAATTACGGCGTGGTTGATCGACGTTTCGTGCGTTGAACTACTGGAATAACCAAACGTCGGCAAGGAAAACATTTGGTGTTCCATTTATTGACATAAACGTCAACGAAATTTAGTGTTAATATGGCTATTGAGCTTTATACGTGGCAGGGACTGCTGTAGATAACTTGACTACAATGGCGGTGTGTGCGTGCTTACGACCTCCACGAAAGCATTACCGTCCATCTGCATATGTCGTTACTGCCAATGACGTCCAGTTCGACAGTAACTCATAGCTGCTTCATGGCTCTTTGAACTCACACACACAGCAGGTTCAGATATTGATATCACGAGCGTTGATGCATAGGCGCGGGAACAGGGGGGCAGGTGAAAGGTTTGTGCAATTGGAGGGCAGACATATGGTGTCTGCCCCCATCCCAGTAATAGGTGGCGCGGCGGCGAACATTTTTTTCCAAAAGACTCCCCCCCCCCCGTCTTCGAATATCATCATTTCAGCCGAGATAGCGGAGAGAAGCTGGAGAAGGTAAATTGACAGCAGCGGCGCAACGTAAAAAAAAAAAAATTCTAACAGAACCCCCCTTCCCGATGTCACCGTCGAGCGCGGCGGTGAATTTTTTTCAGTGGTGCTTGCTGAAGCTCCGGTAGCCCTCCCAATATGAATTTCGTTCCCGCGCCTATGTGCACAGGTACCGACTGCCTAAAGACCTAGACCCAGTAGAACCCGAGAACGTACACGATCGGCTTGACGTTACTCGTACAATTATTATAATTAATAGTAGGTCTAATACCTACGCCCCCCGTGGGCAATGTGAATTCCACGGATACGTCCCTAATGTTTTCCTATGCGATTTTTGTATTATTAATTTGGAAAAACTAGAATTCAGCAGAGAAAATATCGCAGAAGGCACAACGGATAGAGTCTATCCCAACAAACAATCACTAAGTTTGCGCAACAAACTATCCTGCACGCTTTATTACATATATAATTGACCAATTTCTAACGATTTAAACTTAAAATAAAACAGTCTTCAACAAACAGAAACAGTCGGAACATCTGGAGCGCATTCCAGATTTTTAGTGTGCATGCACGCAAGTTGGCCTATGCATGAACGAATCCTATGCATGCCTAGAAGCATGCACTTACACGCTCGGTCGCACGCACAATCGCATGGTCGCGCGCACGATCGCACGCATGTACACACGCACGCTCGGTTGCACGCACACACGGACGCATCCTTTCATACAAGGTTGCACGCACGCACGCACGCACGCACGGTCGAGCGCATGGTCGCACGCACTCACAAACGCATACACAAACGCACGCACACACCCAAGCACGGACACACACGCACATGTGCGATTGTCCACAATTCTACAATTTACTGTAGAAATCGTTATATATTATATGCACTTCGCAACAAATGTCAACATGAAGTTCCATATCCGTTTTTGTTCTAAAACAAGGCTACGATTGAAAATAAAAATGCCGCAGTGTAAAGTGCGCGTGTATAATGACTTGATTTAGCGTGTGTCATTATCGTAAGGACACGAAAACGGAATGGCATGTCATTGCTGGAATAGCTAAATGAAGCACGTGTGCATTAACACGCACGATGCCACCATAGAACGATTACAATTTCGATTAGGCCGGCAGATAGTTGTAGGGTGCCGACGCTAGAGCCTACACACGCGCCAGTCGCGGCCTCGTTATCACAGGAGCGCGCCGACCACGCCGTTATTTCCAGCCGTTTCCGCCAGCTCGTCGTGTTATTAAGTTGCAATCAGCTAGATTTTTCCATTCGCACAAACGTAACTGTTTTTGTCAGATGTCGCCTCGCAAATAGCGACGACTAATAGAGTATATACAGAGCACTCGCGCGCGGCAAATAGTTCGGGAAAACGCCCACGCCCCCTGCGTCCTAGAGTAGACGCTAACACAATAATGCTTAGTTATGTCTACCCTCATGCAAGGCGGCGAACATTATTTGAAAATTGTACACTCAGTATCACGACTAGGTCCTGTCGATTGACGTGAACTTCACATTTTCTCCGTCCTTCGTCATTTTGAACAAACAACGAGTATCTGCAAACGGGTTATGGTATTTTATATATATATCATATATTTTTTATAGAACGTAAACAAACAGAACGACGCGAGCGCACGTGGTATTTACGCAATGATACCGTGTGTTTTCTAACATTTGGCAATATTCAAGAGTAAATGTTAAAACATACCTCAAAATGCACCATTTTTAAAGCTAAGACCCCTGCGGCGCTCGCGTAGCCCACCCCTACCACCTTGCCCATTTCACCCAGGAGAAGCACTGTATGTACACAATACATATATACACAACACATAACTTAAGTAATACGTAAGGTCTGGAGACTCCCATTAAGATGTATTATATCGCTAACACAGGAGCCACTCCATCAATGACAGTGTAAACAACAACAACATTGACATGAAACGATCACAATAATATATGACTTAAATCATAGTTGAGGATTATTCAACGTATTAACAAACATCCATATATAAAATTACAAATTATATGTACGCTTGTATTGACGTACAATACATACATATGTATACATTTCAATATGTATTATGAACTTACTTACATACAGAACAATTGTGAATATTACAACAGGATTCATAATTTGAAATAAAAAAATTTTTTAGTATGTAGAAAAAATGTGTAAATGTTATTAATGATATTTGGTGCATTCTTTACTGTCTCTACTCGGTTATTTCTAATGCACTTTTTTGCATATATATTCATGTTTAACTCTGGACATAGGGGAAGGTGGGGCAAGTCAACGATGTTAAGGCTTTTTTTTAGAGCTGAACGTCAATATTAAATTTTTTAATTACAGTTCCTACACCAAATTAAACTTCGTTATCTTAGACATCAACGATCACAATATAAAAGTGTCAATGTTTATTTTAGCTATTGAAAAATAAAAATGGTCTGCAAATTCGCCACCTTGCCCCACCCCTGGGGCAAGTTGACAACCACCATGGGGCAAATTGACGAGGTGGACAGCATACAAAAGATTACATTATCCACATTACATTTCTAATTTGAACGACAAGAAAAATATACATTTGACTGCACGTTTGGATAAAATCTGGGCCTATGCTAGGTTAAATTTAGTTGAATCATTGTATAATTAAAAATATAAAAAACACATCTTGCTAAACATAAAATCGAATTGAATGTCAAACCTATAGTGCATGGCACTATCACTAGAAGAAAATGTCTCAACCTTTAGGCCAGGTGCAGCTTAACAATAATCACATATATTGGCCGACACCTTCATAATTTGAGCATAATTCGTGCCACCATTGTTCACACTCGGCACACGCTATCCAATCCTCAAACGGCGGCTCTCCATATTCCGTGTAACATGCGTAACGTGCTGGACGAATGCGGTTTTTCGTTATTTTCTTTGCTTGAACGTTGAGTCTGGTTTGTCGTCTCTTCGCGCTTCTGCCTCTTTCTGTTTTTCTTTTCATCTTGGTCCTTCTCCCGTTGACTGTTCTTTGCCCGTCTCTGTCCAAGTTTTAGTTTCCTTTTCTGTTCTTTCTCATACTGTTCTTTCTCCTTGGTCTCAAGAGCGGCCTTTACTGGGGAATCGGTAATTATGTAGGAGGAAATGTCCTTGCTACTTGCCTACAGGTCGCTGCACATTCGGAAGAGGCCGAATGCCCCAAGGTGACACATCTTTGTTAGGGTGTAATATCGGCTGTATCTGATGTTGCTGCACTGGTGATTGCGACTGGCGTGGCTGTTGTGGCTGCGCTGATTGTCCTGGCTGCTCTGACTGTTGTGGGTGCACTGGCTGTTGTTGCTGCGTTAGCTGTTGTGGCTGCGCTGGCTGTTGTGGCTGCGTTAGCTGTTGTGGCTGCGCTGGCTGTTGTGGCTGCGTTAGAGGCTCTGGCGGTTGTGGCTGTTGTGGCAGCGTTGGTTGTTGTGGTTTCTCTGGCTGCAGTGATTGCTGTGGCTGTTGTGGCTACACTGGTTGGACTAGCTGCGTTGGCTGCTGTAGCTGTGCTAGTTGGTGTGGCTGCTGTAGCTGCGCTGGTTGGTGTGGCTGCTCTGGCTGCGCGGGCTGTTGTGACTGCCCTGGCTGTGCGGGCTGCTGTGGCTGCTGCAGTGGAGGTGGAAGGTCGTAGTTGCAGCAGGCGCAAAATCTGCATCCGAAAATGTCATGGAGTCGTATGGCTCAATACCACTGGCTTCAAAGCCTCCGACAGCGTTTCATATGGTGGCTGCTTTCAGATAAGCTGCACCTAACAAAGCCCCGACCTCTCTGTCCGTGATCGCCTTGCCAGGATGTGACGCCATGTAGTTATCACATGCTTGATTGTAGTAGGTTTTGAGAGGACCAAAGAAAGCGACATCTAAGGGCTGTAGTCTATGCGTCGTATGAGGCGGGAAACCCATCATGATGACCCCGTTTTCCCTACAGTAATTTATGCTGGCTGGGGAAATGTGTGATGCATGGTTATCTACGAGCAAAAGCACTTTGTTGTCACGAGAACACTTGACATGTTCCACAAAATGTTCGAGGTAGAGGACGAAGGTGTCCATCCTGTCTGTTGTGCTACACCTTTGGTCCCTGGACATCCGTTCATCAATTCCGGTCTCATCCTCACTCTTGGGAAGATTAAGAATGGTGGAACGTATACACCACCAGCACTGATGCCACAGACCAACGTGATGTTCTTACCTCTTTCAGCAGACACTATTTTCGCCACACGTTTCGCCCCGCTGGGTGACAACACTCTTGGTAACTTTGTTGGCACTGTGGATAGACCAGATTCGTCAACATTGAATATCTGATGAGCAGTGAAGTTGTCCTCTCTAACCTTTCGTAAGATGTTAGGAATGCCATAATTCGCTGCCGCCATGTTGCACGACATATTTTCTTCACGAACGGCATGCATGGAAGCAGTCATCCCATCTTCAGATGATGACCCCCTGTTTGTTTTTCGCTGGTAATGTCGTACCATCTGAAAATATAGATTAGAATAAACATTAAAATCAAATTGATCAACAATGGACCCGGGAGGGGAGGGGTGTTCTTGGGGGGTTTCCTTCCCCTGTGGCTAATGTTATGGTGGTCAAAGGACAAAATAGGGCGCATAGCTACTATAGGTTCTATATATATCCCCCCTCAATAAAACTACTCTCTGGCAACACACCTAGATCCGCTCCTGTTCATACATTCATAGTTTGGGACGGAGCGGGGCAAGATGACGAATTCGCCAACTTGCACTGGTCATCTTGCCCCGCACTGCCATTTTACAGCACCCCCTCCACGCCCGTTCAGATGTTTGGGAGTTTCGACTAATTACTCTGGGGTGTTGCATTACAATATACCGCTGTAATACAACACGTCTGAGAAACGCTTACTACACGATCATCAGTTGTAGAGTCTTATTAACTAATTTCTAATTCTTAGTACAAAATGAATTTACCTCGCTAAAATTGTCCGTATCATGCCGATCACGTTCAAACTTGCAGACAAGTTGCACGCGCAATTGGTGACGTCAATGAGGGACATCAGTGATACCATCTAGTGCACAATTTAAAACTAATGCAAATTCGTCATCTTGCCCGCTTCGCCAACTTGCCCCGCCTTCCCCTATACATATTATTTCTTTTACGTATAGTGCTGATGATTGTCATATACGTGTTTGTGTGCTGGGAATAACATTAAAGTAATCGGGTAAATGATTGTTAATTAAATTGTAGTAAAATGTTAGTTGTTGGGGTTTATAAATGCCATCCAACTTTAATAACTGAAAGTTTGTTATATAAATACGTCTTGTGTGAGCATTACATTTACTTAATGATATTATATGTATTGCTTTTTACTGTAGTTGATAATAATTACAAAGCAGGACATTTTGATCACATAACTGTAAGAAGGGAAAGTGGACCAAAGGAAAGAACACTTTTATATAATCAGATGGTTGTAATTTACCACATATAAATAATAAACTCGGTGAACGTGAAATCATAGCCTATAAGTAATCTAGTTAGGCGGATGTTTCTGAGCCGCCGATATAAATCCAGTATTTATGCATAGAATGTGTGCATGAACTCTATAACGGATGGATGTTGTCACTTACTCTCAGAGGCTTTAAAACGTACGTATTTATAATCGTGCGTGCCTGTATACATATGCCTACGAGTGTAGGAAAGCATTTGGTACATTAAGTGCGTGCGTGCCTAATAACAATCAGAAATCACGATAAGCAAGCACATGTTATAGGCTCATCCACACACACGTCAGCGGAAGAGAGAGAGAGAGAGAGAGAGAGAGAGAGAGAGAGAGAGAGAGAGAGAGAGAGAGAGACAGAGAGAGAGAGAGAGAGAGAGAGAGAGAGAGAGCAATCAATCACACTAAAGAAACGCTGCAATACCTGTCGGATACAATGACAATCGGATGACAAGAATGGTACACACGCTATGACCTTCACCGCAAAATGCTTCTGTCTATAGTTAGCGATGACGCCGATCCACCAAAAGGCAGGGTACAGTGGACGTAACTGGTCAGACTTGTCCTTGAGATACAGGAAACTTTTATTTAGTGCCATGTCATCATAAATTTACACATCAAACACCCATAATGCACAATGCATTATTGTTGAACTGTCGGTGTTGCCCACGAACGCACAGAAGGCGACGAAGGTGATAAAGAAAACATCCAAAGTTCAACATTATTGAAAATGTGTACCATCTTGTAACCATGCGATGTATGTACTCAGTATGCAGAATTGGGCCATCTGTATTTCAAGCCCGTTATATAATTTTTATATATGCCAGCGGATAGTTGGTGCATCACTGAGGTGATGGGCGAAGTTGTGCGTGCACGCGTGCCTGTTTTTAAATGTATACTGTACATACAAATGACTGAGATGTTCTACGCCTTCAGGATACACAAAGAACAAGCAGACTATGTAAAGGAGCTGGGTACTTTGCAGTTGCTGCAGCGATTAGCAACAGAAACATTTGGAAGCATAGAAACAGCAGTACTGTGTGGGCTTACTGACAACACCAATGACATTTGATATTCTAGTCATCATATTAATATGAATGAATCATTTATTAAACATGTACACATCAGTTCTATTAGACACGTTGCATATAAAAGTAAAGTATCTATATATATGTCAACTACCTGATTCGCATTAATATGAACCGCAATTACATACATGGCTGGAGGTATTGAAATTAATTATATAGGGATTCACAAGGTGCCTTTAACGTCTAAACTCAACTCACAGTTGGACACGCAAAGCAGTAATCAGGTTATATTCAGGTATGTAACGATGGTACACGTACCAGCAAACTATTAATTTATCAATCACAGTCACCCTTTTACGTCTGAATGAAAACTAATGATTGCATTAGAGGGTTGAAGTGTCCCTTCTTGAAGCCCATGACAGCCGACGAAACCGCCCAGGGTCACACACCAATCGATCATAGCCACTACCCACAGGATGCCTGTAACAATCATCATTAAAACGAGCTGTTTGTTATTATAACTAGCAAAAATGCCCGTCCCTTGACGAGATGGGATATTTTGAAAATATATAGGTACTACGTCTCTCTGGTGGTCGTAGATTAATCTCTAAGTTTGCCGCTCGAGAGTCACGCCATCTAAGAGGGAAATGTTAAGATACACACGCTAGGTCGGTTATGGTTAGATGGACACCCGTGATCAATCATTCTGCTGACAACTGAACCATTTGTAAAAAAAGAACAATCAATCCTGCTGTTTCAATTAAGTATCAAGACTATTATCTGTGGAGAAGCAAAGTTTTTATTACATATGGCACAGAGAATGCTGCTGAAAACAAACACCAAGTCACATGACTCATGCATGTTCATTACAAGTGGCATCATGTCTTGAAGGCTGTTGCTGAGATTACTACACTTTAGGATTCGTCTTCTCCCCACTCCAATTTCCGTGTTCTATTCCTGTTACACCCACATCCTAAAATAACTAGCGGCTACTATTCCTGTACCAGCCACTTTGTTTACCTTCGTCTGTTTTCCCTTGTAGTTTGCATCAAATTGCACATCGTTCATCTTCTTCTGACTTTGTTTGTAGTTTGCATCAAATTGCGATTGTTTTCATATTGTTTATTATGGAACAACATGTCTGAGTACACATGAATATATTTTAGTATGTCAGGAAAACAAACTAGTTTAATGTACAATGTGTGACAAAATTACCATAATAAAACGTGTTCCATTGTTTACTGTGGTTAGCTCTTCTAAAATATAGCTTCAGCCAGCATTAGTCACTAAAAAACGAATAATTGTGTGTGTGGTATCCTGAAAGAGAGCAAGACGTCTTCTAGAAGGAAGTGTTCTGACAGGAGTATATATGAAGCTGTTGATGCTGGTCATGTCTACACCGATGCAGTGACATTGACTGTGCAACATCCATGGTACGTCTTTATCACCTATAACAGAAAGCAAGTTACAACAATGTTAACACCTCATTTACATTATAGATTTAATGCCATGGACAGCAATTAAGAAACACTTTAATCCAGTGAGGTCACAAACATTTGGAAATAATGACAAAGTAAAGATGAGTTCATATATATAGCAGACTACCCAGTCATTTTACACTTTACTTCCTTGCAGACCTGTTCAATTGAACACCATCTTGACTTCTATTGGAAGAATTCAGCAATGCTGCAATAAAGACTATTCATATACAGATATACCTTTCTTACAACTGAGTGAGCAACGTGGATTGAACGAAGATGCCAAAGGTTTTGAAACAGCCACAAGATGACACAAACAAATGAATTAAGAACAGGGCTAATTAGTGATGACAAAAACAATGTACCCACACAACCAGGACTAATTAGTGACAAAAAACAATGTACCCACACAAACAGGACTAAATAGTGACGACAAAAACAATGTACCCACACAAACAGGACTAATTAGTGACAAAAAACAATGTACCCACACAAACAGGACTAATTAGTGACGACAAAAACAATGTACCCACACAAACACCCCCACAAGAATGCAGACAAATAAAATATGAAGAGTTGCAAGGAATGTTAACAACAACACGAGGCAAAGCACAACCAAATGTGTAACACAATGCAGCCTTACACCTGTCCCCCATCTACATAACTTGTCCATGTTGGTCACACCTGCAAGAAACAATGAAACAGCTTCTTGTTAGACACCACAGCCCTAACTAATCAAGAGACGAAGCACTCAAGCACAGTGCCGCATTGTATGGCCAACTGCAAAAAAGACAACGCCAGTTTTTTATGCACAAAAAACGCGCTCCAGATACAACGTCACAGACTGTAGGCAGTTGTGCGTCTTGTTGTTTAATGAGATTGTCAAGTGCATGCGTAAAGTGTCTACCTGTAACCCCTATTGTTGTTTAGTACAAGTACCCCAGTGGCGAGGGTGTGGGGGAAGCGGTACAAAGGAGGCAGTGATACACCCACACTGGGTTTGTAGACGGGAAACCTGGTTTATTGGACAATCTGCATACACGTGTCGTCCCACCCAAATGAAGTAGGTACATTGGTGAATGGAGAAGAACAAGGGTGCTGCATTGTGAGGGAGATGGGTGAAGGGTTTGAGGGTAGATAATACTAGGTGGACACACTTTTTGTTGCAAACTCTTGCTGGTCTGTCTAAGGATGTCTGTATGTCAATGTCTCTAAGTGCTCCAGGTGTGTCGTATGATTGATGAGCTCATTTAAAAGTACAGCACTACTCATGTAAGGACGCTTTGCTTCAACGGTGTTTTTTCAAGTGTGTGTGTGTGTGCGTGTGTGCGTGTGTGCGTGTGTGCGTGTGTGCGTGTGTGCGTGTGTGCGTGTGTGCGTGTGTGCGTGTGTGCGTGAGTGCGTGAGTGTGTGTGAGTGTGTGTGAATGTGTGTGAGCGTTTGTGTGTGCATGCGTGCATCTGTGTGAGTGTATGTGTGTGTGCGTGTGCATGCGTTACATGTTGAAACAAATAGCATGTTTACGCACAACAAAATTTAATAGTAACAGACAGCAGTTTGTTAGACTACAAGTGATGGCACATTGGGAAAATTGGCCTGAGCTATTGTGAGTGGAGGCAGAGGCCTACGAAAATGAAAACTGCACAGCTGACTGGGCTAACACACACTTCCATTGTGTGATGCTCAGCAGATGTAGCATTCTTGTCTCAAAGATAACACAAATCAAATAAACAGCTTTATATCAAATTTGCACTTCCTGCTCGTATCTGTCCTGGTTGCCTTCGGAGGAGTGGCATTCATTGAAGTCACACCCATTTTACCTATTGCCATAACCTCTGTGATAGTCAACTAACAATGTAAATGCATATTTGTTGTTTCGAGTCAATCTCAGAATGGTTTGCGGTGAATATGTAGGATAGTATTACTATTGTGATAGCTGTATTACTATTGCAATAGTATTGCGATAGTGTCATATCTATTGCCATACAATCATGATAGCATTATTGGGTGCCCTTGGAGTCAGTCGATTCCCAAAATGGTTAATCTCTGAATGATGCTGCCATGGTTTACGACTGTTAGTGTTAAGTAAATAAGTCAAATTACAAACTGAAAAGCATGCTTTCGAACATTGTTTTGTGGGGCACAAGTAGCCCTGCTGATCATTTTACTAACTATTATTACTATCGATAGTTTAATCTACTATCTGCGATAACAACCGATAGTTAAATATACTATTGACAATATGCTATCGTAACATCGACTATTGCGATGCATCACAAATTTGATGTATTTGTCATGGATGAACTTGTACAGACCAACGCAATGATTTTGTTTACAACTCAACCAGTGACCCAGTGACTGAGTCAGTGAGCATGCGTAAACAAAAACAAGCTATTCTGTTATTGCGTCACCAGAAAACAATGAAAACAACACATTAACAGACAACCAGCTTATGTTCCCAGCTTATGTTCATAAACTAACTGCGTCATTCCGGTACAAATGGAGGTGACGTATGAAATGCACGTCTGCCCATCTGTAACTCATTAGTGGGTTGCTACACAGGTTTCTTCCCAGAAAAACAGGTTCTACCCAGAAATGTTTTGCCTGGATCAGCCATAATTAAACTGTTTTTCAAGTACCCACTTTCTACTGGAATATGTTGGTCTTATCCAGAATTGTTGTTGGCACACCAACCGCTGCAAGGACCAGGTAAATGATACGTTCTTGGGTCCGCAAGCAACAAAGGTAATCACATAATCACCTGTTGAAATGAAGGTCATTTGGTGGCAGTCAAGGTGAAATGTTGCATAAGAGTGTCACCAGATGGAGCACTGTAATCAAACCGGTCTGGCCAAGGTTGTAAAATACACCTTCATAAGTTAGTCAATCATTAGTTTAATTAATGTACCAAAAGAGTGAACAAAAACACTAGAAAAGGCAATATGAAAAACCTGAAAACCTTGGCAAGTTATCCAGACAAGATTAACAAAATGTAGCCACGATTATTATCATTAAAGGGTTCCTAATTTTTAATAATGTTCTTAAGATTAGAATAAATATATCTGCAGTCCACCAAATTATGTTAATAAGCCCATTGTTTGCTAGTTGAATTGTTACCCAGCATAGGATAAACATTCAGATTATATACAAATCTATTGGCAATACAACGAATGCTGATTGGCTTAACTGCAAAGCTCTTTGATGTTCCACAAGGTTACGACGTTCCCACATTCAAAAGAACCAATTTGGCAAACTTCAATGATTCTAGATCAAGGAACAGAAAGAAAAAAAAAACGTATTCAACACCACATGAGTATTGACCACTTGAGGGAATTACCTACACCAGCAACAACGGAAGACCTTTCACATTTCCTCCTCCTGTCCTGGAGGAAGTCAGGTTCGGGCCAAACAAACAACCCAGCAGGTCAAATTTAACCGCTAAATTAACCACTAGCTCCCCTGACCACCCCAATTAACTGACCATTCAGGCTGCTGAAATGCAATTCTGCCAATGTGGGTCCAGTTGCTGAGGGGTATCAGTTGCTGAGAGCTGTGAGTTTGACAGGATGGCAACAGCCATAGGGGTGTCCATGTCACCTGTAATTACAAGAGAGGTGTAGAGTGGGGACAGATCATATTGTCAACCCGCATGTCAGCGCTCAAGATAAACCACCCAGTATTCACCACTGGTCCAGCTGTCCTCCTGACACTGATGGCCACAGACCACAATTAGGATCCAGCTGTCATTATACACTTCTAGCATAAAAATCTTCAGAAATCTATATATTTTTATACACATTTATAGCATAGTAAAATATGTTACAGAAAACTATAGACTACTACAGATTATGTAGAATCCTACAGTGCAATATATATTTTGCATACAAATATCTGCAAAAAATGTACAAAATAACCTATGGATGATAATATAAACAATGGAATACTATAGATTTCTATATACCGGCAAATGTGTAATAATAATGCACTGTAACGCATATCCTGTAGAAAAATATCTGTAAATATTTCTAGGAATGACAGACCACATACTTTCGGGAATGACAGACAAAATATACTTCTAAAAATGACACATATCATACAAGTATGCATACAACTTGGAATGACAGAGACCATACATACTTCTAGGAATGACACAGACCACACAGACAGATAGATTCCTAGTAATGACAGAGACAACAGACTTCTAGGAACGAGACCTTTAGGAATTACATAAAATGCCTAAGAATGACATGGACCACATAAAGATCTAAGAATGACACAGGCCACACAGACTTCTAGGAATGACAAAAACATATACCAACGACAGACCACATACTTCTAGGAATGACACCGACCACACAAGACTGCTAGGAATGAACCAAACGACTATGAATGACAGACCACATAATTCTATGAATGACACAGACTTCTAGGAATGACACAAACATCTATGAATGACAGCCCACATACTTCTAAGGATGACACAGACCACACATATTTCTAGGAATGACACAAATGTATATGATTGACAGACCACATACTTCTAGGAATGACAGACAACGTAGACTTCTAGGAACGACACAAACATGAATGACAGACCACATACAACTAAAAATGACACAAACTACACAGACTTCTAGGAATGACATAGGCCACACAGACTTCTAGGAATTACACAGAATTCTAGGAATGACACAGACCATATAAACATCTAGGAATGACAGACCACACAAACTTCTACGAATGACACATACTATACAGACTGTTAGGAATGACACAGATCATACATATTTCTAGGAACGACATACCTTTGCAGCATTTTTCGCAGACATAACAAGAAACACCATCAGGTACGTCTCAGACGGAGCGTGTATCAACAAGTCGCTGGCGTGTAGTGTGAACACCTACCACGTGCACGGCATTCCAGGAACGCCATTCATGTGGTCCACTGGTGCTCGTGTAATCAACTAGCGGGGTACACTGGCTATTGGGTGGGGCACGTCTTTCAGACTCACTAATGGTGAACAGTTAACTAACACACGGGAAGTGGGTTGACTGAATGATCCAGGTGTGCCCAGGTGTACAAGCCCACCTTTGTTGACACTTCTGGGATATCAAACACGTCTGAAGTCCTGATTATCTTTTTATCACAACCCCGGTTTCATACACCGATGCATAGAGCTGTGAGAAAGACCAGATGTGTATCTCTACATGTTTTTGTGCCAACTTATCCTCTTTGTGCCCAGGGGTGGCAAAATGACACAACCTCTCAACAGGTTCCCATTTTCTACGCACAGAGACTTACTGTCTCATGACAGATCTGCACACCTGATTAAAGATCATGCCTTACCATTCGTGTAATACCCATAAAACCTACAAGCATCCTGCTACATTGGATGAAGAAACGGCTCTTTTCATTCGTGATAAAGGGAACGAACGAGTCCGTCTGATGACAGAACTCATCGGTCTGCCTGGTTGATTGGTATCAGTGAGACACAACTGTTTCATTCATCGGGTTGACAATACATACAACTGAATCATAAGGTGACAAATTGTGTTGTCAGTCTTTGTACTGGCTGAAACAACAACTCGAGTACTTCAATTACGTTTGGACCAACACATCGGAACTCATTGTTGAAACTTAAAACACAAACACTTTGTTCAAGAAACTCTTAAAATGAATCTCTTCGACCTTGCTTACTTCTGGTGTATTAGAATACGTTATGAACAAATCTATTTATTTTATTTATAATATATTTATTAATTATAATCAAATATTATATTCTATATACATTGTTATATTAAAACACTATTCCTAAGACTGAAAGTTTGTTTTTACAAAGCATGTACATGCCTATGAATGGGCTGATCCCAGATAAGGCACCCAGCAGATTTTAGTGATACATTTTTTTAAATGTTGCACACAAATATCTGTAAAACTTCCACCTGTTACACTGCTTTATTCTAACACTCACAAAGTGAATCGCCTGCCAAAACAGGGTTCTAAATAAAGTTAGCAAACGCCACCACTTGCCGTATGTCAATGTATAGAGACCACAGGAAGAGAAACCGCCCAACAAGTTCCTGTAACGAAAGGTGGAGAATGCCAACTATTTCCATGAGAATATCAACAAGCACAGGTGGAAAAGTTATTTCACAGAAACCAATTTTTGAGGTGGCGATGGGAGGAGGGGGGGGTGGCTCCTCAATTGGGGTCGTTCAGTTCTTGTGAGACCTGTTTCATAGAAAAACATCCTTTAAAGTTTGAGGTTGAATAATATAAGTGATGGTGGGTGGTTATTTGAAAGATCTGAAGCCAACAGCTGAAGTGAAAATGTTAGAAGTATGCATGGAATGTATTCCAACATAAACATGTGTATAGTAGGCTGGGAACACAGGCACTGACAGGGAGGGAGGGAGGGAGGGAGGGAGGGAGGGAGGGAGGGAGGGAGGGGGGTGAAGTCAGTAGGAAGAAGACTGTGAGGGCAGGACACATACAAAGAAAGAAGTGGGATGATGTAGCACAGTGTTTAGAGCACCGGACTCTCAATCTAGAGATTCCGGGTTCAAATCCTCTTTCAAACCTAGGGCAAGTTTGTTCACTCCATGTTGTTCCAGTTCACTCAGCTGTATGAATGAGTACCTAGCTATATACAGTGGTGGATATTTCTGTACAAATAGTTTTTGCATAGCAATTACGACATGGCTGAATGCTTCCCGGATAAGTTGAGATGGTGTTCAATTGAACAGGTCTGCCAGGTGTAAAATATAAAGTGCTCTGAGCAGTCTCAATGCTATATAAGAACTTGCCTTTTTCGAAGAGAAACACTGATAAAAGCAAGCAGAAGAAACAGAAGAAGGTTGTAGAAGGTGAAGAGGAAGACAAAGATTAAGGTGGAGAAATAGCGTTAAGAACTGCCGTAAAAGGGCAGGGGTGAACAGCTGAGGAGATGATGGCAAAGGATCATAATAGGTGGAGATGACTCATCAAGATGGTGAAATAAACCAAGTGATGTTGCCCCCCCCTCAAGGAGTCAACTAGAAGAATATCTGAAACAATGTATAAATTACATTAAAAATGCACCAGTGCGCTGAACTGATCAAATCTATGCATCTCCTTTCTGTATCATCGTCAGCATCCGCGGATGATGTTTTATCAGATCGTGTGTTTGTGCATGCATGCTGGGAAATAGGGTTCATGTCTACAGAGGCCAGAACATGTTTACATTATACTCATCATCAGTCAAGCTATCGACCATCTTTTATAATCATTTAAAATAGATGGATGTATTTCCCTTTTGTCACCTTGCAAGCTACTGCAATACATTGCTACTGCAACACATTGCCACTGCAACACATTGCCACTGCAACACATTGCCTCTGCAACACATTGCCTCTGCAACACATTGCCTCTGCAACACATTGCCACTGCAACACATTGCCACTGCAACACATTGCCACTGCAATACATTGCCACTGCAATACATTGCCACTGCAATACATTGCCACTGCAATACATTGCCACTGCAATACATTGCCTCTGCAATACATTGCTACTGCAATACATTGCTACTGCAATACATTGCTTCTGCAATACATTGCTACTGCAATACATTGCTAATGCAATACATTGCTACTGCAATACACTGTATATTATTGCAATGTATCTTTATTAAAATCCCACATCTATAAGCCTTTCAATGCAGACATCTGTAACAATCTACATGTGGTATTTTATGTTTTTTAGCTGATCTGATAAAAGTCAATTATGTTGGTAATGTGCCATAAAATTCCTAGTTGTCTAAACCACTTTCAGAATTATCATAGTATTTTTATGAACTCATAAATGTATTAGTACTAAACATACTTGATTACCCGGTAGTTAATTCTCCCCACATAAATACACTTGGCAGTATACGAGTATACCATAAGGAAATTATGCGAGTCAGTACTTTTTATGCAGTAACTGTGACGTGACTGAATTATTCCCACAGAAGTTGAGTTAGTGTTGAAATTAACAGGTGCATGAAATGTGACGCCGTTTGGGTGGTCTTCGTGACCGCATGCTGTGACACATTAACACGCAACCTTTGATCTATTTTAGACATGGCAAATTTTTCTTAATTCTACTAACATATTTCTATGACCAAAGGAAATGCCAAGTTTTTGGCAAATGCTTTTTTGAAAAGGTACCATACATTCACTCACGTGGCTTAACTTAAAATTTTTTTTTACCTGGCTGAATGGGCTGAATGAATAGACGAATTCATGTATGAGCTGAAAGCAAATTACGCCTCTATATTTTACCACCTTAATAAATAATGTTCTAACCACAAAGATAATAGCTGCACAGACACAATGCAAACACCTGCCACTGGCACAGAAGAACTTATTTATCACACCAATTCACAGTTACACAACACAGCAAGATGTAATTACACGTAGAAGAAGCAGGGGAAAATTGTGCAATTTATTGTGTAAATCTGCATAACTTACAGCATGGGACTCAGCCATTTCTTCTGCCACCTACCACATTTCTAAGAAGACATATTCAATTTAATGACTACAGGAAAAAAGTGCACCGCACTTAAGTAAAGCAGACTATGGTAAATTGTGACACGGTAGATGTGCGTCAACGTTTCAACATTACACTAATGGAGAATGCGACACCGAAAAACGCGCAAACAAGCTGTCCTTGTCTGCCGAGAAACACCGGGAGCCTAAATGATTGGTGACGTAATTTAAGACGTTCGCCACTCAACCCATGCACCCATCAAGTGGGTGAATTACACAGATTTAAATATACATGTATTAACATTGTTTGGCAAGACGGGATGTTTGCGTATGGGATGATGTTTCAACAAAAGTGCAACAGGACGCCTTGTTTGCCATCTAATGGGGTGCTCATTATGGAAATGGCATCGTGCCATGATATGGATATTGCAAGAACTTAAATTAACTTTTTGTACTGAAGTGGATTAAATTGCTTGCAAGGTAACAAAGCAGTGGAACTATACTAAATGCTAACATAGTCTTTTTCAGTTTTTATTAAAGGAAGATGGGGCAGTCTAGCCGCACTGTTCACATAATAGTTTTAAAGTTGAATTGTCCATTCCTCATTTATTTATTTATATACTGTTCTTAATACTATAATAAATATACTGAAATACCTGCCAAATCATGTTTAATATGTCCGAAACAATGTTTACAATTTGAAGGTTGCACCCATGATGTGTTAATTTATAAATAATTCATTCAATTGATAAACAGCCGCTATTGGGGGAGTATTAGCACTTATATCTTTGACGTTGGCTTATTCCCACACTCCTGACCAAATTGAGACAAAGTACAACTGATTCAGCAAATGTCCTGAGCAGTAATAATTTCCTAACAGAACAGACAACCTCCATTTAACATTCTGTTAGTTATTTTTACAAAAAAAGTCTTCGTCTAAGGCTACCCATGAACTCACATAATGCACTAACCCTGTCTAAAATACCTCAAGCCTAAAGTAACAAAGTAACTCTTTCAAAATAGTTCTTGCCCTAAGGATACCATGTCCAGTATTAAAAATAGTGGTTAATTGGTGTGTTTTCATTGTAATTGGTAACCATGTTTTGTTCTACTGAGGAAGTGCTTATATGCAGATGTTCCGGTGTATAGACAATCAGGTTATCTCTAGATACCAAGATGACTTGTCTTGATTATGATAGACAAAGGGCTATCAAGACAGCATAAACTACAAATGTGTATGACAATGACATGTATATTGCTCTATTTCCTCTAGTTTAAGACATCAAGATCACATCTGGGTAGAAAAATGTAACTATTGGATGGAGCGACGTGGCACGTGGTTAGAGAATCGAATTCAAGAAAACGTAGACCCAAATCCTGTATTACCATAATGAACCTTGAGCATGTTCAATCACTCTACATTGCTCCAGCTCACTCAGATTAATGAATGAGTACCTGGCTGTAGACAGTGGTGGATATTTTGTACGAGTAGTCTTTGTGGTTGAATGCTTCCCATAGACAGAAGTCGAAATGGTGTTTGACTGAACATGTTTGCCAGGGAGTAAACTGTAAAGCGCTTTGTGCAGTCCTAAGGACTGGAAACCAGCTGTATAAGGCTATTCTTTTTCTTCTTTAATTACAAAATAAAAATTGTACTGTTCTTGTATATTATGTTGTTCTAATTCTATTTTCAGGTGCACATAAAGTACATTGGACTATATTGTGAGTTTGTAATTATTAATTAAATGGTTTTGGTGAATCATAGTTACAGACCATTAAGGGGTATGATGGAAGTAAAATGTTGACATGTTTAGTGGAGACTATATGCATGCCAGTGAAGATACACCTGGAAATAAAATAATCGAGTAGACCAGTTTTATGAAGATTGTATATATTAGTTAATGTGTTATTAAAAATGCTGTAGAATTTTATCCCGATACTCAGCTATTTAGGCCGATTTCCAGTGATTGTAGAAACCTTGCAGGAGAGTTGGTGAGGTGCAATCTGGCATGTAGCACAGTTAAAGGTTGTTTAAGAAAATGTGCACACATTTCTCATTTTGCCCCTATCACCCTCCCCCAAAATGGAAAGAGATGAACTGTGATCAAATGTTATTTGTTCACAAGGTACATAGCATGAAAAATAGATAGGTGAGCAAAAAATAAGCAACTCGAAACATGTCCAAAACAGGAAATTCTACAGTCGCTAGCACCCTCACGGCTCCTATCCTGACGGTTTTGGTATCATTCCAAAGGATGCACTTTTTGTTATTCTGGCATCATCTAGATTTCCCGGTAACCGTTCATAGAACACCTATGAACACACCTTCAATCATGTCTTTTTCGGTGTTCTGTACGATTCCGAACGATGTTGGCAGCGGGTACTCAGTACACTAGTCTTCTCAGTACACTAAGCGCTGTTTTCCTCATTTGCATAGGTTCAGACATGCACACTTCACCTTTATTGATTTCATGTTATAAGCTCCACCCATTTTTAAACCGCGGCGAAACTGATGTTCTTTGATCCCAGCGAAACCAATATATATCTATGCCGGCGTGACATCACAATGACGTACATCAACCAGTGGGTCAACATTTTCGAGTATACCAAAGTTATTTTATTTTATATATTATTTTATACCTATTATTTTAATCCTAGATCATATTTTTATATTGCATTGATAATTATGTCTGCTGTTATTTTAAAGTTTCTCAGGTTCTGCCAGTGCAGTAGGGATTCCCATTACACATGATAGTTACAGCCCAAATGGAGGCATTCCGTTTGGCACTGGGACAATGGCAGGCAGTGAGCCTAGGATAGTTCAATACACAGACATACAGCATAATCTTTGACACCAGGCTGCTCCATTCAGCCACCCCAGTGATCAGAGATAGGGCAACATCTACTATCCTGTTATAAATACAGATCAGGAGGCTTACAGCAGTAGGGAAATAGTAGGAACATTTAGCATTTGGGGGCCCTGAGGTGCCCTTAGAATGATTAAATCAAATACAGATTTATTGTGTATAGTGGCACTACCACATGAACTGTCCATACAAAATCAGAGAAAAAGTTTCGGGGGGCCCTGGAGGGCCTTATGGGGCCCTTAGAATGATTAAATCAAATACAGATTTCTCGTGCACAGTGGCAGTACCCTAAGATACATCTATGCAAAATTAGAGAAAAAGCTGCTGAACGGTTTCTGAGATATGGCAGCTAACGGCAGACGCAAAGTGATGGCATAAGTCCATTGGACCTTTGGCCCAAAGAATTAAAATGTTAAGATCTTTGTTGGTTTCTTCTGCTCGTAGTAATACCACTACTATTTGGAATGGATGTCGGTGATTCACCTAAACATCAAAATACAGTGGAACCTCTGTATTAAGGTCACCCTCGGAATTGGACAAAATGACCTGAATAGCCAGGTGACCATATTAGCAAAACTAATTTCCTATACTTTACTTCTTACAAAAATTATTTGGGACTGTCCCAGGGTAACCCTAATTGCAAGGTGGCTGTACTACTGAGGTGACTGTAACTTGAATATCTACTTACACCATCTAATATAGCATCCTTATAAATGATGCAGAGATGGGAGGACTGTGTGGTGGGAGATTGTCAGGGAGCAGATACTAAGAGACAGGGGGTGGAGATGGCAATGAAATTGGAGCAGTAATGGAATAAAACAAAGTCAAGGACGGCATCAATGTCAGCTTCATCCCGGACAAAGGAGAGAACAACTTTGGGGAATCATGGTTGTGGGAAGGAGTCTAGCAGGGCTAGGGTAAGCTACCACCCCACACCCCTTCCCAAAGTAGTTGTCTCTCTTGCAAGTGAAGCGGATGAAAGTAGTATACCACAAAGCCTCTCCTGTCCTCCTGGACAAATGTAAGCACTCTGCACGTCACCCCCCAGCCAAACCTGTTAGCTCCAACACCATTCAACCATGATCTATTTATTGCATAATCGTTGTTGTTGTTGTTGCTATATATCCAGGCACTCGTTTTATACTGTTGAGTGAATTTGGGCCAACTGCAGTAAACACAACTTTCCTGGATTTGGAACGTTCAACAACACCAAGGGTTTCTGAACCCCAATAATTGGGGCTATAAAGTATAAGTTCACTCACCCACTGTGCTGCCAAACCTTACCACCATTACTGCATGATGGTGTCACATGACCATCATCGTCGGTGCACAGTGCTGTCACAAGACAATATTCCAAATAAAATAATTACTGACATTTTAAAGAAACAGGATCGGGCATGGGTTAACAGCTATTCTACTTATCAACAGGATGTTTTGCTTGACTTTTGACTTGGTGAGTGTAAACAACTATTGGAACAAAGCACGTCAAAGGTGGGGATGTATGGCTCTGCAATAAGTGCCAATTACATGTACTTGCAATAGCAGTCATTTAGTATTTCATTTTTATTTTTACAATTACAAACTTTACAATTGCGAACAGTGTTTTGGGCCAATTAAACAACATTTGTTGGTCAGTATAGCTTCAGCATATTTATTTTAATATTAAAAACATTATTATTATATACATTAATGTTAATAAATGAGGAACAAACATTGTACCTTTATTGAAGTAGAAACATTTTGATATATGGAAATGTCCTGGGCATAAACACCAGTAGTATGCTACACAAATGATTCCCATTCTACTTATACCATGGCAGACTGAGAACTACACGCAGACTGAGAGTGTGGGAAAACTGCACCATGGATCCAATAACTCTGCAGGATCTCTTCAACAAAGGACAACACTGCAGTCTTGTCGTAAATACGACAATAAAAATGTCCCATACTTCAATAGAGGCAGTCACCACAGGCAAGTTTACAGAAAGATTTCAAAATGTGCAAATGGCACCAGAGTGGTTGCAGACAATCAAACTAAAACACTAGACGTGCAGTTAAGCACCAGGGGCCGGTTTCATGATGCGTACTTAAAGTTACACAATTATTTAGCCTCACATTTTTTGTGTAAATGTTCACTAATATTAAACAAATCGCATCATTTATTAAGACAATTGTCTTAGTGTTAAGAACATTCTTAGGCGCTTCATGAAGCCAGCCCCTGGTCATTATGACATAGAGGTGGTGGGTGGGTGGGGGGTGGGTGATAAGAAATGTGCTGCTTTTCAGAAATATTATACAATATATATGATTTTTTTTTAATCTACAGATAATGGAGAACAAATTATTAACTCTTGTGCATTTCCTATTTAGAACAAATTATATTTAACAAGATAACATTAAACAAGATTGCCACCCAGAGAATTAACTCTAGATGGCAGGTGGACAAGGAAGCCTTTTGGTTTATCGAGAGTCCAACCCTTTTTATCTACGTGTATCCCGCCCTTCAGAGGTATGTGTCAATTTATTTTTAAACATTCATGCTACTAGCACCCACACAATCAGCAGATAATATGTTCCAATCATTTACAGTCTTTTGTGAAAATGAGAACTGTCTTGTATCTAATCTACACTGCTCCTTTACTAATGTAACTTCATGTCCTCTGGTCCTTCTATCTTTCTTAATTGAGAAACAAATATTATATATCAATATTTTCATAACCATTCAATATTTTAAAAACTTCTATCTGATCTCCTCTCAATCTCCTGGTCTTTAGTGTTGTCAAACCACATTCTTTTAGGCGTATTTCGTAACTAAGATCCCTGAGTTTTGGTATCATTTTAGTTGCTCTCCTCTGTACTCTTTCTAGCATATCTATGTTTTTCTTGCGATATGGCCTCCATGTTTATATACAATATTCAAAATGAGGCCTAACTACTATTTTGTACAGTGGTATTATTAGCTCTTTTTCCTTATACGCTATATTTTGCCTAATTAATCCAAGGATTTGATTTCCCTTTGAAGCTGTAATTCCGCACTGTTCTGAAGCCTTCATATCAGCACTAATGGTAAATCGTAAGTCCTTTTGTTTTACAGTAGTACTTAGTACAGTACCACCCATTGTATATTCTACATCTTCGTTCCCATGTCCCGTATGGAGGCATTTACATTTCCCATAATTAAACATCTGCCATTTTTCAGACAATTTGATCAACCTGTTAAGATCACCTTGTAAATGCTGTCTATCTCCATCACATTTAATCCTTCTAAACACTTTTGTATCATCCGCAAATTTCAACACCTTGCTTGTTATATCATCACCCAAAACGTTGATATATATTAAAAATAATATAGGTCCCAGTACTGATCCCTGTGGTACCCCACTCAAAACCATTTTTTTATTTGAAGCCTCCCCATCAACTACTACCCGTTGTCTTCTGTCAATCAGCCATTTTTCTATCCAGTTAATTAAACCATTTCCTATGCCATGGGCCTTTAGTTTAAGCAGTAATCTTTGATGTGGCACTTTGTTGAAAGCTTTCTGAAAATCTAAGTAGATAATATTTACTGGTGATCCCTCATCTACCCACTTAATGATGTCTTCCAAAAAACAACATATTTGTTAAGCATGACCTCGCTTTTAGAAACCCATGTTGAGATGGATTTATCAACTTATGTTTAACAAGAAAATCCACCATGTGATCTTTAATTAGTCTTTCTAATAATTTGTAAATCACTGATGTTAATGATGGTCTGTAGTTCTCTGACTTGTTTCTCGAACACTTTTTAAATAATGTTTAATAATAAATTATGTTTGCTTCTTTCCATTCTAAAGGAACAACTCCCTCGTTTAATGACAAGCTGAAAACTTTTGCAAGTGGTGTGCTAATTTGTTCTACAATTTCCAATATTAGTTTGGGCGGAATCCCATCCACTCCAGGTAATTTATTATCCTTCATTACCCTTATTTTCTTAGCTACCATTTCTGGGGTTACAATGAACTGTCCTAAATAGTCTGATTCCACCCCCTTGAACTTAGCCTCTGGTACTGGCCGTGAACTAATATCTTCCCTGGTAAACACTGAACTAAAATACTCATTCACGTCTTCTGCCATTAAGAATCCCTCTGATATTATATTTCCAGCACTATCTTCGAGAGGACCGACCTTATCCTGAACTTTCTGTTTGCTTTGAACATATGCATAAAAACGTTTGCTGTCATGTTTTATATTACAAACTAATTTTTTTTCATAGCTTCTCTTTGAATTTCTAATTTCAGCTGTAGCTTGGTTTAGTGCTTCTATATAACTGCTGTAGTCTTCATAATTTCCAGTACGTCTATATGACTTCCACATCATTTGTTTGTACTTAATTTTTTGTATGGTTTCTTTCGATAAGTGTTTCTTTTTGGACCGTTTTCCTTGTTTTTTCAATGGAACAAACTTATTGTCGATGCACTCAATTTCACTCTTTAAGATTCCAGCATCCTGTTGCTGTCTTATTCTTAAGTGTGTTATTCCAGTCAATCTAAATTAAATATTTCCTCATGTCTTTATATCTTCCTTTGTGGAAGTTTCTCCTGTACTGCTTTTTATTATTCCTTTCTGATTTTACTTTGATGGTAAAATGTGTCTGGTTGTGATCACTACTTCCAAGTGTCTCACATATCTTGACATTGTGAAACTATTTAATTCTGTGATGACAAAACTATGTCTAACACATTTTCTCCCCTGGTTGATTCTAGCACATGTTGAGAAAGGAAAGTATCTTGTACTAAAACAATGTGGTCCTCTCTCCCCATACTCTGTAGAGATTTCCATTGTATATGTCCATTGTTAAAATCCCCCATAATAATACAATCCTATTTGCTCATTTCCCTTACAGCGTTTTCTACTTTTTCATTCTCTTCTATACCTATGTTTGAACTTCGATAAACTAACCCAATCGTTAACGTAGATTAATCTTCACAATCTGCTTCTCTTTCTAATTTTATTTCATAAGCCTGGATAGATTCTTTAATATATAAAATAACTTCTTCCTATTCTATCTTTCCTAAACATTACATAGCCTGTCAGTCCCAATTTGGCATTTCATATATCGGTGTTGGCCCTATTATGTGAGGGTCAATATCTTCACTTCTTTTGTTTACTAAGCTCCTTGCATTTAAACAAACGCATTTATATCCCGCTTCAGAACAGTTTTCCAGACTGTTCTTTACTGATTTATTTGTGCTATCTTTATTTATGCCTCCATTTCCAGGCTTCTTTGTGAATCCCCCGGTACATCTAGTTTAACTAGATGCAACCTATCTCACTATCAACAGATCGCAGCAGGTTCTCTGAAAAAACTGTTGCCCTCTTTCCATTTACAAGGAAGCTATCTTTCATGTACATATCTTCCCTCTCAACAAAGTACCCCCAAAAATCTATGAGTCCCACCCCCTCTTCTTCACACATCTACTCAACTAGTGCATTGATTGCTATCCTCTTGCAGTTTTTATTTGTTAGCCCCCTTCCTCCCATTACTGGCAAAATTCCTGAGAGAACAACCTGTTCTATCCTTGTTTGCTTTATCTTCCTGACTAACTGTCTGTATGTCTGGACTATTCCGGTTGTCCCCTCCCTCTCTGAATTATTTGTCCCTACATATACTAGAATGGCCCCTCCCTTCCCAGGACACACCACTTTCTCTACCCTTTCTGTTATGTGCTCTGTCTTGGCCCCTGGTAAGCAAACTACTATGTCTTCTCCTTCACTAAGTGTCTTGTCTGTCTTTCTCATTAAAGAGTCACCCAGGAATAGTCTCGTTTTTCTCCTCACCCCTTCTGTCACTGCCTCGGAGTAGCTCCTTCGTTGGTTGGTTGGTTTATTATTATTACATATTGCTTTGAATTGTATATTCTATCTACAGCTGTACATCTGTGGACGTAGGAGTGTATGTGATGGTCCACGCAAAATCACACTACAGAGCTGCCTGTGTAATAAAACTGTTATTATCATTATTATTACTAGTGTTGCAAAGTACCACTACAAACTACCTATTTTAGTTTGCATTATCTTCACTTGAATGCATTCATTACATACACACCACTATTCAGTTCTACATACATACTGCTTTGCCTCTAATACTAACTTGTAACTATTGTATATACAATTCCGCAGATTCAAATCCAACTACTTTTTTATCAAATCAATGCCAATTTAATTCGGGAATTGTAATTGACTGCATGCCTGTCCTACACCATAACTATGAGCCCAATGAGATCAATACGAGCGAGGCCAAACCTTGGTTGTGAAATCTTCCGAATCACGGTGCAACTAAGTACAGATGAGTAAAAGCATCGTGCACCAAGTCACAATCTAGTTTATGACCTGACGTGCCTCGGTGAGTTGGTGCGGTAGCAACTTAGAAATTCCTTCCGAATAAGGAGTGCATAATTAGCAAGCAGTTAGAAATGTGACCGGTCACCTCACACCCTTTGTGTCCCACACCTAAAGCGGCTACCTCAAATGTGATTTCATGTCACCTGCCATCACACATTCGCTGTCACAAAAGTGGGGTTTTAATGGGCTTGGAATTCTTTGAAAAGCAGTTAGGTCTGGAATGCTCATGTTCTCAACAACGGAGTCATAGTTCCTCGGTTGGCACATTTAGAGGGTTGGGGGTACTTAGGCGTACAATGCCCCCCCCTATAGATCAACCTCACTTTAAATGTCTTGATATGATTATACTGAAATGGCTGCATGAAATGTGACCACCTCGATTCTTATCCTATCGCACAATTGCCTAAGTATGATAGCTATTGCCTGAGTGCTCTATCACTAGGTATTTCCATTAAGATTCCCTCTACCTTTCAGGTTATCATTTAAAACTTCCTTAGCAAGCTATTTTGCCAAATGCAAATTGTCCATTGATGTTCATAATTTTAGTGTATGTATTGGTTAAGGTCTAATAAGAAAGGGTAAATTTGCTAAAATAACTGAGTTTGATCATTAAATTGTGTAACTTGCAAAGGTGTCTTGTAAATTCTCGTTGAATTTTGATTAGACCCTGTTAAAAATAACTGTGTAGTTTGTCCAATAATTTCATCAAAACTAAATAACATTTTTGACAGATGAGCCTGCAAATTGTAGCGGTTATGTGATCCTAAAGCAAGACAAAAAAACATTTGATTTGCTGAAGGAGTTTAGTTTTAAGGGTGAAGCCCAACTGTTTTTGCCTCAAAATCATTGCAACAGACACGCTAAGAGTGCATCTTAACCTACGTCATGACGCACTGAATCAAGCGAAATGACATATGGCGTTTAGGGACGGTTGCATAAGTTCACAAACTCCAAAAATATATTTAGCATTAGGTGGGGGGGGTTTGTCATCACCACAGACCACTTGGAAAATAAATTGCAACAGTGGCATCATCTAGTAATTAAAACATGTTAATGCAAATTCTAATTTTTGATCAATTTTGAATAAAAATCGCTAGTCGCACATAACATACTGCTTGTGTACGACCAATACTCAACTATATAACGTATTTTTGAACCTTGTGAACTAATAACACCAACTCTAACCCGATAACACAAGATGTTGCATAACGTTGTCTGTTGCCTTGTGCTGCATACAGAGTGTAACAAGAGCACGCCCCCTCCAGTGACTTACAACTCACTCATTCATCATCGCATTAACGAAAAAGCGTGTCGCGAATGATACAGGAGTGTCTCGACAAACAGGAAACGTACGTGTGAAAACAAAACCCCAGCTGTGCCCTGAGACATGTCACTGAAGTGGGGTTGTGTCACTGACATCAGTCGGTGTCAAACTTACTCTTGAAACCGCAATGCTCAATCTTGTTTTTTTAATATAGATGACAATTGCCTGGTTGATATTTTTAGCTTAATACCTTAAACACTACCCAGAATGCCACATTAATGGCCGCTGAGACAGAGCAGCATACATCAGAGGCTGTACCTTAATCTAACCAGACACCTGTCATAATCAGGTGATTAATTGATTAGCAGTAGGCGGGGTGTTTTTGTAGTGTAGCATTATAAAACTTAATGTGTTATTGTGAAGATAAAAAGCAGTGGTTCATGTGTAAAAAGTGTCAAAACCCTGAGATATGTGCACTATCAGGTAGTGTGGGGGTGCCGTGAGTGTTATTGCAAGGCCACAGGTTTGTTTTTATAGTTATCGAATTGGGATTAAAGGATATATCGCTACAGTCTCGATGAAAACAGGTTTATTGTAGAGATAAACAATGCGAAGAACTTCGGGGACTATGCAATCTTGGTGCTATGTAATAGCTCCGTTGCTTGACCTTGATATGGAACTGAAGGTCACACAAAAGGGTGGGGATGTGTGTGTGTGTCTGAGTATGTGAGAGTGTGTGTGTGTGTGTGTGTGTGTGTATGTGTGTGTGTGTGTGTGTGTGTGTGTGTGTGTGTGTGTGTGTGTGTGTGTGTGTGTGTGTGTGTGTGTGTGTGTGTGTGTGTGTGTGTGTGTGTGTGTGTGGTGGGTGCAGCAGAAGTCAAAGTTATGGTCAAATGGCTATGGATGAATGGAGACTGGACAGTGACATCACAACAAAGAAGCAGGAAGTTGACGAGGAAGGAGATCATAAGAGATGGGACTGTGATCATGGACATGGAGAGGAAGGGAAAAGAAGAAAGTGTAGGGATTTGATTAAACTGCCAAGGCAACAGGAGCACCTTGGGAGAACTAGCTTCACCATTTAGGGCTTAGTTACTACAAGAAATGGGGCATGGCGTCTATAGTTTATCAAACACATACCTGGAGTAAACATACAATGTAGGTGTAGAGGTGGGGAGGGGTGTGTGTGAAGGTGTAGGGGCAGAGGGCAGATCTGCAGTGAGTGGGGGGGTTGAGGTGTTCCGATAGGGGTAGAACTGTAATGACAGGGGGCAATATAGCTGTAGAGGGGGTGGTGAACCAGCAGGGGGTCAGAGGAGTTGCAGAAGGGGGCAGAGGTATAGTGGGTGAGGGTGGAAGTGTAATAGCAGAGGGCATAGGGCAGGGGGTGGAGGTGTAACACCAGGGAGCAGTGTGTAGCGGCAGAGGTGTAATGCCTGGGGGCAGCATGTATCGGCAGAGGTGTAACGCCAGGGAGCAGCGTGTAGCGACAGAGGTGTAACGCCAGGGGACGGTGTGTAGCGGCAAAGGTGTGACACCAGGGTGCAGTGTGTAGCGGCAGAGGTGTAGCACGAGGGGGTGGTGTGTAGCAGCAGAGGTGTAATGCCAGGGGGCGGTGTGTAGCGGCAGGGAGCGGTGGCTTCAAAAAACTCATTTCTGCTGAGTTGTTACAATAGACATTCCAGATTTAATGACCAATCACTCGCCTTAGTGGAATAATCATAGTTGCACCTGGAATGGGGTGCTTATTACAGCCCTGCTATACTAGTGGGTGGACACAACTAATATCTGTGGAAACACCCCCTGGGCACCAGTGTTTACCCTGTAATTAGTCAGCTATCTGCCACCACCAAAGAATGTTGGTGGTTTAAATGCAGTGCCATTTAACAGGGTAACAAAGACAGTTTACTCTGGGGGCGTCCCCAGTAACTCACCCTGGTGGCCCAGTAATCACTGACAAGTCATTGTTACCCTATAATAAGTGTTTAGCAGTAACGAGGCCCAGATGGGGTTACCGGGTAATTTGCATTTTGCCTGGCTGTGTCAACACTACGGATTGGTGATTGATCTGGTCAGTTCGGCCTACATGTCCTTGCATTGTTCCCCAATCATCCCCAACTGTCCCTGTCTTCTTATCTCCTTCTTATCTTCTATCTGCCGCAGAACGTTATACTTATGACATAGAGGATCCTAGTCCAAGAACGTTGCTTCAATTAGATAATGTGCACTGAAAGGTGTCTACTGTGTGTAAATTTACATTGCATGCACACACTCATACATACACACACATATTTATATATGTACATACATACACACCATATAAATACATAAACATGTCATTCATATGTATGTGTGCAAACACACACATGCACTCATCATGCGTATGTGCATGCATGTACCCGGTGTGTATGTAATATGTATGCAGATATGCACATATTATGTATAAAAAGGCAAATTCTTGTATAGCGCAGTATCCAGTCAAAACGACTATTCAGAGCACTTTACACTTTACTCCCTGGCAGACCTGTTCAATCGAAAACCAACTCGACTTCTTTGGGAAGCATTATGTATATATATATGTATGAATGTTTGTGTGTGCATGCGTGCGTGCATGCGTGTGCATGTGTGCATACACCCATGCATACCTGAATGCCTCCCAGACCCAGGGTGGCCCCCAACACTTCCTGTTTCCACATCAACACATACCTGGGAGGGAGAACTGACATGACAAAAACGTTGGTGCCCACCTTTCATGAAGCAGCTGCTAAACCTAAACACCAGCACCTGCAAGTGTTCCCATGTTCCTCGGTCCAACCGGGAGTGAACGCAAGCCAACTGTTCATGTTCTTTCATTTTACGTGATGGCAGCAAATATTCAGTAATTCCTACAGCATGTCGTTTGTTAATTCTATTTTTCCCCGGCACTTTCAGGTATTTTGAGACATTCACTCTGACTATGCAGCTACCATGGCAGCAAACCAGGACAAGACTGATATTAACTTAACTTTTGCACTGGTTATATCTACTTACGATTGGGCTATCGTATGTATTTTCCCTCTTAGACGGCTTGAACCTCGAGTGCCAAACTTTCAGGGATTAATCTACGACCCCCTAGAATAGCCATAGGACGTAAGATCTATCGTTTTTTTCAAAATGTATGTAAAGATTGTTTTCTAATATTTAGTAAATATTACTATTACGTCTGTCAACTACTAAGGCATCTGTCAGGTGACTGGCATTTTCATTAGTAGGTACAATGTCTTTACAATTAAAATACCGTATTATCTCCTATACACACGCTGCCTAATAGACACGCACCCCTTTTTACAGATATGACACCATCCACGGAAACTTATTTTCGGTAATGAACATGCTCTTCAAAAATGAAAAATATGGTAATGATACTGCTGTTGGCACCACCGTGTAGATACTGTCCACATAACAAATCATTGTAGTACTTTTTTCTGTAAGGTGGCACCACATTTATATTTTGAGCGACTTTCGTTTCATTCGCAAAGTCGGACATGTTGTCATAATAATGTAAACCTTCTTAACACTGTAGACGAAGGGTTGAAATAAGGTGATATTCACAACTGCCAAGTCAAGAGGAATGGTTAAAACATCGAAGCATGCTCTGGTGTCTGATTTAACGTCTTCGAGAATCGCTCCCTCCGTGCATGCAGTTTGACTTGCCCCGTTACATTTCTGGCAAAGCACGCAGGTTTGGATTATGTTAGCGCCGATTCAGCACAGGCAGAGGTTATCCTGCAATGCCCATTGCTGTCTTCTGACTAGTGTGATGGTTGTCAGTTTAGCACTGCTCAATGTATCGATCTGGTGTTTGTCCGAACTCCGGAGTTATAAAACCGCAAGCAATGCTGTCAGTAGCTGTCTGTTGTGAGTGGCATGTCAAGTACCGTCTTCTGTCGACCAAACGCCAGATGTTTTGGTAGATGTGCTGATTCTGTCTTTACTACATATTATTGCCTATTGTAGAGTTGCACACGTGTGACGTGTATGCAATTTGTGCATTCGTCCACCGCTGGCAGCTTGTGCTATGTATGTCTTATGATAAATCAACAGATGCGCACCCAAGCCTATAGACGCGCACCCAAGCCTACAGACGCGCACCCAAGCCTACAGACGCGCACCCAAGCCTACAGACGCGCACCCAAGCCTACAGACGCGCACCCAAGCCTATAGACGCGCACCCAAGCCTACAGACGCGCACCCAAGCCTGTACACTCACATAGTGCGTGTCTATTGGGGATAATACAGCATGTATTAAGGCTGTCACTTCTGCTGCAAGAAAACTCTGCGTTATTAACATAGTATTGCTGGACCAAATGTATAACAAAGGTCGCTCCGACCTAATGTCCGATGACCCCTCGGACGTTGACCTGGCAGTCAAATGTGTCAAAAACATGAAAAACCGTCACATTGACTTTTTTGTTAACTGAGTAACGTTTAATTTGAAATGGTTATGTGTAGTTTGGATATAATTTGTTAAGCCAATTACTTTTGCAATATTTTAACATGGAAGCAGCATGTTTTCTCTTACTGTTTATGCACATGTCTGTGTTTACTCTTCAAAGTTTGTGAGAGACAACCTAATTTATACTTTTAACAGTTACTCATCATGTTTCTAAATAAAACAGGGGCAGTTGTACACCAACGAGCAAAACTCTAGATCTCTCTTGATCAGCACTGATATGGGGCCTAGGCATTTGCAGTTCACTCATTGTTACAGTTGCAACCGAGCACAATCAGTTACTAGACAAAACACAACTGATTTAGCTAACTTGTGTACATGATGTAGGACATCTGCCAGGGTAGTGTAGTCAACTACCAGCCCTGGCATGTAAGGATGATCCAGGAAAAAAAAAAAAAATGCATAACCTTTTCTGGACTTTTTTTAGCTACGGTTGAAACAGTAGCTCCACCTGGTGATTAACAACTTCACCAACATAAAGAAACTTGTTTTCAGAAGAACATTATGGATTGAAACTGACATAACAATGATGTTTTAAAGCAATTCAGAATGTACAAATGATTTCCAGTAAATTAATATATAAAACAAATAAAATACCATAGAAACCTAATAACCTTAGAAAAAGCAATATAGAAAGCCTGATATCTGATGATTGAACAGCACACTACAGCTATATATTTGCAATTTCTGTAATCACACTTGCAAATTATACTTTCAAAGATGCTGCAATGTTTTAACACCAGTCAAAGCGTGTAAACTCATTAATGAGACAAAAAGAAGACATACCTGGACAAATAATGGACTTCTTTTGTTTTATTGCCACCCTAACTACCACATTCATCATCAACCAACTTCTCAGGTCGGAAATAAAACCACAACAGTTTGCAAAGAGCACAGTTTGAGTCAGGCCTGGATGGATGACATCAGTCACCCCTTGATGGGTGACATAAGTGGGGGTGTGGTTCAATACATGACGCAAGACTAAAAAACCTGACAGCTCTGTTGCAATTTACTGATGACGTCCAACCATTATAATGCAATATATTTGTCGACAGCTGTTTTAGTGCGTAATCAGCATAAGTACCATCTCTCGTACAGTTTCAAAGCAAGGCGAGAAAAACACAGAATGAATGGTCTGAGGAGGAGACGAGTACTGAGTAACCTATCAGGAAAATGGCCATAAAGACTTGGAATTTGAAACTAGATTTATTTTCACTATGAAACCATCAAACTTCAGGACAGAAATGTTTTTTTTCTTCGCTCATTGCCTTGCAGCATTCCGTAGCCCTGTGGGAACGGTACACGCCTTAGGCTGACGTAATGCGATGTCATTACCAGGAACACAATAACAATTTGTCATCAGCACAGAGTGCAGTACAGTTACCACCCACACACCGTCTTACAGCACAGAGTGCAGTACAGTTACCACCCACACACCGTCTTACAGCACAGAGTGCAGTACAGTTACCACCCACACACCGTCTTACAGCACAGAGTGCAGTACAGTTACCACCCACACACCGTCTTACAGCACAGAGTGCAGTACAGTTACCACCCACACACCGTCTTACAGCACAGAGTGCAGTACAGTTACCACCCACACACCGTCTTACAACACAGAGTGCAGTACAGTTACCACCCACACACCGTCTTACAGCACAGAGTGCAGTACAGTTACCACCCACACACCGTCTTACAGCACAGAGTGCAGTACAGTTACCACCCACACACCGTCTTACAGCACAGAGTGCAGTACAGTTACCACCCACACACTGTCTTACAGCACAGAGTGCAGTACAGTTACCACCCACACACCGTCTTACAGCACAGAGTGCAGTACAGTTACCACCCACACACCGTCTTACAGCACAGAGTGCAGTACAGTTACCACCCACACACCGTCTTACAGCACAGAGTGCAGTACAGTTACCACCCACACACCGTCTTACAGCACAGAGTGCAGTACAGTTACCACCCACACACCGTCTTACAGCACAGAGTGCAGTACAGTTACCACCCACACACCGTCTTACAGCACAGAGTGCAGTACAGTTACCACTCACACACCGTCTTACAGCACAGAGTGCAGTACAGTTACCACCCACACACCGTCTTACAGCACAGAGTGCAGTACAGTTACCACCCACACACCGTCTTACAGCACAGAGTGCAGTACAGTTGCCACTCACACACCGTCTTACAGCACAGAGTGCAGTACAGTTACCACCCACACACCGTCTTACAGCACAGAGTGCAGTACAGTTACCACCCACACACCGTCTTACAGCACAGAGTGCAGTACAGTTACCACTCACACACCGTCTTACAGCACAGAGTGCAGTACAGTTACCACCCACACACCGTCTTACAGCACAGAGTGCAGTACAGTTACCACTCACACACCGTCTTACAGCACAGAGTGCAGTACAGTTACCACCCACACACCGTCTTACAGCACAGAGTGCAGTACAGTTACCACCCACACACCGTCTTACAGCACAGAGTGCAGTACAGTTACCACCCACACACCGTCTTACAGCACAGAGTGCAGTACAGTTACCACCCACACACCGTCTTACAGCACAGAGTGCAGTACAGTTACCACCCACACACCGTCTTACAGCACAGAGTGCAGTACAGTTGCCACTCACACACCGTCTTACAGCACAGAGTGCAGTACAGTTACCACCCACACACCGTCTTACAGCACAGAGTGCAGTACAGTTACCACCCACACACCGTCTTACAGCACAGAGTGCAGTACAGTTACCACTCACACACCGTCTTACAGCACAGAGTGCAGTACAGTTACCACCCACACACCGTCTTACAGCACAGAGTGCAGTACAGTTACCACTCACACACCGTCTTACAGCACAGAGTGCAGTACAGTTACTACCCACACTCCGTCTTACAGCACAGAGTGCAGTACAGTTACCACCCACACACCGTCTTACAGCACAGAGTGCAGTACAGTTACCACCCACACTCCGTCTTACAGCACAGAGTGCAGTACAGTTACCACCCACACACCGTCTTACAGCACAGAGTGCAGTACAGTTACCACCCACACACCGTCTTACAGCACAGAGTGCAGTACAGTTACCACCCACACACCGTCTTACAGCACAGAGTGCAGTACAGTTACCACCCACACTCCGTCTTACAGCACAGAGTGCAGTACAGTTACCACCCACACACCGTCTTACAGCACAGAGTGCAGTACAGTTACCACCCACACACCGTCTTACAGCACAGAGTGCAGTACAGTTACCACCCACACACCGTCTTACAGCACAGAGTGCAGTACAGTTACCACCCACACACCGTCTTACAGCACAGAGTGCAGTACAGTTACCACCCACACTCCGTCTTACAGCACAGAGTGCAGTACAGTTACCACCCACACACCGTCTTACAGCACAGAGTGCAGTACAGTTACCACCCACACACCGTCTTACAGCACAGAGTGCAGTACAGTTACCAACCACACACCGTCTTACAGCACAGAGTGCAGTACAGTTACCACCCACACACCGTCTTACAGCACAGAGTGCAGTACAGTTACCACCCACACACCGTCTTACAGCAGAGAGTGCAGTACAGTTACCACCCACACTCCGTCTTACAGCACAGAGTGCAGTACAGTTACCACCCACACTCCGTCTTACAGCAGAGAGTGCAGTACAGTTACCACCCACACACCGTCTTACAGCACAGAGTGCAGTACAGTTACCACCCACACACCGTCTTACAGCACAGAGTGCAGTACAGTTACCACCCACACACCGTCTTACAGCAGAGAGTGCAGTACAGTTACCACCCACACACCGTCTTACAGCACAGAGTGCAGTACAGTTACCACCCACACTCCGTCTTACAGCAGAGAGTGCAGTACAGTTACCACCCACACTCCGTCTTACAGCACAGAGTGCAGTACAGTTACCACCCACACTCCGTCTTACAGCACAGAGTGCAGTACAGTTACCACCCACACACCGTCTTACAACACAGAGTGCAGTACAGTTACCACCCACACACCGTCTTACAGCACAGAGTGCAGTACAGTTACCACCCACACACCGTCTTACAGTCGTCATTGGGCGTTTTTGTTCAACTTACACCAGCTGTTGTTAGACTGAATAAAAACTGCAATTTGGTAAAAAAAATTGCACTGTTGAAAGAGCTAAATCTAATAGAGTATGTAATACACAATGCCTTGCCGCTAATTCATCATCATGTTTGCTTTATATAATTCCTTGATTCTCTGTCTATAACATCTAATAGAGTATGTCATACACAATGCCTTGCCGCTAATTCATCATCATGTCTGCTTTATATAATTCCTTGATTCTCTGTCTATAACATCTAATAGAGTATGTAATACACAATGCCTTGCCGCTAATTCATCATCATGTCTGCTTTATGTAATTCCTTGATTCTCTGTCTATAACATCTAATAGAGTATGTAATACACAATGCCTTGCCGCGAATTCATCATCATGTGTGCTTTATATAATTCCTTCATTCTCTGTCTATAACATCTAATAGAGTATGTAATACACAATGCCTTGCCGCTAATTCATCATCATGTGTGCTTTATATAATTCCTTCATTCTCTGTCTATAACATCTAATAGAGTATGTCATACACAATGCCTTGCCGCGAATTCATCATCATGTGTGCTTTATATAATTCCTTCATTCTCTGTCTATAACATCTAATAGAGTATGTAATACACAATGCCTTGCCGCTAATTCATCATCATGTGTGCTTTATATAATTCCTTGATTCTCTGTCTATAACATCTAATAGAGTATGTAATACACAATGCCTTGCCGCTAATTCATCATCATGTGTGCTTTATATAATTCCTTGATTCTCTGTCTATAACATCTAATAGAGTATGTAATACACAATGCCTTGCCGCGAATTCATCATCATGTGTGCTTTATATAATTCCTTGATTCTCTGTCTATAACATCTAATAGAGTATGTAATACACAATGCCTTGCCGCTAATTCATCATCATGTCTGCTTTATATAATTCCTTGATTCTCTGTCTATAACATCTAACAGAGTATGTAATACACAATGCCTTGCCGCTAATTCATCATCATGTCTGCTTTATATAATTCCTTGATTCTCTGTCTATAACATCTAATAGAGTATGTAATACACAATGCCTTGCCGCAAATTCATCATCATGTGTGCTTTATATAATTCCTTCATTCTCTGTCTATAACATCTAATAGAGTATGTAATACACAATGCCTTGCCGCTAATTCATCATCATGTCTGCTTTATATAATTCCTTGATTCTCTGTCTATAACATCTAACAGAGTATGTAATACACAATGCCTTGCCGCTAATTCATCATCATGTCTGCTTTATATAATTCCTTGATTCTCTGTCTATAACATCTAATAGAGTATGTAATACACAATGCCTTGCCGCAAATTCATCATCATGTGTGCTTTATATAATTCCTTCATTCTCTGTCTATAACATCTAATAGAGTATGTAATACACAATGCCTTGCCGCTAATTCATCATCATGTTTGCTTTATATAATTCCTTCATTCTCTGTCTATAACATCCTTAAAATTACACAAATGCATGCACATTAAAAAAAAAAAATCGTAGTTATAAAAACAAATTTAGGTCAGTAATGACACAAGGACTACATTAGACCTCTTGGATTGACAAACTGATCTACAAAAACATCAAGTTCTTTATTAATCTCGTAGGTTTCATTTCTAAATATTAATGTTTCATACTAAATGAAAGTGAGACAATTACACATTGCTGACATATTGCATGTACTAAAATATAATTATATCTTACACTTCTTAGAATGACTTGAAAATGCCACACAAAATACTAGAGTACTGTAAATTTTGACTCGAGATGCTAAATGTTATGCGTTTTACCAGCTGTTAAACATGGCCACTTCACAATTCATGATAAAAATACCAGTACTTAATTCTGTGTTAAACAGCAATACCAATAAGCAACATTGTGTTTTGGATGCAGTCACAGCATTTTTTTTGACACTGAACTAATTTAAATTTGTCTTGTGTTGACACACATTGTCATACAGGTTGTACTGAAAATATTCTGTCAAACGGTCCATTGATTGGAGGTGCCAAGAATCGACTGGTTTGTAAAAGGTACGTTCTTAGATAACGCAACATCCAGTCCTTAGGACTGCTTAAAGCACTTTACAGTTTACTTTCTTGCAGAACAGTTTAATCGAACACTATTGCAACTTCTCTGGGAAGCTTTCAGCCATGCTGCAATTATTGCACAAAGACTATTCGTACACAAATATCCACCAGTGTCTATAGCCAGGTACTCATTTATACAGCTGCGTGAACTGGAGCAATGTGGAGTAAATGAACTGAAGTTCAAAATGCAATACGAGGATTGGAACCAGGAATCATCCGACGGATGTTTTAACCACTACGCCATCTCACATAGTTTGGTACAACTTGCCGAATCATTTAACATCGTGTGTCTTTCGGTGAGGTATTTACAGTTGTATTTACATTCTACCCAGTGTCAAGCTAGGGTACATTTGGTGGTCTCTCTCTATACAATATACTAACAAAACCCCACCTGCATTAGGGGGAGACACAAAAACACAAGGACAGTCATATAATCACATCATCTGATCCAGCACTCCTGTCATATGGAAAAACATAGAAATTACCTCATTTCTATAATATTACTATTTCTCATTTGCAGACCAACCACATCCAACAAAATATATTTTTTATTTTGGAAGGACTACAGCCACATCCAATTTTTATATGGATTTGCTTCAAATATAAAACATTCTTTATTGTAAAATATTCTCTTGTGCTGGTCACACATAAATCTGTATGACAAATTTGTAGTGTTTGATGAACAAATAAATGGTGTACTGGTTAACCTTTGTAAGAGAAAAAAGATGGTTTTGCAGTAGACTAAAACAAATATTTCTTTTTTGTATCTTATAGGTATTATACTTATCTTTACTGGGCATTTTTATTAACTTGTAATTTGAATATCACTTATAAGCTCAATGTTGTCTTTTGCAGTTTTGTACCAAAAAGAAAATTTTCCCAAAAAGTCACATACAAGGTTTTATTAACATGCCATATTTTTTATATAAAGCAGATTTTTAACAACATGCCACTTTTGTTTGATGTAGGTATATTTAGTACCGTATATTTGGCAAAACTACAAAAGTACAATTTATAAAAATGCAATACAGCCAACCAAGAAAATGTGCTCCGTCTGTATTTATTATCAAATTCTGACAAACCTGCATCAGTGTGTGGAATTAGTTGTCTGTTGAGTGGCCAGGGTGCGCCAGTAGTCGTGTAGTCTCTGTAGCCAGAGACCCCAGTAGTGGACACACTTCTGGCGCGGTAACAGGTGGACATGGGCCGGGGATCCGTCTTTGTACGCAATCACCAACAGCGCACTTTCTATCTACAACCACACACAGACAAGCTATAAGATAAGATAAGTACTTATAGAGCATGGTATCCAGTCTTCAGGACTGCTCAAAGTGCTTTACACTTTACTCCCTGGAAGACCTATTCAAGCAAACACCATCTCGACTTCTCTGGGAGGCTTTCAGCCATATTGCAATTACTGTGCGAATACTATTCATACACAAATATCAACCACTGTCTGTTGCCAGGTACTCATTCATATAGCTGAGTGAACTGGAGCGCAGTAGAGTGAACAAACTTGCCCAAGGTTTGAAACAACAGCTAGAGGATTCGAACCGGATCTCTACACCACTGCGTTCCAATAGCTAACACATCAGCGAAACTCCAATGTAGATATTGTATATTAAAAGTGCCTCCCTATTCATTGTTTTGCTTACTTCATTTCAAATTAATTGTCAAGTCTCTGGATGATGTAATAAGAAATGCTACTGGACTGCATCAAATGGTAAACACTGTTATCAGTAGTGTTTGGAATTGGTTTGATTTTTATAATCGATCATCGTTTTGGCTAAACCGACCAGTGATTAATCATTGGTTTGTAGACGTCCATTCTAAGAAGTTTGATTGCTAGGTGGCAGTACTACCGTGACCTATTTATTGAACGGCATCATAGTTTAATGTGCTGTCTAGTCCCCTCAGATAAGGCTTCCTAATACACCATAAGCGTAGCAGTTTTGAATGATGTTACAGTAACATCTTTTTCATGAAACTGAAACATGGTTTGGTCTTTCGGTAATCACAAATACACATTTAACTGATCAGAAGCACAAATCAACCAATCATTGCCAAAACAGATTAATCAGAATAACACTAAGTATGAGTACCTTCAAGTCAAGCGAGGGGTCAAAGTTGACAGCGCCCATGTATGCTGCCAGCTGAATGGGATTGTCGTATGTGTAACGAATGTCGGCTTTCTGTCTCTTTGATGTCTTCCAGTCAATCACACACAACTGGTCTCTACAGTGATAACAAAAAACCTACGATCAACGTTCAGTTTGGCAAATGTATCAAGGAAAGATTATTTCTGGACTGTTGAGCATTTACAATAACCATTACTTTAAACATTTATCAGAATTATTTAGTACGCCTTATGGTTTATGCACTTTCCCGTGTATGGTATGCACCAATTCTTTTAAAACTATATTCGTTTGATATTGCACATAAAATAACCAGAACACAGAATAGCTGCGCATTGATCAAACCACAGCACACAGAAATAAATAGTAAAATGCACTATGTTAAGCAGACCAAATTGTTCAAATTTTTTACATTTAAATAGCAAAGCAGAACCTTAAATATGATGGCGATTGCAACAAAGTGGATGAGAAAATTACCTGTATTTGGCGACACAATCATAGATGCCTCTGTAATGTAGCTGAGGGTGTTGCACCATCTTTTCGGTGCTCACTACCTCCCCGACGTCTGCAAACACAGGCTGTATACTCGACCAATAGCCCTCGTTGGCACCCGACAAATCCAACTCCTCCTCCGGAGTTCCACCCAGGAACTTCTCAATGCATGAGTGGAAGATGGATCCGTTGCTGAAGATTTCTGAAGACAAACCACTAAAATATGTGAGTCAAGTATTCGTACTAAATGTCGTTTTGCTGAAAACAATTAGAGAATAGAAATCTAACAGAAGCTGCAACAACATTTTTCATACATCATAACATGTGTATATCAATATTTTAAAAGTAAGATTTAATTGTTCATAACATTAACCATCAAATGGTATGTTTCAGAATGTCAGAAAGAAAACACAAAGCAATACTGTAATAAATCGCAATGTTCTGAAGCATGTTCATAGGCTCATTAATAACATCTGATGAAACGATAAGATCAAGAGACAAAATGCTCAGGCCTACACAACTTTCCACACCATGAAATATATTTTAATAAACAAAAGTACCCCGGTATATCACTTGAAGTGAGAAAATATGTATTTCAATGCTACATACAGCCTATATGATCACTCTGCTATACATAGGTATAGAATTGTGATTCATGGGCAATGTCTAAAAGATGAAAAAACTTCGAAGCAACAGAAATTTGGTTCCTGTTTAGAATGTTAAGAGTACCGTGAAAAGAAAAGTAATAAAGACTGCATTAGTACAGCTTACGGAAACAGCAAGCATGATTCATTGGTCAGATTAAGAGATTCAAACAAAAGTTAGAACAACAACAGGAAAGATTAAGGGAGAATTTGAAGAGGATGTCAGTGAATAAAAATACTGAATAGTATATCAACATACATATATAAGCTACAAAACCAAGCAGTTTGGAGGGTCAATGCCTGCATCAGACATAGCACATAGAAGAAGTATTGCACATGAGTTCCTACCTTGCTTGTACTTCGCAAAACCATCTTCTCCAAGCTCGGCAATCATTTGCTTTTCCCACCTCTCAAGGAAGAATCGTGCCTCTGGCGACATGGTCTTACTTAAAATTGATGTCACACTAGGCAACCTTAACAGAGTGTCTGTCACACCTGGTATGGCAAGCGTTTCTGCAGTCTGAAAATGTGCAAGTCCCAAGTGGTTTGGCTGTGATGGAGGAAACAGGGGGAACATGAAAATAGAGTCCATATTTCCAAGATCAATTTTGGATTGTTCTGCTTTAGTTGTAGCACTCTGTGCAAGAGGTTCAGAAGAATCTGTATCAATACCATCGACTGTTTTTTCAATAGTGTAAGTCTGTGACTTCTCATCATTGGTGTCTTTTGCTGGTATAGTTGTTGTTTTGGAAGTGATCCAAGGACTGTTCTTAGGGTCCTTCTGTTTCTTCTTTAGAATGGGACCATAAAGCATTTTGTCAACATATTTTTGACGTTTAAGCTTATCCAACTCTGATTGCTTCCATGTCTTCTTCGGTGATGATGGTGACTGTGTCTTTTGGGTCAAGGCACGAGTTATACAGAAGCGTCTGGTAATGGGCACATGAATAGGATGCAAACAAAGAAAGACGCTGTCACTGACGTCAATTTTGACGGACGGCGTTTTACCGGCGTTTCTAATCACGTAATTCACATAAGCAGATCCGACGAATCTAAAGTTACTAAGCTGATGTAAAATATGACAGCGACACTGACCAAACGTAATGACAGGTAAGCGACTAGCTGTCAGCATGGTTACAATTGCAACGACCAAGCAATATGAATTGAATCTAATCTAATGAATATAAAAACGGCAGTGGTGTGAATTATGTCTATTATCGCCCGCATTCACACACAGCAATATATCTTTCGACTCAAGTCACGGCGATGATCGTTGTTGCATACATTTCAATCGGATATCATATATTACATGCCCTGTCTATGTAAATTGACGCTTTGCCCAAAACTTGTTTTCGGCGCGAGAAACAAACACCAACGCGATTTGTTAGAGGGCGCAGTAACTTGCTGCGATTGGTGCTGACATCACGCGGGCTTTAAATTGGGTTTAAGCCGGTATTGCGTAAAATAAAGTCCTTGAACGCAAATATGCACCCAAAAACAATTATTTTATATTGGTGGAAGCACAAATCGTGCGCCTTAGAGTTTTATGTAGTTTTTGTTAAAACAAAATCTTCCGTAATTTAGCCATATTCTAAATCTCAGGCATATATATGTTCGATATCCTGGAAACAAACTGTTAGCGTTGTACTGAGTGAAGTACTTACACAAATAGACTGACAAAATACAAATCTCATAAAAGACGTCCACATAAAAAACATGCATCCTATATGTGCGGTGTAAATCATGCGAGTCAATATCAGATGAGGCAGTGTAATAAAATAGGCTAAGAACATTATAACATGAGATTCGGTGACATGGTTTCTGATGTTGCACGAATTTTGCGGTTGTGAGTATAATGATATATAATATTATATATATATATATTATTTCAATTATGGCAGAAGAGTGTAATATTTTCAAGCTATCTAACACTAAGATTGGCAAAATTCCAAAAAGTTGTGCTTTGTGCAGCAAGAGGAAGCCCTAGTTCTAATGTTGGAATTGACTCTTCGAACAAAAATTAAACCCAATTAAACTAGATAATATGACAAAATACATTTATTTGCAATTAATGTTATGCATATTATCATTTGACACAACACATTGCAATAACAACAAACCAAGAGCACCACTGCTCACTGTTACAGTATTTTAAACTTAAATTGGTTCCCATATATTACATGCAGCAATTAATAATTTCCTGATAATTTGAATATATTTCACAGTGGCGCCACCTGGTGAAAGGATAACCAATCAATAAGCCCACTGGACAAAAGTAAATAACTCTAAATAACTAACCTTTTATTTGTAATACGTAGTCAATTGGTGGCTCAGTAACCAATGGTTCAAGGACGCAAATGAGCAGATTTGAGTGGACCTTGGCACCTGAGAGGAGAAACAGTTACAGTGCTGCCATGTTAACATTTAACAAGATTTAACAAGATTGCCACCCAGAGAATTAACTCTAGGTGGCAGGTGGACAAGGAAGCCTTTTGGCTTATCGAGAGTCCAACCCTTTTTATCTACGTGTATCCCACCCTTCTGAGGTATGTGTCGATTTTATTCATATTCATGCTACTAGCACCCACACAATCATCTGTTCCATTAAGTTACAGTCCTTTGTGAAAATGAGAACTTTCTTGTATATAATCTACACTGCTCCTTTGCTAATGTAACTTCATGTCCTCTAGTCCTTCTATCATTCTTAACTGAAAAAAAATATTTCTATCAATATTTTCATAGCCATTTATTATTTTAAACACTTCTATCTGATCTCCTCTCAATCTCCTGGTCTCTAATGTTGTTAAATCACATTTTTTAGACGAATTTCATAACTAAGATTCCTCAGTTTTGGTATCATTTTAGTCGCTCTCCTCTGTACTCTTTCTAGCATATCTATGTCCTTCTTGCGATATGGCCTCCACGCTTGTATACAATATTCTAAATGAGCCCTAACTATTGTTTTGTACAGCGGTATTATTAGCTCTTTTTTCCTTATACGTTATGTTTCGCCTAATTAATCCAAGGATTTTATTTCCCTTTGAAGCTGCAATTCCGCACTACTCTGAAACCTTCATATCAGCACTAATGGTTAACCCTAAGTCCTTTTCTTTTACAGTAGTACTTAGTACTGTATATTCTACCTCTTCGTTTCCATGTCCTGTGTGGAGGCATTTACATTTCCCAAAATTGAACAGTATTTGCCACTTTTCAGACCATTTGATCAACCTGTCAAGATCATCTTGTAAATGCTGTCTATCTTCATCACTTTTAATCCTTCTAAACACTTTTGTATCAATCGCAAATTTCAACACCTTGCTTGTTATATCATCATCCAAATCGTTGATATACATTAAGAATAATATAGGTCCTAGTACTGATCCCTGTGGTACCCCACTCGATACCGATTTCCAGTTTGAAGCCTCCCCATCAACTACCCGTTGTCTTCTGTCAATCAGACATTTTTCTATCCAGTTTATTATACCATTTCCTATGCCATGGGCCTTTAGTTTAAGCAGTAATCTTTGATGTGGTACTTTGTCGAAAACTTTTTGAAAATCTAAGTAGTAGATATCTACTGGTGATCCCTCATCTACCCACTTAGTGATGTCTTCCAAAAAACATAACATTTTTGTTAAGCATTACCTCGCTTTTAAAAACCCATGTTGAGATGGCTTTATCAAGTTATGTTCAAAAAGAAAATCCACCACGTGATCTTTAATTAGTCTTTCTAATAATTTGCAAATCACTGATGTTGAATAATTAATATATTGTTAATTATTCAGCGTTGTGCTCATGTACAATGTACATACATTATGCATTACTATATACACAGTTACCACAATAACAACACTAACGATATTTTTTTTGATTGATTATATGCATGGGGTTACAAAATATCTATAAAAAAGCCATCCTCGCAAGCCAGGGCTGTTTGCCATGCAAAACTAGCCCTGACAGATATTCTACGCGAAGTGCGGAAGTTAGCTGAGTCAAACTAGTAATTGACTTTGCCAGTCGTGACTGCGTCACCCGTAAGAACAGCGCAAACACCCGCCTCAATTTGAAGACGGATAAACGACTTCTAGGAATCCCAGTATATAACCACCCGTTCGCACGAGCAGCTGAGCGGTATTGTGTATTCGAATAACTGCTTCTTATATACTTCCTAAACATTGCATGTGACACGAGCCATGGTTGGTTGAAATTAGTTTTGTTATGCTTAGCTTATGAAACCTCTTACTAGATCAGTGGATGGCAGCAGGTCATGCTGCCATCCACTGATCTAGTGAGAGGTTTCATAAACTAAGCTTAAATTTAGAGTTTTGCAAAGCGATTAGCCAGGGGATAGTGCTGCCTGGCACTGACATAATCAGCAGCAGCGACCCCTGGCGCGCGAGGATGAAAAAAGCCAAAGCTTTGAGTTCCAAATTTTATACAGCACCAGTCAAATTTACTCTCGCTCATATTATATTATTTTTGTCAAATTTTCACACAAGAATGACTAGCACAACGTATCCCGTATCCATTTTAAATATTGTGTTACACATTTTTTGCATTTTATTTTCTAGTTTCATTTATATTTAGTGATAATTAACTAGAGAGTATCACACATAGCGCATGCGCTTCTAGGGCCACGACAATGGTGAGTTTCGGTCAAAATTAATGAAAATCGACAGATTGGAAATAACGAAAATGCTCCTTACTACATACGATCATGATATGACTTCTTGTAGATGTGATAGGCTTGGTTAAATGTCGTTCAACTTTTTTACAGCGCTATGAGATCGTTTTGATTATGCGTTCGTGTTGCTGAGTCATTTTGTGTGCAGTGGACAAATGAAGTCACCTTAGATTATCGCCCACAATGAGTGTTTCAAATGTTGCATTTTCTTGTGCCGAAGGCCACATGCTTATAGTATGTGTACATGTTTAGACATATCCAACTCGGCACTTATGTACAATCCGAACCCACCTCATTTTTGCTTTTAAAACTTACGGTTTTTGCTTCAATTTTATATCTAAAATTCAGCGTGTTTGTTCCTTATATTATAATTACTAGGAATGCATAGCCAATAGGCAGGAGAAAGAAAAACAATATTTTGCTTTCCTTAGTCCATGTCCTATTAAACTGCCATAGTGAAGAATACATACTTTGAGTGTAATCTTTAAAGGGACCCAGTCTGTCCGTCTACTTGGAATTAGTGGGCGCAGTAATTTCTTACCTCAAGTTCTTACCTCAAGAGTGGTCAATATTTGCCCACGGTTGAGCATTGAGACCATCTCAAGATTTTGTTTTATGTAGTTGTTTTCCAATTTCTCTGTTGATTATGGTGCCATTGTTTTTACTGTTGGCGTTGTTTTTTTTTTTTTTTTTCTAATTCTAATTATCTACGTCGTAAGGAGCCACTGTTGGCTATGGTTTACGACGGGGTGGGTGCGTATGGTGTGTTTGAGCCGCAGGATAGGAGACTGAAATCGTTTATGGTCTCAGCCTGGACCTGCGACTCGTTTAGTTTATTCCAGTCTACTATTGTCTTTACAAAGTATGAGTTTTTGAATTGGTCGGTGTGGGATGCAGGTACTATATAGCACCTGGTGTTATTGGTTGTTAGGTGTTGTACAAAGTTTGAGGATACGTGATCTGGAAAATGTTTGGGTTGGATGCGTCTTTTATTTATTTTTTGGGGCCGAAAGTATGTTTCTGCGGGGATGGCTGGGATAGATCCCTCAGCTATTTTGTACATGTATTTGAGTCGTAGATCCCGACGTCTGCTTTGTAGGGTATTGAGTTTTAGGTCTATTAATATGTTTGTCATTGATCCTTCATGTCTGGAGTGGTAGTCGCCGGTAATGAAGCGAGCAGCACGGTGTTGTATACGCTCTAGTTTGTCTATGTCCCCCTGATGGTATGGGTCCCACACTATGGCTCCGTACTCTAAAGCAGCGCGCACAAGGGCAATATATGCGGTCCGTTTGTTTATAGGACAGTGTCGTATGTTACGTCTTAGGAAGCCAAGTGTTGAGTTTGCTTTTTTAGTTGTTGCGATGTGGGAGTTCTTTCTTTCTGGTTTGCCTAGGCTAGTGTGTGAAGTCATAGTTGTATAGGTCTGGGTGGTTTCTCCAGTCTGTTCGGAGGTGGCATTTCAGTTGGTCTGCCCCTGACCTGTGTCTTCCGATAGTGAATTCCACGATTTTACCACTCAGAGCAGAGGAATGAGTTCCTGTTGATCTCTGTGTTTGTAGTTTCTCACTGTGGCCTCTTGTGTCAACAGTGGCTTTCAGGAACATCTGCATTGATGGACACAATGTGCATTTTCAGTCCTGGTTGATCTAGTCCATTCCTTTGATGATTTTGAATATTTGGATTATGTCTGTTACTTTGTCTTCTGTAGTTCGGTGTAGAGAGTTTTAACTCTTTCAGTCTGCTGCCGTATGGTAGTCCTTTTGTATCTGGCACTTGTTGGGTTGCTTGCCACTGAACTTGCTCGATTAGGTCTCGGTCTTTCTTCAGGTGAGGGAACCATACTCATCATTAAACATAATTTGTTGTAAAATTTAAAGAGCTTTTTCAGAATGATTAAAAAACCAGCCTTATCACTGAGGAAACTATTTCTGTGACACACCAGCAACAGTGTCCCAGTAGCGCAACCTGATGTCAATAGTTTTCAGTATATCACTGTTGAGGAGTAAAATTAAGTATAAAGAACACAATCAGACCGATGAGCTCATAAGAGTGATAGCGAAACTGTCTCCTTGTCTAACATTTTTGCCAAATCTGAAAGTGATTTTTATATAGCTTCACTGTTCGGTAGACACTTCGCCACAAAATGCTGTATTCTGAATGTTGTCTTCTACATTTAGACCCAAGTTATATTTGTTCATGTTTTCTACATTGTAGGGCCAGAATCAGTCAGGTGGAAATGGCCCTGGTGGGGATAAGAAGGATGATAAGGTAAGCACAAACCAGCGTTCGAAATAGTACTTATTCATTTGTTCGGGACAAATTATTATTGGACTGGATAAGTAGAATGACTCTGCATAGTTATCAGGAGGAAAAGTGAAAATGTACAGTAAATAGTGATGCTTTCAATTTCAAAATACAATTTTTATTTGAATAAATTACCTCTAATTAATTTAATGATGAGATCAAATTGTACCTTTAGTCACAAGTCACCCAGGTGTACATGCAAAAAACTGGCAGGAAGATTGTGCTTGTTTTAATCTAAAATTAAGCCATTTCTATACGTTTTCCCCAAAGCTCGGATTCCCCTATACAGTTGTAAAGACAGCTAAAAAAAATCCAGACAAGTAGATTCCCACAACTGACTTTTTTGGCAGACAAGTACATTTTTTGGTCTCATTTCTGTCACTGCAACCCAAGTGTTACATGTAACATTTTCTTGGTTATGTAATTATAATATGTCAAATTGTTTTTTTGCACTTGTAAATGTGTTTTCTTTCAGGACAAGAAGAGGAAGTATGAACCCCCAGTGCCAACTCGTGTTGGTAAGAAAAAGAAGAAGATAAAGGGCCCAGATGCTGCAAATAAGTTACCACAAGGTAGGATGAATATATAAAGTTAAATCCTAACCCATTAGGTGGGTGCAGGTGCTTTAGAGCTGGTGTTTCTTGTTCTTCTTTCACTAAGCTCTTCACTCTTTGTTAGCCACATGTAGATGTGGCTAGAGTATTGTCGAGTTTAGATTAGGCCTGATATGAGGCTTAGGTGAGGTAGAACCTGCTCAATGTGTTATAAAATGTCACAGCACTTAGCACATCATTGGAAGCTGTGATTATGTGTGGTAAACATTAAAGATAGCTTTTGTTCTGTTTGGAAGCTTCATCTTTTTTGTTGCAAATTGTATATTTTGTTAATTATATATTTTGTTAATTTGTATTGTATATTTTACATTTCAATATTTGTATGTATAACTATAATTTGTACTGCTCTTAATAATAAAATAACTTCTATTAATAATAATAATAATATAACTTCTATTGCGCCTAAATCTTTGGAAACCAAGCTCAGCGATGCATCAAGACAAAAGGATTGGTCAGTCTCAAAATCCATAACCAGTATTCCAGTTGTCAACATATGGGTCAAGGCTCCAGGCAGCTATGGTGAATATAAGTTTTTAAATGACAACAGAATTTGGTAATATTTTCAACTGATCTAACACTAAGTGGGAGCATATTCCAAAGAGTTGGTGCAGCAACAGAAAAAGTCCTTGTTCCTGTGTTAGTGTTGACTCAAGGAACAAAAAGTAGGTCAGAACTAAATGATTGAAGCTGTATAGGTTTTCTATTGTGCCTAAATCCCTGGAAATAGCATTACCACAGCGGCCGCCGCGGCTGTTGGATCTGGCCAGTTTTGATGCTAAACTACGACAGGTCACCGGTCACGCAGCCCTTACATCATTAAGTCCGCGTTAAATACTACATATTTAATATCGCTGGAACGACAAGATAATGTTCTTTACAATGGTATAAAGTTTTAAAAAGTATTCCTTTATTTGACGAACTTATCGATCGTGATTGAGCGATGATGTGCGACAAAAGTGTCATGCCGACGGCGCTCCGCGACCGTACGGTTTTCGCAAAAATAGGTCACAGCAAATTGAAAACCCGCACTTGTAAACCTATTTGGATCGTCATGAGATCTGCTTGACCAATTAGAAGACGTGTTCGTCTTCACTGCAGTCGTTGCACAAAGTTTCTGCGTTAAACCAAACAAAAGTTATGTTGAATTTTTGGTAATGTTATCGCCTCAAATTCGTGTATATACACACCTATGTGTCAGTTTCAGACTGTTCAGATGATATATGTTATGTGATATTTTAAAAAGGTTTACAAGTGCAGAAATCGCGTTTTGTGCGACCTAGTTGCACGGTTTTCGAGAACGCCACCGCAGACGTTGACGCTGTGCTAAAAATAGTAACATCCGCCTGGTAACGTCAGCATGCCGCTGGATATCCGCCAGGTGGACAGGCGGATTTGGCGCCTAGCTGTCATACAGGCAATCCCTATTCACAGTACGCTGGCTACACTTAATAATTGATTTTAAACTTGAAATTCATAAACTTGTATTCCAAAGTTACTCTGTTAAATATAAAATAAGAACTTAATACATTTGTTGTTTGCTTACTAGTAGTAATAACTAGCCAGTTTAAGATTGGTATTTCCACCATTATGATATTTATTTATTGCCACAATTATATTATTGGTGTGTATAACTATATATTATTTAATTAATAATTATACATTCCTACGTTTATATAGCTATTGTAACAACAGAGACTAACAATAAAATTTGAGTTGTTGGTGCAATTATTCATTACTCTATGTATTTAAATGCAAGTATCTCTCAGGTCCAGGACACTTTCTGCAATTCACTTTGCTAAGTATAACTAGTACAGACATTAATTATGCAAAGTGGGAATTAAGTGACATCTAATTATAGTAATTAAACTCTGTAGTACTATGATAAGAAGCGCTAAACGTTAAATTGATAATGCTTTTGAAATTTTTTATAAAACGAATGAGGATTCCAAATTTACTATGTCCGCCATTTTGTTTTATGATAATTACATAATCAATTATGTAAATGACAACTAAGTGAGTTCTAATTAAAATGTTTGTGTTGTACTATTTTACAACATGCCTCAAATATTAATGATGTGCTTTTGGAAAAATATGTATTCAAAAATTGGGATTCTACATTTAATATGTCCGCCATTTTATTTTATGCAAATTACTCCACAAATTATTCAAATTGTGGTAATTAATTAATAGCAATGAAACAGTTTATGCTGTATTATTGCAAACGCCATTACTGAGTTAATTACATGCTCAAAATAACAATTTCTTCACAAAAACATTTGGAATCCTCATTCAACATTTTGTAATAATTATGCTAATGATGCACCAATTTTGCAAAAAAAATGGGAGTGAAATGAACTATAATGAAACAAGATATGTTACATTTTCTGATTCCCTGTAAATATACTCTAAACAATTAATGACATGACATAAATTGCATCTTGTTACAGTCTATGATTCAATATGTCAGCCATATTATGCTAATTAGGTCATGAAATATGCAAATTAGGTCAACGAAAATGCAAAAAATGAATTCCTCTTGTGAAAATACCTATGTATGCAAAATTTGAAGTAATTACCTCAATTAATTACTTATCTGTTGTGAAAACAATAACAAAAATGGTAAAATAGGGGTACACCCTGGAAATACTGTGACCCTATTCTTTCTGTTATTTTTCATGTTCACCGTTCCAATGAAAACCCCTGGGGTAGTAACATTTCCAACTTAATAACTTTGTCAGTAGTTGTCCGATTTTCATGAAATCAAAACCATTTACTTCAGAAGAAGAAGCTCCTTACATGCATAACAAAACATGTTTAGGTAATGCAGTTTTTATTTTTCATGTGGTAATGCTACTGGAAACCAAGCTCAAAGGCACATCAGTGGTGTTCGGACAAATAAAAGTATCCTTACCTTATCCATAATTGAGACTTTATTAAATGTGTGTTCACCAGTGACGCCACACACACGATGTCGCCTAAAGCTGCTGAAGCTGGAGCGAATCAAGGACTACCTACTGATGGAGGAGGAGTTTATTAAGAACCAGGAGAGACTGAAGCCACAGGAGGAGAAGCAAGAGGTTTGTTCCACTGCCAGCCAGATGCGGTGAAATCATGATCAGAAATAGCTGTATGGGTCATATTCCATCAGTTTTGTGATTTTGGCTGAACTGCACACCTTATAATCCTAATTTTCAATAGCCAGCTTAGTTTTCTTGACAAACAGTCCAAAAATAATAAAATACATGTATTTATGAACCCATAGATTAAAAAACAATATACATATGTATAAAAAATTACCTTGTTTCTCAAAACATTTTTTGTTTTAACTTTTAGCAAGAAATAAAAAACTACTTGATATATTTCAACACATGAGGTATCATTTTAAAGCTCACGCTCTTTGGAATCTAAACGGGTACAAGACTAAATTTCACATTTTTGTCCTTGGTTTGCTGGGACAGGTCACTCGTTACAATTTTGTCTGATTTTGCCAATTAATCTGTCATCATTAAATGTTAAAACCTAATTTTATTTCCAAAATGGTTTTTATTCAATGGAGATTCAAACATTGTAATTGAGACATTTTTGTTACTACATGTTGCTGTTCCTTTACATCAGTTATGTGAATTTACTTGTTACCGATCACTAGAAAAATAAAGACAGGTCTAGGTTTGAATAACATGTTAGAAAATGCAAGACCTTTCTTATAACATTGGCTTGGTGTCTACTAGACAGAGTTATCCATGGTTCATCTTCTCTATATATTAGATGCATGCATATAACTATACACGTTTAACCATAACCAAATATGCAGTTAACAATAGGCATGGTGTTTATTCAAATAGGAGGAGAGGTCAAAGGTGGATGACCTGCGTGGGACGCCCATGTCAGTCGGTACACTGGAGGAGATCATAGATGACAACCACGCCATCGTGTCGACGTCTGTCGGCAGTGAGCATTACGTCAGCATCTTGTCATTTGTCGACAAAGATGCCCTGGAGCCCGGGTGCTCCGTACTGCTCAACCACAAGGTGGGTTGCCTAACAACATGTGTGTGGAACCATCAACAAATTTATGTTGAACATATGAAGCATTCGTGCATTCCATTGTGTAATTTCTGGCCCCAGACGTTTTTCGTTTTTATCAAAAATATATGGCAGTGTTTTTAAAGCGACAACTGTACGTGAGAATGTTTGATTTGGCAGATGTCACGCCGCCCTAGTGATATAATTCACGTATGTTAATCGTTATCAACATCGTTGATCATGTATTGAAATGGCAGCAAGAGCATTGGAACCCTGATTCTACATACTGAAAACACAACATTTTAACCAGATTGCTACGTAGAGGGTGTAATTAACACATCAGATATGATGCTACTATGTCATTCTGTGTCACTATCTGTGTCACTATCTGTGTGTCGTTCTGTGTCACTATCTGTGTGTCATTGTGTGTTGTGCAGGTGCACGCAGTTGTGGGTGTGTTGTCTGATGACACAGACCCAATGGTGACTGTGATGAAACTAGAGAAGGCGCCACAAGAAACCTATGCTGACATTGGTGGCCTCGACGCACAGATTCAAGAGATCAAGGTACGCTAGATTCACCCACACACAGTGTACTCAAACTGAAGCTATCTTCACAGTCATTCTCAGTATGTGCTTGTGTTAGGACTACAGGACCATTTGGCAAACTAGATTTCTGTTCAAAGCTGTGCATTTTAGGAGAAAACACTCATTTCACTGAAAAATGGTGACATCAACATTTTTTAGAATAACTTTGAATTGACAAGTTGCTATGTGATTATAACTGCTGTTATATGTGGCCAGATGTTGAAGTAGTAGAATATGCACTAATTATGTTAAAATGAATAAGTAGTAAATGTTATATTTGTTTTTATCAGAATTAAAAAAAATTGCATTTCCACCCTAAATTTTGGGCAGTCTCTTGCTCTGAAAATCTTTTGCACGTGGCAGCATGTCTTGTTCATGCTATCGTGTCTTGTCAGTCTTGCTTGTTGTGCCACAGAGCTTGGGTTCCTGAGAACACAGGTGTCTTAAAGGTGTAGGATTAATGTATTATATATTGATTTCTTTGATTGCAGGAGTCTGTAGAGCTGCCTCTGACACATCCCGAATACTATGAGGAGATGGGCATCAAGTCACCAAAGGGCGTCATTCTCTATGGCGCCCCCGGCACAGGTTAGTAGTGATGTGTACCCTATTGTGTGCATCATCATAGCAATATATCTTCAGTGGCTGTCTTGTTCATTTTGTACTCACTTAATATAATATTTTAGTTTAAAAAAATGATTTCTCTGTGATGACGTTAACATTTAATCAAGTACTTTAGATGTACAGTTGGAGATATCACCTTCATGCCTGTGTAAACGAAAGTATTGGCTTCATCATGTCTGTTGGGTGAGCCTTATATAAGCCACTTTATTTGCCTGTTATTATGCTTGTTTGTTCTGAATGTGGTATTTGTGATTTTGGTACCCTTTGGTTTTGAGTATATGTGCTAACTCCAAAGTATTTGTTAATGAAGGTTTGAATATGTTAGTTAATTGATGATTTTGCGACTGTTCATGCCCACCTTTGTGATGGCACTGCATCAATTCTGTAATAATGTAGAAGCACTGCAATATCTCTGTAGATGTATAGAAGCACTGCATTATCTCTGTAGATGTATAGAAGCACTGCATTATCTCTGTAGATGTATAGAAGCACTGCATTATCTCTGTAGATGTATAGAAGCACTGCATTATCTCTGTAGATGTATAGAAGCACTGCATTATTTCTGTAGATGTATAGAAGCACTGCATTATTTCTGTAGATGTATAGAAGCACTGCATTATTTCTGTAGATGTATAGAAGCACTGCATCATTTCTGTAGATGTATAGAAGCACTCCATCAGTTCTGTAATTATATAGAAGCACTGCATTAGTTCTGTAGATGTATAGAAGCACTGCATTATTTCTGTAGATGTATAGAAGCACTGCATTATTTCTGTAGATGTATAGAAGCACTGCATTATTTCTGTAGATGTATAGAAGCACTGCATTATTTATGTAGATGTATAGAAGCACTGCATTATTTATGTAGATGTATAGATGGGCCGCATTATTTCTGTACATGTTTAGACAATTTATAATTCCAGGTGTGGGCAGAATAAATAACTAGGAGATTCTGTGAATGTGTCTGTATTCTACGTTAAGATAGCTAAACAAGTTAACCATGTACCATTCAAAATGTCTTCTTGTGTGTTTAGGCAAGACATTACTTGCCAAGGCAGTGGCCAACCAGACCTCTGCGACATTCCTTCGAGTCGTTGGTTCAGAGCTCATTCAAAAATACCTGGTACGTCTCATGATAAACTGACAAATATACATTATAAGGGGGGCTAATATCAGACAATGGCACTTTTTGCAATGAATTCATGGTTTTAATGGCCTGGTGTGTGGCACAGTTGGGCAGTCGTTACAACTTCCAAGACACAATGGTCAGGGACTATTGCAGGATAATATTTTTGCCTGTCATGACAGCGCCATGCATCATGTGTCTGGAAATTTTTACCAGTCCAAATAGTTTACAGTGCATTCAAGAGAGCAAAAAAACTCAATTTCTTACCCGTCCGCATGGGGGGTTGATCATCTATATATATGACGATCAACCCGCCATGTGGACGGGTAAGAAATTGAGTTTTTTTGCTCTCTCGACTGCACTGTAAACTATATAATATATGTGACCATATTATTAACAACACTACGTCACCAGTAGAATAACGTTTATTTAATTTAACAAATCAATTTGTCTGCAACATGACAAACAAAATCAGTAACATAAGAAACAGCCTAGCTGCTTCGAGTGGAAAACTTCAAATGTAGATTGGCCATATGCTAACAACGCCGAACGCGACGACACAGGCATAGGTGACGGCGACGACATGGGCAGAGGTATCACTGACGGCACAGCCACTGGCGCAGTCTCCACTCGGTCCATGCCATTGTCTTCCCAGTGAACGATGACGTTGATGGCAGTTATCGTAATTTTCGTTGGTTTTTATTAGAAAAAAATGTAATGTCATTTAGACATTTCTTCGATGTCAGCGGCATGGCAAAGACAAAAATGGTATATTGCAGTTTTTCAATTAACCGGACCCCTGTAGGGAAATAACAAAGCAAGTACGTTCAGTATATTGGGTGGCAAAACCCTGAATGCTCCCGATTACTCATATTTGCATACAGAGAATAACAGGCTAGCATATGAATGCCAAATAAGGAAATCGTCTATAAACTTGGCTTAAACGATGCTGTCGTAATTTGGCCGAATCACATGTTACAAAATAGTTTTAGCAGGCAAAGTTAACGCCATGTTAACAAGGTATAAAATACGGTCGGCGATTTGTTTATTGGCAATTCAAACGCTGGAAACTTTCATACAGCAGTGCCAACACAAGTCTTTGTAGTGCCAGTTTTTGACTGACAGGAGTAATTAACAATGTATCTGCGCTGTTGCATTAAAACAGTATCCATTTGAATATTGCGACAAACTATACACACAATGTTGGAGAAAGGCTCCACGTGTCTGGCTCCCGTCACACAGCCTGTCATAAGTGGTAGGGCGGGTTATTACACAATTGACGGGTTTGTACCCGTCAATCAAAATTCTTACCCGCTCCCAGCCGACTCAGCCCGTCCAAATGATGGGGTGCCGGGTATCTGCGGGTGACGGGTATGTGCTAATTGCATATGAAAATGACAGACAAAGATGACAACACAAAAACAGCGGTAAAATGACAAAAACGCAAACAAAATTTAGTGTAGGAGGATTTTGTTATCACTTTCCATAAACATTTACATTATATAATGAGAAAATGTTGACTGTGCTGTGTATGACCCGTTGGTGTAGTGGGTTGATGTGTTTGACAGGGGGACGGTCCAAAGCTGGTGCGTGAGTTGTTCCGCGTAGCAGAGGAACACGCTCCGTCCATCATCTTCATTGACGAGATTGACGCAGTCGGAACCAAGAGGTGAGGCTACTTGTCGGCTGGAAGGTGCAGCTTTTGTTGTACGTTTGATGTGTTTAGTACTAATCCATCTTGATTTCGTAGACAGACATCGCAGCATGACTCCATCTCCTCCCAGGTGCCAAGCTCCATTCACCTTCTTCTTGGTTGGTTTTCTTCCTTCGATCATCTGTCTCTGATCTGCCAATTACCGAGAGAGAAAATTATATTAGTTATTTACTCACGTGTTTGTGGTATGCTTTCTAGAGTGCTTTTCTCCAGATGGCGCCACTGTGGCGTTATGGTTACTGTAACGGTGACAATTTTGCCATTGGTTTGTTGCTCCACGGGTATGTGTAAGTTAGCATCTAACATTGCAGTTGAGTCAATGTAATAACTGTGGCCAAACATGAGGCAGGGGCACAGTAGTTTGGTGCTTGCCAAGTCACCAACCTGATGAACAGCTCGGCTGTTGTGGACTCGCTCTGTAGTGGACTATGCACTATAGAGGTAGAAAGATATAAACATTCCATAATGTTACTAATTTCACTATAGTACAGTCAGGCCTGGGGTCAATTACAATGTAATCTATTACTATTACTTTGTTTCCTTCCTATTACTATTACATGCTGAATTATTCCTATTATTATTACTATTACGTTTGAAGCAATTACTATTACATTTTTCACCGGAACACTTTATGGTATAATGCATAAATACAATAAGTACAGATGTTTGACTCAGTCTCAAGAAGTTAAACAAGTCAGGTGAATAAAAAATCTAACTTGCCATTTATTGATACCCGTGCCCAAAGTATTTGAAATCTTATTTGAGAATGTCAAGTACTTTCATCATCATCATTAGGGAAGTATTATCAAGTATAAAATTTGTTAAATATTTACAACAAAATATATATAATTTATATATACCGTATTCGTTCTAATTAGCGTACATGCCCTAATTAGCGTACACCCCCATTTATGGCGATGTCGGGAATCTGTAATGCAATGTCTTCTCCCCCGATATCAAATTACTGCGACATTTGATGATGTTTTACATAACATTTGTTCACATATATCTGGAGACTCCAGCGTTCTTGTATCCTCTTAACCACACATGAATATATAAATAGCTGGTAACACTAAGCAACCTACATTAATAGTACTAAACACGTATATTCCAATGTTTGATCGAAAGGTGAATGTGTCCAACTTGGGAGACACGCTTACTTGGCGTACACATTAGCACACCCAAACAGCGAGACGATGGTGCCACCTGGCGAATATACGACTAGCTATGTAGTAAGGGACCGGTTAGTATTTATTCTCTTGGAATAGGCAGTTTCGTTGTCGCAGAGCGGAGCAACGGAGTGTTTGAAAAAAATTCTCTTGGTTGAATAAAAAATATCTGGGATAATATATACAGAATCCATTCATAAATGGTCACAAAATTATTATGTTACGATAAGAATGCAAGGGTATAAGTTCAACATTATCCCAGCCATATTTACGTTTAGGAATTTTTGAGTCGTGACTAGCGCCCTGGTATGCATCAACATACGCTGCTGTATCGCTCATTTTATGCGCGCGATGCGGTAACGCATGACCGCAGCGGCGCAGACTAGCACAAACATGGTTGTATTTTCGTAATATAAATATGCCTGGAATGATGGAACTAAGGTATCAAAGGTACCAAAGTTAGGCAAACTCAAGTTATAACGGCAAAATCGAGATGGGTCCAGATTCGACACAAGTGCCCTGCTTCCTTGCCGGCGATCGATACTGGATTCGCTTGTCGGCGTCCATTTGCTCGCCGGTGAGCGATGCCGGACTCGTCGTAGTCCGCTTGCTTGCTGCTCAAACGTTACTTATACAGTAATCGTTTGTAGGTCGGGTGGAATTAGCCAAGTGCAGTTAAGTCTGCTCTTGCATCAACCAAGTGACTTGGCCGGCAACAACGTTGTATCTATTTAAACTTGGCTCATTTGGGTGTATTAGGGACGATTTTTTGACATTTCAGCATCTCTAATATTTGCTAAGCGTACTGTACGCTTAATAGAACGAATACGGTATATATAGTATATTCCACATTTAGTACAATCTACTAACTACATAAACTAAGACTAGAACATATACAGTGTATGTTCCATTTAATATTTAAATGCCATACTGGAATGAAAGACAAAAACAATAGTCCATGCCACATAACTTGGTGGATTATAGTAATCTAATTAAACCACATTGCTGTACTGCTGCTTGGTGGACAGTTAATTATTGGCTCAAGTACAAATACATCAGTCTTTAGGATGTTTTTCACACCTGCTGCAGTTTAGGCTCATTTGTGTGCACTAAACCCATAGGCTTACTTGAAAAGGATAGTTGGCAACTTGGCAGAACTGATTAATCCCTTTAGGCAGTGCAGCAGTCCCACTGTACCAGTGTCTCTTACTATGTAAATGCTCATAAAACTCTAGGGTAAAACTTAATGAGGGCCATGCTCAAGTTGACAAGGGGGAGCAATCATTAAACCTGGAGAACCTAGCGAAATCTACAACCTAATTAAATGGAATTGTTATGTAGTTCAAATTGTATTGAAATGTTCAATAGCAATAACAAAGTAATAGGTCAATTACTATTACATTGAGTGTTTGCTCAGCCTATTACTATTACTTCAATATTTGTAATCGTTACTATTACATATTACTATAACTATTACCCCAGGCTTGAGTACTGTGTCCACATGGAAATATATTATTTATATACATTACCAATGTTCTGAAGTGTTCTGGGTTATATCACTTGTGCTCTGTCACTACATTGGTATCACTGGATGGCTGTGATGTAGATACGACTCCAACTCGGGCGGTGAGAGAGAGATACAGAGGACCATGTTGGAACTACTCAATCAGCTTGATGGATTCGACTCAAAGGGCGACGTCAAGGTAAGCACTCACTAAGGTTAGCTTGAGACAGTTTCTGTTCACAACTGATTTAACACTTCACTGATGTCCAGTGTTCTGTTGAATGTGTTTGGGCAGAATACTGTGGGATGCTCTGGCTAGCAGTTCAAGTGCCAGTCGTTGAGGCGGGCGGGGGACGATGGTTTGAGGCCACCTGGGGCAATGTTGGTCACTCCACTGTGTCGTTGGCTCCTTCTACCTGGCATTCTAGGTGACCTGAATGTTCCCGCACGGAAAAAGTCTTGTAGTCTCGGTCAATGGTCTCGATTTGCTGCTGCAAAAATAACTTGTAATAATTGAGTGTGTTAGTTATTGGAAGGGGTTGCTGGTCTCAATGCTTTCCCCACATTTATAGTTGATTGTGAGCATAGGGTTTGCACCGGATGTGTTCACGGGGTTTTATTGCAAGAGATGTCGCATGCCTTTTCCACTTTCGATTTAGGAATGGTATGGAATTGTATATATCGGGGCGAAATACCCCCACATTTGGGATTATTATAATTTTAGATTTAGTGTTTTTGGCAGCAGATAGCGTGGTATTCAGAAAGGCACTTTTTAGTTAATCATGTTGGCTTAGTTAATCATGTTGGCTTTAAAATTAACTACACATAACAAGCTCTGCTGTGATTACATGTCATTCCTTTCAATTGTTCTAGGAATACCGCTGCTGCTTTATATGTTGAAATGTGGGCTCTAACAGCCTGATGCTCAGGAGACTAGTATGGGCTCAGTCACAGGCCTGGCATTGGGTTGTAGTCCACATTTCTTTTATTTAAATATTACAGTGTGCCAAAAAGACGTATACACTGGTTACCCATAATAAACAAACGTCATCCATTTGGCCTTTTTCATATCTATATTTGTCTCCGTGTTGTTGCTTGCAGAAATAACTTGTTGTAATAATTGAGTGTGCGCCATATGTGCCTTGTCTGGGCAGATACCAGTGCTATATAAGACCACATTATTATGTTGATGAGTGTTCAATATTAACTTGTCTCATTACGTTATGTACATCCCGAGTTTCCAGTATGTCAAGTGCACTTTTAAATGCTTTCTTCATAACGTTAATCCTGGTCATGTTTCATCACTACGCCTGTCATTGTGTCCCCCTATAGGTGATCATGGCAACCAACAGAATTGACACTTTGGATCCGGCCCTCATCAGACCTGGTCGGATTGATCGAAAGATCGAGTTTCCTCTCCCTGACGAGAAAACAAAGAGGAGAATATTTACCATACACACAAGTCGCATGACGCTAGCGACAGATGTTAATATCGAGGATTATGTGATGGCAAAGGATGATCTTTCAGGGGCTGACATCAAGGTAATTGACCTATCTGTTATATGACCTATTGCCTAGCACCAGAATCTGTTAAGCCATCGAAAAACTTATGCGCCAGACACGTTGAGTGTTCAGACATTCCGTTGTGTATCTTGTTAAAGTTATAGTCCAAAATGTTTTTCTTTATAACAAAAATATAAGGCAAAGTTGTCTTAAGTGAGAAATGTGGGAATGATGGATCTAACAGATGTCATTCCACCCTTGTAGTGATGTGTTCATATGTTAGTTTATGTCAACATTGTTGGCGTAGCCAAGCTTGACGCAGGTATATTTTAATTTGGGACTTGGGCAACTGCAATGTACTGCATACTGAGGTTATTTGGGAAAGCTAAAACTGGAATAATGTCAAATAAATTATGTAAAACTTCACTGTCTTTCTACCAAGCATGTCTCAAATGATACCCCTAACAGTCCAGTTTTGTCCTGTTTCCCTATCAGCTCAGTGTATCCCTGTTTCCCTATCAGCTCATTGTATCCCTGTTTCCCTATCAGCTCATTGTATCCCCGTTTCCCTATCAGCTCAGTGTGTCCCCGTTTCCCTATCAGCTCAGTGTGTCCCCGTTTCCCTATCAGCTCATTGTATCCCCGTTTCCCTAACAGCTCATTGTAGCCCTGTTTCCCTATCAGCTCAGTGTGTCCCCGTTTCCCTATCAGCTCATTGTATCCGTTTCCCTATTAGCTCAGTGTATCCCTGTTTCCCTATCAGCTCAGTGTGTCCCTGTTTCCCTATCAGCTCAGTGTATCCCTATTTCCCTCTCACCCCATGTTTTCACTGTGTCTGCTGCAGGCCATCTGTACAGAGGCTGGTCTACTGGCGCTGCGAGAACGTCGCATGAAGGTCATGTCTGAGGACTTCCGCAAGGCCAAGGAGAACGTCCTCTACCGCAAGAACGAAGGCACACCTGAGGGGCTCTACCTGTAGGAGAAGTCTTGTGGGGGGCTCTACCTGTAGTGGGCTCTACCTGTATGCAAACCGCATGGTCTCTACCTGTTGACTCACCAGGACTCCACCAATAGAGGACTGTACCTGTAGGTGAATCTACTTGTAATATCACCAGAGGTCCTCTGCTTGGTAGGTGTCTCCATCTGTCGAGGCCCTACCTGTATGAGAGGTACTACCTGCTCAGGGGCTCTGCCTGCAAGGGAGGCTACCTGCAGGCGACTCATACTGTAAGCATACCAGTGGAACCATACTTGTAGGTTATCCTGACTGGTGCATGTGGCACTCAGCACTAAGTCTGGTGTCTGTCTGGAGGACTTGGTGCAGCTGTGCTAATAGTAGGAGTTACTCGTTACATTATCCTTACACATAAATACTAGTGTGCATATCTTCTTGGTTGATCAGATGTAAACACACATTTGATACTTTTGTGCAGAAAGAATAAAAAATTGAAACATTGCCACTTGTGATGTCATAGCATAAACTGGATCTGTTGCCATGGAGATGGTAGGCTGTTGTTTCTTAGATATGCTACATTAAGAACCGAACACTTGTGAGAAAAAGTAGTCTGCCTATTTGCTGTGTAACTAATCCATGTTTCAATTTTGATCCTTCAACCTGATCCGAAAAGGGTGTTATGCACAGTTCTAGTTTTTGATGCAGAAAAGCAGGATAGAACATTTTGAAATATCTTAAGTCTATTAGGCCTGGTCCAGTAAAGAACCAATAAATCTTTGGCTGTTATAGTTTAGACATTGTTATAAGATATTGACTTCATTGGAGAGAAATAAAGTGTGAAATGTTGAAAATGTCATCTTGTTTTTCCGCAGATAGTATGTAAAAGTAATATCCACGAAATACAGTTTAGTAACCTTGAATTTTATAGGTAATAAATATGTGCATTCCATATCTGTGACATACTGAATGATAAGGTGAAGATATTTCAAATGCAACTCAACCAGTCTTTATCAAATATACATCAAGGACATTTGTATTACACAAAAATAAATTACAACAGTTGTATACAAAAATCATCTTTATTTATCCTGTGGTGTTGACAGCAGAACTGCACCAACCATCTCATACAATACGCAGTACTTCTAAGTAGCAATAAAAACAAAATAAAGTAAATAGCAAACTTTCAGGGGACCGTTTCACAAAGATTCTTATGAGCTCATAAAGCTGATTTTTGTTTATAGCAGTGGCTTTTATGTTTTGCGAAAGCTACTTTAATTTTACAGTAGATTCTGTTTAATGTTGAATTTTCCTTATGAGCCCATTGGTTTAGTGAAACGGCCCTCAGGTGTCATTGACTAATTATCCCATTTTATTCCTACTACCCCTTTGGGTTTAGAATACCCTGTTACAGATACGAATGCTGAATTTATGAGAAAGAAATGGAACAACCTAAATTTCTCTGTAACATGTTGGATGTTATGTTGAACCAAGCAGCAATACAAACACTTGTCAAAACAATAAAGCAGTGCATATTTGTATAACTGGTGATGAAAAGTAGCAGACGCAGAAGATAAATATGACACGATGGAAAGAAATATAGCAAGTTTTCACAATTTAACTGACTTGTGATTGTTTATCAGAAGCCTTTTATCCTGGAGAAAGTGAACCAGAGACACTGGCTTATGTCAATATGCTACCTTAGTACCATTTCATCCAATACTGAGAAATCAAACCAGTGACCATCAGTACTGTCTTGTATAAATAACAAGTTACCTAACTATCACACATGCATATAAATATTATTTCTGAATCATCGTTGTATAAATCATTGTGGTACATCTGCACTTCCCCCAATTTTATTGATGGTTTATGCCTGCTGTACAGTGTCCTTTATGTCGATGTATTCGATGTTGCTGCGTGGTGACTCATGACATGGATTATGACTTGACCCCTGACATGTATTGTTACTTGACCCCTGACATGGATTGTGACCCCAGATATGGATTTTGACATGACGTCTGGCAGAGTGACTTTGATCCCTGACATGGATTGTGAGTTTAATTAACTTGTGACTTGACCCTCCCTGATTGTGACTTGACCCCCCCAACTATGACTGTCCTTGTATTGTAGCTTCCACTGTTTTACCATATATCACACGTCTTGCCATTGCAAACAACAAGATCATCTTTAAATAAATAAAAAAATACTACAACAATGCAACAATAATTATACATGAAAACCTTAATTACACAATGCATAGCCACATTTGTTTTAGACTAAGCTTCATGCTTAGTTGATTGTCAGATCCAGTAGCATAGCCCAGTAGCATCCAATGCCATCAGCTGTACTGTGATATTTGAGACACCTCTGAACTATGTGGAAAAAAGATCTGTTACACTTATACAAAACTGTCACCCAGAGAACTGCCTTTTCAGTAAACATCTGACCACTCTGATGGGTCCAGCCCAACAGTTTCTGATCACTGGGAAACACAACTCCGCCTCAAGATGACCACTGAAAAAAATGCTTTAAAACTAAAAATGCTTTGCTTTGCATGAGGACACCTCATAAGTATTCCGACTAAGATATCACGGATTCAGTGAGACCATAATGACATTCCTATTTGGCGGAGTTCATCTTTGCGTCTTCCTCTTTCTTCCGTCTTATCACACTTATCATGCTGTCTTTGAGGCCGCTAACACATGTCACCAGTTGCTCGTCAACTTCCGACACAAGTGCGTGATGCTTTGCACATATCATCTTCAGATTGCCGTTTTTAGCATCCATTGACTCGGCACCTGGAGAAACAATCATTGGTTAAATGATTTAAATTAGGCAGGACAGCAGTCTGCTCGATAAGGTGACAGTCTGCTAAGCAAAGCAAGTGTGCTTGATATAGTGACTGCTTGACACCTGACAGTCTGCTTGACTCCATCTGTTTGACAGTGACAGTCTGCTTGATACAGTAAGTCTGCTTGAAACAGTGACAGTCTGCTTGCACTCGTACTCGGCTTGACAAAGTGACAGTCTGCTTGACACTGCCAGTTTGGTGTCTCAGTCATTTTCTACTAACAATTTTCACATACCGTATTTGTTCTATTAAGCGTACATGCCCTAATGAGCATACACCCTCTTTTTAGCAGAATCTGACGCCGTGACAGTGATCTCAATGCCAACCTTGACTGTTGAATCCATCATTGTGTTTTAATTTCTACCAATATCACACTAGATTCAAAGCTTGGTGATGAAACAACATCGAAAGGTCCACCTAAATTATCAGATTTATACAGTGTTCTGGTATCCTGTTGCTCATATGTGAGATGCATAAATCGCTTGCCAGTCATGTCTGCCAAGATGGCTCTACTCAGGAACCAAAGAAAATGGGTGCACACCTCTGTACGCTTATTGGAACAAAAAATTTGACATATTTCCTTTTCTCAAATATTTGCTAAGCGTACTGTATGCTTAATAGAACGAATATGGTAATTCTGCTAAAGAAACAGAGTGAACACATGACCATCTCACACTAGCATAATTAAAGCATTCCTCACCTGTTGAAAGCACCCAGCAAAACAGATATTGAAAAACAATCAATTGCACTCAAACACTATACAAAATCTAGTGAGAAATTAATAAAAACAGCTACACTGAGTATTACTTCATTTTCTCTAATCCAGCATCTAATACAGATGTCTGAGTCTGTCAACATACCCAGGCTTTTCAGCTCAACCACTTTCTTCTGCACCCCCTTGACATCGCGGAAGAACACTTTGAGGGCCTTGGCAGTCTCCCCATCCATGCTTGAACTCTGACCTTGCGACCCCTGCTGCAGTGGCGCCCCCGAGAGGCCGACCCCATTGGTGACAGGTGCTTTCTGTGTCGCTGGGTTGTCGGACTTCGCTGTGGGTTTTGCGATAGACACGTGACGTGACTTGGAGGGGCGTTTAGGGGTAGGAGGGCGGTGAGGGGCAGCTACCGGTAGTCGGTTGATAGGGGCTGCGTGGGTTAGTTGGGGGTGTTTGTTTTGGAGTTTGGGAGAAAGTGGAGACACTTTGATGATCTGGGGCCCATCTTCGGGAAGCAGTGGGAGGAGGGGGCAGAGGGAGAAGCGGTGTGGGTACGTGGGAGGGTGGGAGAGGGAGTGGGAGAGGTAGCGAGGGATACAGGTGCAGATAGGAAGAGAGACTCTCCGTGCAGTTGACAGACCTGCATGCAAAACCAGGTGCAGTGCATCACAAACAAGCAAGCAGTGCAAGCGGTGCCATGTGGTGCTGGTGCACCGCTCTCTCTCTGTCTCTCTCTCTCGTGCATTGTGTAGTGCAGTACTTTGTGGAAGACTTGGGGTCAAAAATAATAAAATACAAAATATGTAGCATTTTTTTAATTTCAAACAAATACACTCCCTTTAAAAATGTCAAAAAATAACCTTGATCAAATGCGAATACACTATTTTAAAATACAAATACTTGATAAAATATAAGTGCACTTTAAAATACACTATTTAAAAATGTCAAATAAAAAATATCTCTTAAAATACTAATATAGTGACAAAATATATATACCTTATATTTTAAAATGTAAAATACAGGTGCACATACGAATAATTACAAATTTCATATTAATATTTCAATTAAGTCAATATTGGCCATAACGGTGAAGTTATGTTTGCATTTTCCTAAAATGTGTATGTTAACTTTGTATGAATTTGACCCCAAGTCTGATCTATGATGTGTGCCTTTTGCTGACAGTCTCAATGCAACTGGGCAGACATCGTTTGATTATAGGTAGAACATAACAAGAAACATGTTATGCAACATGCAAAAAGTGGTAGATAATTGAACCACAAGAGATAATGTCATCTGTGCTGTACCCAGTGCAAAGTCCCCATTCGCTTGGCAACTTTTCATCACCAAATATTTCATGGGCAGCAAGAATTAACACTTACTTTAATTCTTGCTGCCCATTCAAATCTTGGAGCCATGAACAATATTTTCCATATCAAATATTTCATGTTCCAACATTGATAACCACTAAATTACAGACAGGTTGCTTAGCGAATATCAAGAAAACACAGCATGCTTCATACAAAAAGTGATACAAAATGGAACCGCAAGAAATATCGATAGTTCCAGTTATGTATGGATTCATTTGGCAATTTTTCAACATCAAACTGTTGACATTCCGTGACAGTTAGTAGCCAAATTATTAGTAAACAGCCGACTTTAAATATCTAGTAAACTAATAAAATTGAGTAAATGTTGAAAGTTTCTAGGAGGCTACACATGAACATTGACTAATCTGGAAGTGCAGTGCAAACAGGCTCAGTTAAAATAATACATGTCATATATATTATGTCGGAGACTTAGTGCAGAAAAACAGTGTGCAAAGCATGGTACCAGGATGGTTTCAGCACAAACACCAGCGAACAAACATCACAACTTATGAGTTTTGAGAAAATAAATAAATTAGCGTCAACTACTGATTTAAACAACTTATGCTCCTTTTTAACATAATTATGAAAAAATTGTTTTACGAAAATTGTCAGAACATCAACATTTTATTCATAGATTATATTTGGGCCATAACTCTGTGTCAACTTAAAACAGGGAGATGGAAAACTCATGTACTGTAACCAATATGGTATCCATGATACTATTAACCACATTTTAAAGTTCCTGTTTTTACACAATTTCTTATATGCAATAAAGATTAAAACATTAAATACACCATTGTTAATTTTGGTCTACTTTGAGATCGAAAAGCTTCAGGAATTTAGGCATTTTAATTAATGAGAATTATTGAGAAATCTAATAAAGAGACGTAGTCTGTTCGTCTACCTGGAATTAGCTTCCTAACTGGAAGTGTTCCTATCTGTGTTGACCGTGGGAAAGTGAGCATTGTTGAACATCAAAGGGTATAGCAGTTAATTCAGCCCGTCTCGGCCGTATTGCCAATAAAGCTTGTTTTGAAACTGGATGTTTTGTTTACTATTTGAACATGCACCCGTGGTCGTGCCTTCAAATTGCGACTGTTGTCACAGGCTTACTAAACACAATTTGATGGGCAGAATACCTTCAATATAGTTAGTATAGTCTTAAGAACATTATATTAATTAACACACAAAAAACTTGGAACAGACTATGTCATTTTAAAACAACCCGACTTACTTTCGGACTTGCGAGACACGAGTCGCGTCTTAAGAATACCGTTCTCATACTGCATTGCATCTCGCTGCTGTCTCAATAACTTCATCTCATTCTCCTTTTGGACGACAAAATCAAAGTCAATGATTAAACATCGTAAAAAGGTAACTTCTTATAATATATTACAGTGCGATATCCAGTCATTACAACTGCTCAAAGTGCTTTACACTTTACTCTCTAGCAGATCTGTCCAATCAAATATCATCTTGACTAGTAATCATTCAGCCATGTTGCAATTATTGCATAAAGATTAC